>VXBT01004797.1:22852-164658 GCA_013400235.1 Oriolus oriolus
GGGGATGATGGAACAATGGGTTTCCCTTTATCCAGTCAGCAGTTTGACTTTCAGTTCAAAGTCCCACTCTTCAGGGAGGCTTCTTTGGTTGTAGCTTCTTTATAATGAGCAAAACTTATATCAATGTTTGAGGCATGAACTATTTTCAGTCTCTGACACCATGCAAACATCTAAATTCATTAAAGTCTCCCTCCCAAAACCCTACAGGTTATTTTGTTATCCTCCTTCTTCTGGTAAGCATTATCCATCTGAATGTGTTACACTGATTCAGTTACGGACTTGACTGTGTATCGACCTTTCCATCATCTCCTATCCAGGTACTTGCAGTAGAATACAGGAAATGAACTGCTCTGACCAGTTTAACATCCTCCTCTATGGACCCTATGGGATATCCTGATTTCCCCTCACTTTTAGGGCAGTTCGTTTATAGAACCATAGAATGGTTTGGGTTAGAAGGCACCTTTAAAGTTCATCCAGTTCCAACCTCCCTGCAATGAGCAGGGACATCTTCCACCACATCAGGTTGCTCAGAGCCCCAACACACCTCACCTTGAATGTTTCCTGGGATGGGTCATCTACCCTATCTCTGGGAAATCAGTTCCAGTGTTTCACCACTCTTTTCGTTAAAAAAATTCTTTCTTGTGTCTAGTCTGAATCTACCCTCTTTGAGTTTAAAATGATCACCTTTTGTCCTGTTGCAACAGGCCCTGCTAAAAAGTTTCTCTCCATTTTATAAGTTGCCTTTAAGCGCTGAAAGGCTGCAATAAGACATCCCTACTGCCCTCCCTTCTCCAGGCTGAACAGACACATCTCCCAGGCGGTCCTCTCAGGAGAGGTGCTCCCGGCCTCTGCTTGCCTTCATGGCCATACGCTAAAACCCACTCCAACAGGTCACTGTACTGAGGACCCCAGGGCTGGACACCATCCTCCAGAATGGGTTTCCCTCTTTTCACTGTTAAGTACAAACACACTTACTAAGTTACCTTAATCCTTACCCAGCTGCTCATTAAGCAACAGCCCACAGATGAGAAGCCAGTACTCCAGTGCCACCCCCAGAAGTCTGTTTCTGCTGTTACCCAAAACATGATTCTTGTTAGAAACAATTGGCACATGCAAGGGTTTCTACCCACGCTCCAACTCCTTATATTCACTTTTGTTCTGCCATGGTCATTCCTGTCAGTTTTATTAATACCATACGGATGAGCAGCACAGGAGCAGTCAGTGTTGGCTTTCACCGGATGCCATGTCTAGTTGACAGATATATTCCTCTGTTGCCCTTAGGAAAGAGCCAGCAATCACCACCACTGCTCTTTTGCTTCTTCCTGGAAATTATGATGAATTGCAGAGCCTTTGGAGTGCGCGGCTGTTCCTAAACTGCCAGTGAGATTGGCGTTATACCTGCAACATGAGAATTAGCGCCAGCACATGGTGTCAGCAGGAGTCAGGCTCAAAATAAACAAAAGGAGATGCCGAGGGGGAGTAAGAGAGTTGAGTTCCTTGCCAAAGGACACTGTGTACAAGAGATGTTTACATGACTGGAAAAACAGCAGAAAGAGAGATCAGCTGGGTACTAGACATGTTTACAGGACTGAATCGTTTCCATAGCACACAGTTCCAACTGCTAGACACAGGTAAACTCCTGCATTCCCCTTCAGGGATCAGAGATGGTTTGTTTTTGTTGCTATGTTCCTTTACCAGTATTCAATAACCTTTAGAAAATCTCGTGGTTTCTTTTGTGAGCTGCTGGCATAAAGGTTTCTCTGCCTTCAGTAACACAGCGATCTTTGCTTAGGAATAAAATCTCATTGCTTTTTGTCTTGACACCTTGTCTGCAGCAGTCTTGGAGGATTGTGTGTTTTGCTTTTCCCATTACTGAAAAAAAAATCAAACATATCAACACTAGGTATTTTGCCATCTGATAGCATCTGTGCCTTTCAGAAGCCCTCTGTGCAAAAGTAGCACTCTTCACCCTTTTGGAACATGACACTAGACAATCCCCCTCTGGCTTTCCTGAAACAGTGCAAACCTGCCATAAATCCGGGGGCTTTCAGTGTGCTGCTGCACCTATGATCTACAAAGCATGTTGGAGTACTGTAGCAGGGGATTATGCAGTTCTGCATGTCGATATAATTAGGTGAGATAAAGGTGAAACTAGGAGGTCAGCATTCTGAGATGTCCTTGTTTTTGCAAGCTTAAGTAATTTATTCTATTATGTTCACAGGGCTTTCTGAGATAAAGTCTCTAAAAACACAGATAGCAAGTCCTTTGCCGTGTAACACTTAAGTTGTACCTTCTTTTTGCTTTTATAAAAACCCTAGAGTCACATTATAAACCTGCAAGATGAAGTTCAAGGAGTTGTTCTTGCCTACAAGAGCCTGAGGTGAAAATAAAGCCTTCCATTGTACATCTTATATATATCATTTTTAAGAGAGAGTTTTCATAGCTGCAGAATATGAGATGGAAAACAGGTGACTGCATGCAAGTGCAATGCCAAGACATTTGTGGAAGTTGATTATTCCAAATATACCACAAGCCATGAATAGCTGTTGTACCAGCCGCAGTCTGATACAAAGCACAGAAACACACAGGAGGAAGAACAAAACAAGACACATTCTTGTCAGGTGATTGCTACAAATTTATGCTGCTGGGTTTTTTTGACCCGCAGTGCCTGCTGCTTTGCTGATGGGTTGGTTTTAAGTCAATTATTGTTTTGCCATAGGCTTAGTGAGTGACTGTTGGTGGATGGGTCAAAGGTGGGAATTTAATTTCAAGGTCCAAACTGAGCAGAAAATCCATGGGACAACAGGCAACACCACAGGGCTAAGGTCCAGACTAGAACATACAGTCTATGGGATCATGCTTAGGGTAGCCTTTGGGCTGTATATCCAGCATATCATCAACTGAAAGGCAGACAGAAGGCCCCTGGGGAATTGTCCAAGTACTTGTGTTAGGTTCTAAAAGGAAAAAAATTGTGCTAATACCATTCAAGGAAAGAATTTTCCGCAAAGAAGACTCGATTCACCTCCTTCCTTCGTGAGTGGGAGAGACATCTGCTGTTTCAAGCCTGGCAAGAAAAAATAAAGCACATGGAGTTCATGACATGATGCTGAGCAGGGGCTCCATCTTCCCTTTATTCTAGATTTAGGTAGCACACTGGTTTCTCTAATCATTTGCAATGTTCAGATTCATCTACCCAGACTTGAGCTGATCCCCTCAGGCTCTCTTTCTAGTTGAAGGAGGGAATAGGCATGGCTGCAGACTGGCTTCTCTCTTCCTGACATATGCAGTTGAAAGAGTTCAAATTGGCCTGTTCTGTGTAGGAGGAAAGCCGTGATGAGTGATAAAGAAAAGCTGAGATGAATGATAACCGCTGTTGGGGATTTTTACATGAGCAACATCTGAAGTGAGGCAATATGAAGCCTGCACAAGAGGTTGTGTATTGTTCCAGGGAAAAAGGAGCTTTCCTTTCACTTTTGTTATTAGCAAGAGCAATTTGTATAAAACACATTTTGCTCTCCATTATAGCCGTACTGTGCACAGGGACCCCAGGCTTCAGTGGCAGTGCTCCCCTGCAGCCCTCAGCCTGATGCTGCTAACAATAAACATCTTCTTTTGTTCATGACATCTCCCAGGGAAGCATGGAGAGGTGTCATATCACAGACTTCTGGGCCCCATTTTTATATAATTAACTGGTTTGCCACCTGAAATGCTGTAATTAAGCTTTCATGTGTAAAGCAGGAACATATGCTACTGTCAAAAGAATGTGAATGAGACAAGTCAGGCATTTCATGTTAATTTAACTTTATCAGGATTAACTCTCTTCCACTTGTTAGTGGTGACCAAAGGCAGAAACTACTGGTGGTGGCTGTTGCTTGCACACAAACTTGGCAGGGCTCTCAGTGAGGTGCACTGCACTGTGCACTAACAATGTGACCTGCCTTAAAGGTAAGAGTTGTTTCTGTCCAGCACGACTAATCTCAGTGATGCAGGGAAATTTTCTCCTGGTCTGTAGCACATGCCTGAGTTTGTTTTGGATGGACAGGAGAAGTGTGCTAACACACTTCGTTTTCATAAGAATACTAGATTGTGAATTTCAAGTTCACAAAGTCTCTGAGTGTAACAGTGCTCTACAAGGAGTCATAGTATGAGCTGAGGCATTGGCCCACTATGGCCCTGATGCCATTATGATTTTTTGCTTTTTCTTTTATACCCCTTTTATACACTCTTTTATACAGCTTTTATGTATTCTTAGTGCTTTTAGCTTACATAGTTATAATTCTTTAAGTTTGATAACTCCCCTTAGACCCAGTATCCCGTTAAGCCAAAAGACCAAACATTCTAAAAACCCCAGACACCAAGGTCCTCTCCAGAACACATTCTGTAAACAAAGATAGGCCCATCCAGGGGGAGGGCTCCTCAGATGAGAGGTCTCGCTCGAGTCCCTCATTGGGGAATCTTTGATAGCTATGCTAATTTTTGCAAGGTGTATAATTGTATACACATCACATCATCAGTGGCCATTTTCTTCAGTGGGATTTCAGGGTGCATTTCGACATGCATTTCATCGCACCTAAGGATCATTAAATAAATACCAAGGTAAAACCCTTTTTCCCTCTTAACTGTGTTGAGCTCTCTTAATTTTAAGACCAGGAAAAGGCATCACCCCACATTACATAATTGTTAATCTGTCCCTAAAACAAGTTTGACGTATGCCAATACACCCATGCACAGTTTGTGAGGTGACATGACAGCCAACACAGAGAACATGTGTTCTGGGACATGGCCTTCAAAATTGCTTGTCTGTTGCTTTGTTCCCCAGTTGGTTCAGCCACTGACTGGAACACTGCCTTGCAGACCATGTGTTTTCTGTTGAGTGGTCTTTATGACTGTGGCTTATTTAAGGAAAATTAGAACCCTACACAATCCTGACTCCTGTGTGACATAAGAAATCTGACTACAGGATCATTTTTGCTGGTTAAAATTTCAGGCAGTAATTCAACTCTCCTATCCAGCATGATATTTATTGGGCTGGCAACAAGAAGATTATAATTATACTAAAAAACTGCACAGATTGGAGCTGGAAGCAATGAGACAATAAAGCCCCACAGTATCAGCTGTATAGCTGCCTCCAGGCTAGAGCTGCACTTTGAGTCATCCTATTTAGGAGCTGTCTCCAGCACTCACTGAAGTCAACAGGAGCCTTTGATTTCTTCTCAATAGGTGCTGGATCAGACTGTTACAGGCTCCTTTTAAAGTCTAAGAACAAGGGGGCAAAAGGCAAGCTCAGTGAGCCACACTGCACCGATGAAATAATATCACTTTAAGAAGAAACATTGTCCTTGGAGGAACATAAAATTTGCAGGGGGATGAGAGTTCAGGGCATTGCAATTACTACATAATAGTAAAATTTCATCAACAAGCAAGGACGAAGCTGAATTTCTGGGGTAATGCTTGGTGTGCAGCATGGGAGAGATTTGTAAAAAACCAAATCCACGGCTGGAAAATAGGCAGCATTTAGAAATAAAAACCACAGCAATTTAACAGTGCAGTTTGCATGCAAGTGGCTTGAAGTTAAAAATGTATTATATACTCACCTAAAACTTTATGGTGCTTTGAGATGTATCTGCTGTATATATGGTGGAACATGCCAATCATTTGGCAAAAAATTGCCCAAAAGTTCAGTGAATGAATTAGTTAGTTAGAGCATTATCCATTTCTTTCTGAAGGCCAGTCACACAGGGGTCAAGTTGTTCTGCCAGGAAAATGTCCTAAGGGGAATATTTTATTTTACCTTTGTCAGCACATTGGAGAGGATTTCCCTCAAGTCACCTTTGTATATTTTATTCATTAGGGCGTGATCCTGAAAGGCTACAGTCACCCTTTGATCAGAGTAATTTCATGCAGTCTGAGGATGACGAGTACTTGCAAGGACATGCTGGGGACCTCACAGGATTAGATTTTGGGCATCTGTGTTCATATATTGGACTTCTGAGTTGGAAAATGGGACAGGTTAATTATTTGATGCAAGGTGCTGAAACTGTGCTAATCAAAGCATCAGTGCAAAAGGTATAAGATGAACACCAAATCTTCTTGGTTTTATCTAATTAAAAGCAATTCTAACTTTAATATAAGTTTGTGTATTTAGTATTAAAGATATTGGAGATGGAAATGGAAGAAATGATCCTGCACAGCCTCTTTCATGAAGGACTTAATTTTTTCTTGCCTGCTGATTTTGGTACCCTACCTAGGTGCTATTGAATTTTAACTGTTTATTAGATAATGGAAAGATTTACTGTAGCGCAGTCCTTCTGAGAAAAATAAAAACATCTAATCCCTCCTTGGGGATTTGGCAATCAAGGAATAGAAAATTGTATTCTGGAGATGAAGTTAATGAGAGCTCATTCTGTTCCTTCTGGACAAGAGTGCCCCACGTCCCCTGCTGGGGGGACAGGGAGAAAGCTGGCTCTTCACTCTCATCCAGAGGCTTGAGCAATTAATCTGTAGCATGGGATTGCAGGCTGGAACCCATCACATCCCAAGCGAAAAAAATTCTCATACTGCTATGGTTACTGCTCCTTCTGATTGTCCACAATGTCAGTGGGTTCCAGGATGGAGATGAAGACAGAGCTCTGGTTATCTTGTCATGATGCTGCAGCACAAAAAGGCAAGGTGCCACCAACTACGTGGCAGGATTGTATTTTTTCCTGTCCAAGCATTTTTAATGCAGTGCCCAGGCATCTCAGAGATAAATTTGTCATAACCAATTCCTCTTCTAAAGGGGTGGAAATCTCTCACCCCATTTTTCATTTCAAACCACTTTTTGTGGTTCCTCTACCTCA
Source organism: Oriolus oriolus (assembly GCA_013400235.1). Taxonomy (NCBI): domain Eukaryota; kingdom Metazoa; phylum Chordata; class Aves; order Passeriformes; family Corvidae; genus Oriolus; species Oriolus oriolus. Next base: position 29,692 of record VXBT01004797.1, read on the forward strand.
GTGGTTGTCTTTCAGGAGCAGTGCTGATGGGCTGTGCTCTGAGATTCATTACTGAAGAAGTCGTGAGTAAAATTGATGGCTCTTGCATTCCACTATCAAGGTGACTTGTTTGACTGGACTGCCCTGCTTTTCTATCCATTAGCAGAAAGTACCCTTCATTAGTAAGGAATTTGATCAACAGGCTGCATAATTGCCATTTCTGTCTTAGTTAATGGAAAGAGTCATGTTGCAGTCCGTGTTTTCAACAATGTGCAACAAACTCCACATTAAAATGCAACAAATTAAACAGAGCTTTTACAAAAGCCTCTCTTTTAACTAACAGTTATAGACTGCGAAGTTTATATGGCTTGCTTTGGACTGAAAATTTCAGTTAAGGGCAGAACTATACATAACAAAGAAGCCAAAATAATTGAGAATTGAAGCTCCTTCTCTGCAGCTTGCATGGAGTCATCAGACTTGGAGAGTGGATGTAATAGCTGTCTTTAGGAGGCATAAGGAATTTGTGCACATTCTGGTGCTGTTTTGACACCTGAATAATTTAGAAGACTCTTTTTTATACTTAATCTGTGGCTCTAGAACCATGGGGTCTTTTTATGGTGATCCTATGATTTGAGGCCACGTTTGCTGGCCATGATTCCTGTGTCTTTCCTCAGTCTGAAACACTGGGAGGGCAGAGTGGCATCTGTGCCACCTTCGCTGTGCCAGCCAGGGCAGCTGCCAAGAGCAGCATTGTCTGGCACGGCCACAGGGAAGGTACGGCCAGCGTGTGGACTCCTCTCTCTCCTCATGCTCTTCCTTTAGCTACCCAAGTGAAGATGAGCAGGGCTGGTGCTTGGATTTAAGATGAAAATATTCTCAGGTTTTATGGTAGCTCATATTTATCTCTGCCAGACTTTTCCTTCCTTTTATTCATTTGAGGGCTTCGAGAACTTACAGCCCAACAGCATTGCTATTCTGAGGCTATTCTGATAAATATCTTTGAAAAGACAAGACACCTGTGGCCATACCAACTCTGGATCACCCACCATCATTTCCTTCATGACCTTTATAGATGTCAGATGAGACTGGGTTCTTTTCCCCCCTAGTTCCTTCATTCTGCACTGGATGCAATTTCAGGTCCCAGAAGTGAAATCAGGCAGCACATTAATCAACTCTGCTTCCCAGATCTCTGCACTTCTGTCCTTCCACAGTTTATTTTTTCTGGCTAATGTAACACAGATTTAAAAACAGGGGTACATTATGCTCCTAAAATACACACAATTCTGGTATCAGCAGTGGAATAAGCTCATTTAGATGAAAGGAACCATTTTCTTTCTGTGGAATGAAATACCTTATCTGCCTGTTTGGGTTACATTTCAAGTGTTATGCTTCCTACGGCATATAGGGCTGATGTTGCATGCAAGTCATCTGCTCAGTGTCTTTTTGGTGTGCTGCTAGAAAATATTTCCCTTAACAATTCTTCAGTGTATGCCATCGCATGGATCACAGAAAGAAAAAGCTGCACTATGGAAGTAGAAGCACAGAGGGGTTTAAATGTACTCAGCTAATGTATGAAACTTAATGGCTATCTCTGCAGCTGGGAGGGAGAGAAAAATTGTGTCTGAACACCTCTTGTTTATTCTTCACAGCTGTCAGAGTGACCAGAATGCCTTATGAAACATGTTTTTACAGTGAGATGTAGAGCCCTGTTCTAAATACTGTACTTCAGCTAAAACACACAATAGTGCAATGGAGAAAGTGTATTTGGAAAGGAAGAATATGTGATTGTTTCCGGTGATAAAAAAATGTAAACTAAGTTCATTAGTTGGTGTAGTAGTTAATTTAAATGCAGACTGTAATTTTAGAATTTCTTATATAGGAATCTTGGCATAAAATTAGATTGAAAAAATTTAAAAGTGCAATTTGTCTAATCCTTTTTATTTCATAAACTAGAAAAACAGTTCCTCAGACTCAAGAGAAGTTATTTTTCTGCTGCAGTTCAGTTATGTAAAACCCACACATTACATTAAAAAAATTAGAAAATGGTATAGTAATGCTTTGTTTTGTTCTGGAGAAAACAATGTTGTCAGGTAATTGCTTTTTTGTTGAGCTCTTTCACTTGACCCTGTTTGCTTATTATAATGTTTTAGGTGCCATAGCTTGGAGTTTATTGACCCTTGTTTGTTGCCCATTTGTTTTATAGTTACTGAGTATTTTAAGGCTTGGAAAAATAAGTGTAAAAATTATAATTTGGTCCCGCTCATTGGAAATGGATGTGGAAAAAGTGTTAGCAGTAAATGCCGTCTTTTTCAGCTTTTACTGTAAAAGCCTGAAGGGCTGCAGCACCTCAAGCTGGTCAGCATTAACTCACGCAGTTCTGGAGAGCGTGACTTTGAATGGGCCAGGCTGAGGAATGGTTGTAGGAGGGAAAACAAGGAAAACTGTGCGTTGGAGAAAAACTGTTTGTAACAGCTGCATCTGAGATATTTTTTTCCTACATGTGGTCCTTTCAGTCTCCTAAGCAGGAGTGTTGCCTTATTAACTGGGAACTAAAAATAAGTAGTTTTTTTCGGGTTGCTGGTCCGTGCTTCTTTAATCAAGTGCCCGGTCCAGAGCAGCATCACATCTCATGCCAGCCACCATGTCCTGGAACTCTTGGACTTTTTTGTAATGAAGGCACTTTCTCCACCTTTCCTCCTGGGCTTACACACACTGGGGTATTACCTACAGCCTGTGACTCAGGTGTCCAGCTTGGCTGTGTGCAGCTTGAAGAGACTGCCCCAAACACTCCTGCCTTGCTAAGGTCAAAACATTAGAAGATTACATACAAATTTAGACCACCACCATGAACAATACAGTGTGTAAAAATTCATGTAGTAATCCAAATTCTTTTACTGAGTGAAAAGTCATCCAAAATGCATGTGAAGAATCAAAAAGATGCGTTAGATCTTTACAGTTGTACTGGCAAGAAAAGTCATGGATGTTTGTGCCTTCTGTCTGCTGCTCAGGTAGGGAAGGAGCAGTGGAATGTGCCTTGCAAGACTACTTCAAATGCTTTTATCTCAGGAAGCTCTTTTTGTAAAGATTTAATTTTCAGGTGTGAATTACAGAGGGTGCGGCACAGTACATGAAACCTTTGTCCATATCTAACACTAGTGGCTCATGGCTCAATCGGTCAGTTGTAGCAGTAGATTTGAAACCTGCTAAAAATGGCTTACTAAAAATGACTAGCACATACCATTAAAGGTCTACCCTAAGTATTTTGAGATTGAATTAACTTTAAATTTTAAACTGCATAAATTAATTAATTCTTAAATTTAATTAAAGCAATTTACTCTATATAATTTAAAAGCTGAGTTTTATACTTTAATAAAAACATAAAAATAAATACAGCTGTAATACTTTCAAACTTATTTTTTCCTGAACTCATTAGGCAATACAATCATTTTTCATATCAAAAACGTCCTGTGGATTTGTTTGTGTCTAATGGAAATTAAAGAAAGATAAAATGTAGAAAGAAAACTTACCGTGTACTTTAACTCTGAGTAGATTACGTTATGATGGTACAAAGAAGCACAGAAGGAGGAAAAAAACTGGATACTATATTTACATGGATTCTAAGAAGTTGCACAGCTTTTTATTCACCTTGTTACAGAGAAAAAACCTCTGCAAATTAACTCGCTGGCTGCTTGAAAGGATTAATTCAGAAACACAATACCTTAGAAGGACTACAAGCCCTGGGATACATTTCTAAAGGCTTCTCAAAATGCAAAAAAAAGGAGCTTAAATTCCGTGATTTTAAAGATATGTATTTATTTCAAAATCAGGAGATACTAGGCTTCTAGTAGCATTTCATTCATTGAAGAATTCAGTAGACAGTTTTGTAACTTTTCTTTGTTTGATCAGCTACACAGCAGTGTCCTGAACTGTCAGTTTTCTGTGGTGGAGTATCACCCACTAATTCAAATGAACAAGTTTACAGTGTTCATGAAAATAATTTGTACTTCCACCTACCCTTGGTAGGTCATCCTCCTGATATTAAAGAGATGGCTCTCTGCTTTTAGCCCTTTTATTTTAGCACATCCCCAGCAGCTGAAGAGATTCAGTGAATTGCTACCTTTTCTTCCCCTTGAACAGGCATTTTCTTTGTGTTTGAAATGTTATTTTTTGTAGTCAATCATACTGGACTTTTAAAATAGTAATTTTCACTGCACCCTCTAAATAGGGGTAGTAAGTCTTAATACTGGAAGTGCAGAAGACCTTAGTGGAACAACTATCAGTCACTGTACTCTGAGTTATCCATTCGAGATATATTTCAAGTTACCAAATGTGTCTTTGGTATGACAAAGCTTTGGTGTCAAAGCTCTGTATGATAGCTGTGCCCATTGTTTGCAAGGGGAGCTAAAGAAATGTCTGTCTGACAGGACTGCTCTGAATCCTTCCCTGAGTTTTGTTTATACCTCTTTTTTCAGCTAAGGTGGGAAATGTAATTAGTGTATAATGACAGCTACAACAGTCCCAGAAACGAGATTGATTCCCATGATGGCTGAAAACCCCTCTATGCCGTGTGTGTAATCAGGCCCAGTTTTCGAGTTCTAATTAACTTTATTAATGTTTAGTGCAGGAAGTACAAAGGCAACTTAAACAAGGATATAAAAAGCACTGGAGCATTGAAACACTGGTTTCATGTAACTGACTCTTATTGAAAGACATATTTCTCAGCATTTTGTAAAGAAAAATAAAGTAATTTAGAAGAAAGATATTAGATTCTTAATACACTCTTATAATAAGGAAGCTTTAAATAACAAAGCAAAGATACTAACAGTAGCTTCCTACTTGGTAATATTGGTAGCAACTCTTTCTGATGTGTAATTAATAAATAAGATAGCAAACACGCAACACTGTACAGTGACAGTGGAATAAAAGAGATGCAATCACATCCAAGACTCCTGTTGTGCCAGCAAGTAAGACTTTATGGGCTACTGGAAAATGAGTTTGTGAAAAACCAATTGAAAAAATCTTCCCCATTACATGTTCCTTTTATAGAAACATATTAATTCGCATGTGAAAAGATAAAATATTACACTGGTAAATAACTGTGAAGACATTTTCCCCCACTAAAGACACAATTGCAAAACCTTGCAATCACAGCAATTGTATATATTATTTTGATATAATAATCATAATAACCTTAAAAGCAGTGATATATTAATTACATATAAAGTATATTATTTGCATAGATTTTTTGTTTACTGCCTATGGATTATCATTTGGTAAATACATCTATAATTCAGCAAGCTTTGGTGCTCTTTGATGAACTCAAACTGGAATATGGCTGATACTGTATATTACTGTAATTGTAAAGGATACTATAATGATACATTTTTGTTGCTTTAGCCTCCTAAATATAGAAATTACAGTAGAAAATATAAGAATACCTTTTCTGTTATTTACTGACCCTATTCCCAGGCATGATGATTCAACAATACTTAAAAGATATTCCTATTTTCAGATGCACTCAGAACAGGTGGTCAGCAGCCTGTCCACTAAAAGGATTGTGCTTTGGAATAATTTAGTATTTATTTTTTTCTGATACTTTTCATATGCATATTAAATAAAAACATATAATAAAAAATCATCTTGCAGTTATGCAAAACTATAGTGTTGTTTTATATAGTCTTGCAAACAAAGTTTAGAAGTAGATCATTCATCCACAGAGAAGTTAGGAACACAGAAGTATGTAATATCAATAATAGAAAATTACTGTTTCTTTAAAGATGTAGTGTAGGCTACTGTTTGTAACTTTTATTTAATCTTTTATATGATTATTCTATAGTGCTCGCAGTCTTGCCAAGAGAGCTTCTACTTCTGGAATGGCTTCTCCCTTAGAAGGGGACCCGATACGATCTATTTTCTTCTCTTTGCCACCTTCTCCATGACAGGCTTCCTTTCTCCCAACAGCCTTGCTCAAGACCTTGGAACTTGTTTCCACATCATATGTAACTTCTTTGGTGACTGGGCTTCTTGTTGAGTTTAAACTGATACTGTGGTGCGAACACGGGTTCTCTAGCTGTCCTTTCTGGTTCTCTGCAGAAGACAAATCAAAAAAACTTTGTTTCATTATTAAAATACTCATTTTCAATATTCTCTAATATAAAACGACCTCTTGATCACACAAATTTTACATGCAGGTGATGTATGTACTCCTTCCACATACTAGAAGGAGTAATGATTGCCAAGGAGGCAAGACAAAACACATTATCACTTCAAAAGCAGTGGACTCGGTCCCTTGGAAGTGATACAGACTTTACTTGTCTTCATTAGGTTAACATCCATATTTCTTACAAAATCACAGATATAGCCTGACAGGATCCTCCTTTCTTACTGTAGTCAAAGAGAAAACAGAGTACCTAGCACCTCTCAGTATCTTCCAAGGTTTTACCTGGTTAATTATATTTACTATGTGTTTTTTTAATTGTTCAAATTTTAAAATGTATTTTAAAATCTATTTGAATTTAATTATCCGTTGTAATACCTTTTCTTTCCTTTGTGCGCTTTTAGGCAGCAAAGTAATTTCAAGAAATTGCGTAATTCACTATTTTTTGCTAAACATCAATGGCATTGCCTGTCACACAAAGTTGCACTCAGTTAATATCCAGGCAGGAGGTTTGTACATTTGGCATATATTAATAGACAGATTTCTTTTTCTGTTGTTCCCTACCCCCTTCCAGCTCAAGTGACTGTTCTCCAAACCAGCATATGAGTGGTTCCTCTCACAGATCTCAAACTTTTTAAAAACAGGCCTACTCAATATTCATGTAACCTTGAGCAAGGCTTGAAAATGCCTTCAACACACTTGACATGACATTTAAAGTTTTTTGGTTATTGCTGAAAGATGTTCCATCATCCCAATAGTAATGACTTCGGAGCACAGGCAGTCACTCATGACAGTGTGTTTTATGTGAGTGCTGAAAATTCCTATCAAAAACAGCTTGTACATTAAAAGGCAGCTGCTGAAGATATTTACTGCACTGTCATTCCCTGACCAGGGGCTCTCAGTGATGGATGACGATTTTACACACTTTCTTGGACGATCTCAGCAAATTTTGTAAGTACGATCACCTTTTGGGAAATGGAGGAAAATAAATACCTCCCTTCCATCATCTTCTAAATCAGATAAACAATTCTTAATTAAAATTTCTTAAGACAAATTTGACACTTAGCTGAAAAATGTAATTTTTGTTTTATACTACGGAAAATAATTTGACCTTGAATATGCAGCAGCACAGTGTTTCTGAATCACAGGAGGCCAAAGACTGGTTATGAACACATCTTTATAATTACATGCAATAAACCCGTCATATATAATTAAAATATGCCCAGTATGTGCACTCTTAAATACCCCATTCTACTTAAATGTTTATGCTTATTGATTCTGAATACATATTTGCAAGCTGACAAAAGTATGCTACCTGTGTCAATATACAAACTACCAGCTGTACTGCAGACCTTTCTGTTTACATTCAGTCTAGGGGCAGCAAGAAAAATACTTGGGTGTTTAATCATCAACACTTCTAAGTAAAAGAAAACATTCTGTCACATAATCAGAGATGAAGCATAGCTACTGGATTTTTAAAGTCAAAAAGAAATTAGGACCTGAAAGTAAGCTTCTCAAATGTACCAACAACCAAATTTTAACTACTTTGCAGTTCACCCCAAAACGTGAGGATGAATTAGGCATGGTGAACTAGACTGCATAACAGACGTAGGAAACACTTACGAACTGAGGCCTCAAAGTAAACTCCAGCAGTAAAATCTCCAGTTTTTCATAATGTACATGGGGCAGTGGAGGTGCCTTAGACTGAGACTCACAACTGCAGTCTAAGCAAGGAACTGCTGCAAGCTAGCTATTAATAAGTAGCAGCTCTTGGGATCTATCCCAACTCTTTTACCACTTTGAAACTCAGTAACTAATTGAGGTTTGCACTTCAGTGTGTCCCAAAAATTGCTGCCTACAATCTGGAATTTTTGCATAGGGATGGGACAGAGCAAAGCTGAAGACAGCTGTGCCTTTTTTTTCCTCTTAAAACAACAGCAATTGTGAATTTCTAGGCATAGACTAATGAGTGGAATTATCAACTTGAATGACCAGCCTTTCTCTTTGGTCTGAAGGGTCCTGCAACAATGAAAAATGGCATTAGGAAAAGTGCCTTAGTTTCATCTCCTTAGCAATGATGATGTCAAGATTCACTAGAAAAATCACAAAGTCTCACGCTAGTGATTAGTAGCATGAGAACACTTTGGTATCAGCCATGCTACAAATAATACTGAGCAGCTAGAGTCAGTTTAAAAAAACAGTGCTTGGACACACATACTTTATCTAAATCCAGTACTACCATCTCAAAGTTGTTATTTCAGCTGCTTTGCAAATCAGGTGGCATCTTTACCGTTTATGCTCTTCAGTCAAGGAGGAACTTCTTCATACAGCATTGCTACGCCTAAGTGCAAATCCAGTATTAGCAGATGTTGAAGTAGCCAGTTCCCTGCTTAGCAAATTGGCTGCTGTGAATTTCATTCAGAAACCCTGAGCTTTGCTAGGCCTGGCTCAGAAAGCATACACATTTACTTACAGCTCTAGATTTTACTTTAGTAAATGTGCACCTAAAGAATTAACCGCTGTAATACTTGAGGTATATGTGCTACTTGTGGCATTCCTATCAGAGTGATAGACCACTTCTCTTTAAATCAAAGTGTAAAATTAGTTAGCCACAATCAATGTAAAAAGTCTCACTAATTCCTCAAATTTTTATTTTAAGATAGCAGAAATAAATTTGTGTTAAAAACAAACTCTTAAACACTCCACACTGCTTCACACATTGATTCAAAACTGGCATGCATTGGTGATTTGGCACCACATCCATTCCATTGCCCTGACTTGAGATTGTAACCTCACCTCCCTCAAATCCTGTGCTATAGTGGTAAAACCAAAGGAGTTTATTTTTAACCTGTCACTGTTGAGGTGAGCGGTTTAAAAAAGCCAGTGCATCTTGCCTGTGAATTCAGAACTACATGTCTGCAAACTGCTGCAGGTTAGCATGCAACTTTGACTGTGGAAAAGCTGGACTTCCTTAGTTCAGTATGAAAAAGCCTATAAAGCATATAGTTATTTACTTGCAAGAAAAGCCAAAAGTCAAGATTAACTGACAAAGTAAGTACAAGAATAAACAGCCATTAATTTACTGGTATTAGGCATTAAAACCTTGAACCACCAGAGTAATGAAGTTTTGGAATTCACGTATATACACGTGAGAGCAAGAAACCATAACCAGTCATAAGCAGGAATTTGATCTGTTTCTGAAGAGAGTATTTGATATGGCTGCCCAAACAGCCAGGAGATGGCTTAGTGACGTTGGCCACTTATGTTTCTAGAACAAGGGAACACACAGAAAATCCACAAACCGTATAGGTATTAACACATTTTTCCTAAAATGCTTTGAACTGTTACATCAGAGACATACATAAATTTGTTTTGTGCTTTTAACAATAAACTATATTTGAAACAAAATGTATTTACACACATGCATTGGTTCAAATACTCTTCTAAAGAATTGAATACATTTAAACACACAGAAGGTGAAATGAAAACTAGTCACAGAAAGGCACTTCTGCACTAATTTTTGTTAAGAAGAAAGCTTACATTTCTGGAGATGCACTATTTGTCCACCTACTGTAGCAAGGCGCACCTTCCGGCAGTAGCAAGACAAAAAGAAATAAGACATTAAAAATCATTGGATAAAGACAGAACTAATTAATTTCCTGTGTATACTGGAAGTAGTTGAGACAAGTTTCTACTATTTGGTCACTTTCAACAATTGATATTTGTCATTCACCTGTATCATAACAACCACTATGCAGATGAAAAAAAAAAAAAAAGCAGTGACTTTGAATTCATGATTAAGTTTTCTAAACGCCCAGGTGATAACCCATAATAGTTTTGACTTTACTGCTAGTGGATGCTTCAAGGCACGGGTTAGGCAGAGACCACATAGTACACTACAAAAGTCTCAGTGTCCAGATTCCATGATATTTAAATCTTTTCTTTCCCTTGTTCAATATTGAACTTTTGTGGGTCCTCCGGACTTATTCAAATTCAGTTTTTGCAGATATTAATTGCTTGAACATTGCTGTTAATCAAAAGCATTCCAAAACCACATCCACAAAACCTAGAGCCAAATAGTTACTATCATCTAGATACAAGACTTCTAACAGTAATGCTGAGGAAATTCAGCTGACAGAAAATTGTGCTTAACATAGCTTTCCACAGTTTAAATGGTGTCCTAACATAGAACAACTTATAATGGTATGCTCACAATCTATTAAAGGCTACGTACTTCATATTCAGAGAAAGGAAATTGTGCACTAGCATCTGAACAAAAAAAAAATCAGTAGTATGAGACCTGCCTGCTGTGAACTTGGGGAAGCAAAATATGATCAGCTGGAGATTTTAAAATCCTGCATAATAGTGTTATATATTACCTTTAATAGAGAACAAAAATGATTGCAAGAGACTCACTAAAGTCAACATAGATTTTTTTAAAACAACTAATAAATATTTAAAATTAAAAAGGATGTTGAAAAGCTTTATTTCATCATACAGTTTCTCAGTAAAAGTCTTGATACTAAGGACATATTTCGGTTTTATGTAAATACTTGTAGACTGATTGAAAAATAAAGTTGCAAATACAATAAGGAGAACTGCATTGCATGGCATTATATGCTCATATTACAGTCATACATCTCAATGTAGGGCATGACAAAACTGTAACATAAAAAGAACAATTGCAGTTACAACCTCATTACATCTCTTACCAAGTTAACAGGGAAAAATGCTCAAAACCCTAGTGGAATATTTCTGATCTCGCTGACTTGTGCTCCACATGCTACATCATATTCCTGAGGCTATGTCTATGCCAACATTGTCTAAAGCCCACCCATACTGACATTACTGGCAATGCAAATTATTTTTACATTTTAAGTCATGAATTGCCTGTCTTAGACAATACTCTAAAGGAATGTCCCCATGCCAAATGGCTTTGGCTTGGGAAAAGTAACAGCCCTGGCCATAACTCTTACCAGTGGCTCCCCAGTATGGTCCCATAGTTTGTCTCTGGTTCCCCATCCCTGATGCATGGAACTCAAACTCACGGGAAAGCTACACCGTGATGCTCTGCTCATGTATTTTCCCAGCTTAACATCAGGGGAAAATAACACATATTTTTGACAGCAGTGCCATGTGCTGTTCTGGATGCAGCTATATAGCATTCCCACAAGCTGAAATGTTTGCCACAACCCAGTCTCTGTCTGGAAGTCCTGTCCATTTCCCACAAATTACACTGACTACATCATCGTGCATTTCCCAGTGCAACCTTAACAAGTGACATTGTACTAAGACAATGGTCACATACCATGGATGTTATGAGGATATTGGGGTATATCCTTATATGTTCCATCTAAATAACCAGATTCCAAACTCTTGGCTTCTTACTATCAGAAGTGCCAAGAAGAAAATAATTAACTCATGTTTTCCTCTCGATTTTGAAATGACAATCTCGTTTCTTGCACTGACCCCTACTAGAGCCCCAGACAACGGACAGTTGTGAGCCCCAAGATTTTTCAGGCACCCATTTTCCCTTAACATCATTTTTACAGCCCAAAGCTGGCCGTCTGAAATCCATCCCCAGACCTTTGCCCTGGTGTGAGAACATAACAAGACTTCCTTATTCTTCTCAAAGTCTGCCTTATCCCTGAGAATCAGAATTTAGACATAATATGAAAGACTGCTATAGCTATAAGGTCCATCCATATTATGTAGGATCACTCATAAGAAAATGGGATAGCTCCTTTCTGGATAGTTTAATGGAAAATATTTTAAATATTTTTTATTGATTTCACGTTTTTTCAACAATGCCTCTGACTGACAAGGGTAGGGTTGAAGAATGTCCCTGGTTAAAGGAGCACTGTGTGTTGCTACAACTTATTTCAGTTTGAACCTGCAGCTCCAGCCCTAACACCTAAAGGAGTGGGAGCTGTACTAAAAAGACCTTTGCTTGATAAGTAATTTCTTACACCATAGTATTTCATACTAAATGCTCACAACTCTACTAATCTTAAGCAGACAATAATTCATGAGACATTAAAAAGTGTTACTAACATTTGGAACATTTCTTTTTAAAACTATGCACATTTCATTTAATAGTTGCTGCTGTTCTTGAGTGTTGCATTAAAAAGGTGTGAAACACAAGGAATAAACACTATCAGTAAGCTCAATTTAGATGAGACAGTTTTTAAAAATAGTGAATATGCACTATGTGCATTTCAAAGGCAAGAAGAGAGTATGTCAGCACACAGTGTGACTAATACAGAGAATTTATAGAAACTAAATTTCAAAGAAAGTCAATTAAAAACTGTGAGCAAACTGATTTTTGACAAGAAGAACTATGCTGGACTAGCTCCCTTTTACTTGGCCCTAAAGTAAAGCCTTTAAAAATTCTTTTAATCCCTTTCCTACCTACATCTTCTCAAAGACTACTTTAAGTTCCTGCTGATCACTCCATTCAAACTTTTACCTATCTTTTCCAAAGATACTTTGCAATTGCAATGAGTTGGAACCAATTTCTCTGTTTGAACTAATATATTCTCACCTGTGATAAGACAATGACTTTTTTTACAAGAAATGCAACTTTCATTTACTGGGATTTTTAATAAAAGTCTTAAGTGCCTGTCAAGATGATAAGAGAACAAGAGTGTGGATCAAGCTGCTGACAGAAATCACCCAAGGTCAGTGAGAGAAGAAACCTCTGCAGGTGTCTTCACAAGATGACTATTTCAGACTTAGGAATTGGCATCCTTCCTATTTCACCCTGAATTACAGTTGATTTCCTGTGTCTTTTCATGCATTTTTCCCCAAAAGAAGGTATGTTTGGCAGTTTCTGGGAAACTGCAAAATGTAAATTTCCAAACCAGAAATCTGCTTTGTGGTCATTAATGATTTTTAGAACACAGTTTGAAACATCCTTGAAAAACTAAATTCTAAGTATCTTAATTTCAAAATGGATAAATCATATGGCATAACTTTAGTATTAATAACTAATAAATTAACCTTATTATTTATGTCAGGCCATGAATACCAGTGGTATGGGGTCTTCAGGCCTCAGTGGGCAGAAACAATTCACAACCCAGGTGTTTACAGGATTTCTCTCAAGGTACAAATAGGACAAACATCAACTTTTTCTCTTCCTCAAGTCAAGAAATAACCAGGAAATGATAATAATAAAACTGGAAGTTAACATGTTTTAGAGTATTTTAAATTCCTGGAATGTGGTTTATTACTTGTTTTATTTTGTTCACAAGTATATTGCAGCTTGCATTCCAAGCCATCTTTAGAGTTAACAGTCAAAAATGATGACTGTCTAAGCTAGTGATCTGTGACAAGATACACAGAGGTCCACAGTCTAGAGCTACCCTTTATTTGGCTGATGATAATTAATGTAGATCCCACAAACTAAACTGCCTTTGAGCAGTAGACATGTTTAGCCTCCAAACCCATCTGCAAACCAGCTACCTATACATGAATACTGCTTTCAAGGAGCACTTTGATAAAAAACTTCAGGAATATGCATAAAGACTGCTGCCATCAAAGGAAAGCCACTAGCAGTTGCAATGGGGAATGATAAACAATATGCTGATGAAAATAACTGAAATGGAAAAGAAACACACAGTTTTGTCTTTTACCAACCGCAGCGGAAAAAACACAGTAGGAAGCCTCCTACCTCTGGAAAATAAAAGCCCCAACAAATCCAAACAACAAATCAAATCTTAAAGACTGACCTTATATTTATGAGACTCTACTCACTGCAGTTCTAAATGTTGTTGTTGCTTCTGTTCAGTATTTAGCATACACATTGGAAAAAACCCTAAACAAACAAAACCCAGAAACACCCACAAAAACTGTGCCCCATACCTGGAAGGTTCAAGCCCAGGCTTGATGGGGTCCTGAGCAACCTGATCTAGTCGGTAGTGTCCATGCTCATGATGTGGGTGTTGGAACTAGATGATCTTTAAGACCCATTCTGACCCAAACCATTCTATGGTTCTATGTATCTATGTCTAGTTATTGCTTTAAAACTTTAACACTATTATTATTTCTTATTCACTACTCTTGATATCAAATGTTTACAAGATATTCCCTAGCTATTCCAGCTGTTGTTACAAACCTATACAACTTTTACTTCTTATATTTATCCCAAACTTCCACTCCCAAGTTTATATCAGCAATCAGAGTACTGATAGGTTGCATTGCCTTAAGTTTGAACACAAATACTTTGTAATATCAGATCAAATTAATGAGAAAAACTATCTTTCTCTCATCGTCTGTTGCTCTTCTCTCCTAAGGAATCAAACTACTTCTAAGAAAAAGGGAGATCTACAGAGTCCTGGAAATCCTTTTGGGAGCGGCATAAAGAGGAGAGGCTAGACCTGAAAGTAAATTAGGTGGGTGTTAGTTTTAACTTGAATAGAAACACCATTTCCTCACATTGCTTTAAGAGGCACAGGACCAATGTCCTGGGGCAGCTGTTGCCCACACAGGTCACAGTCACAGTGGGCTGTCACTCACTATTATTCAAAAGACTGCAAGAATAGCATACGGCTCTCAGACTCCTCTTATTTTAAACATTTTTAAAAGAGCTCTCTGGAAGAAGAGCAACAGAGAGCACTGCATGCTGTTAATGCTATGACAGGGAAGAGTGTAGTGATTTACTAACCTGGAAAAGTATTTATGAGAACTCCAACTTCTAATCTGTGCTTCTTTATACCATGGGTGCTTTTTAAGAGGAAAGAAGCAGACCTGACTGTGAAGTTTAACTTGAGTAAACTAACATCCAAGATTGCCTTCATGAATACACTGGTTTGAAATGGCATGAAGCTGAATCATCTTAGTTCATGTAACTTTCGTATTATTATTACCACGGTCCTTACTTTCCTCTAACAAAGCCCTGCAGAAAATAGTTGAAAGCATGCTAACCAGCAGACTAAAACTGTGGAGCAGGAAATAGTACATATTCAAGAAGATCCTCATGTAAAAGTAAATATTGGGAAATAAAGGCAGAGGAAAAGTGATTCATCTCTCCCTCACTCTACAAGATTGCATAAATATATTCCTTTGACATTCTCTCTCTCTTTATATGTTGCTCTAATTAATGCTATGTGCTTTCACTTAATTATTGCCTCTCTTTGGGATGGACTGAAAGTTGGCCTTGCTCATATGTGGAGAGAGATGGGAAGTAAAAACATGTTTCTCCTCTGCACAAGATTCAGCCATATGTGTATTTGACATGAACAACTGTACTCTGCAAGTGTGACAAACTGCTCTGAAAAGGGACGCTGATTTCAACAGTCTCTAAAAATGGAATTATTAATTAAAGATGGCTTTTACTGACTCCTCCATATACCATTGAATTACCACAAGACAAATTCAAGCTACATTATCATGGGTAATTAATCCAGTCATTGTGAATTCAAAATGCTGTGTTTAACATCATTAATGGTATGCACTTTCCACGCGATGAACATATTTAATACCCTATATTCTACCAGTTAAACTCTTAGCAGCCACTTTGGTATGTTAAAAACAACTGAAGTTAACCGTAGCACTTCCTGCTTCTTTTCCTAATCAATTGCATTCAAATACTATTTAGAAATAACCAGCTAACAAAAGTTAAACTTACCATGTAGGAGGGTTTTTTTTAAATTTCCAAAAATCTAAAATTTTGCATGTGCAGAAAAAAAAACCTCTCTCATGGAAAAACTTGAAATATTACATAGAATATGAAAAACTGAGAGACTGAAAATCTGAACCCTTTATATTTCACTGAGAAAACAAGGCAGAAGGCAGTAAGACCTCCCAAGCCACGGAAACAGAGGATTCTTAAACATAGACTTGTTTTTCCTTTGTCTGTTTTGACTTATGAAGCAGTCTTGCAAATGTGTTTAGCTCAAAAGGTGATATTAAAAACAAATGGTTAGAGATCATCATGGTATATTAATTATGCAAAAAAGCCCAAACCGAATTTAATCAGAAGTAGGAGAATCCAAACAGGAAAAATTGTCTCTCTCTCCCTTTTTTTTTTTTTGACAGAGACGGTTAAGAAAACATTTATGGTAATGCCAGAGCATCTGCTGATTACAGTCAAAGCTGCAGGACGCCAACATTAAATCACTGAACCATCTTGACAGCTTCTGGGTACTTGAATTTCATTCTAATAATAAATTGCTGTGAAATTTACACAAATCTGAAAATTAGCCAGAAAATGTTTACAAAGAATATAGGTAAGAACATATAAAGCAGATACTAAATTGATTTGCATCTGAAAAAACAGAGCTACTCAGACATGGCAGAGCTGCAATTAATTGGTAAATCTCTAAAAGACTAAGTGCTTTAAGAACAGAATATAATTTTATCATTCATTTCCTAATGATTTTGACCTATCACTTTGTATTGTTTAGAATTGTTAGCATGCTTGTTTGTTTAACATAAACACAGATGAGCCATTTGAACGTGGCCTGCAACATTTAAAATCAATTTTTAATTCCTGACACCTGAGGATTCCACACAGAACAATATACTTCATTGTAAAGCTTTAATTGATGCATCTATGTGCCGCAGAGGGTGATTACTTGAATAATAAGTATGAGACTTGTGATCTCGTTGCTAAGCAAATGTGAGTAAGAGAAAAAGTCCAAGAAGCGATGTAACAATGAATCAAGGTGCGATGACAGGATTATTATTCTGTGAACTGTCATGTTGAAGGACTCTCAGAACATTGACCCGCACATGATCATACATCAGAAGATTGCCTGAGGCATAATTAAAATAATTATACACAAGTTCAGTCACTCAGAAAGAGAAAAACATATGCTTAACTTATTTTTCTGTAGCATGCATGGTTAAATGCATTCTCATGTTAAATGTAAATGCTTGAACAGTGCAAGAATTCAGAGAACATGTTATAGCAAAGACCATTGAAGTTTATCTGAATTAGCATGAATGCTTTTCCTTCTTCAGTTACTCAGGGCATTCAACTAAATATTATTCATACTGTGACACATAAAAGCATAAAATCTGTGAAGGGACTTCCTGAAGGAAGTTGGAAAAAAATTTAGTCCTTTTAAAATATGCTTAAGGTTGTAAGAGAACATGTTCAAAAAGAACTTTTCCGCCTTTCCCTGAGATTTTATTGCTGAGTATGACATCATATCATAGAGTATCAGTCTGGATCAGCTGTGCCAGTCATCCCCTCCCAACCTCTTGCCCACCCCGAGCCTCCTGGCCCTGTGTGTTTTGTGGGTGGGCAGAGAGAGAGCCATGACACTGTGCAAGCACAGTTCAGCAACAGCCAAAACACTGGTCTGGTGGCATTACCAGTTGCTAAGACAAAGCACAGCAGCTTTTGGGCTGCCGTGCAGAACACAAAAGCCAACCCTGGCACGCCCAGTAAAACGGGAGATAGTGTAACAGCTCTACTCAGTTGCCACTGCATATATGAATTATCAAATTCCATCAGGAAGTTGTTCACATGACAGATTTCAGGCTTTAAAGCCAAACTTTCACACAATACCGTTTTTTTTCTCTTTAGGCTTTTGTTCAGTTGTTTACTGTATCAGTTTATATTGGCCTGCATCCCACTACAAGCCTAGATTTCAGCTCCAAGCCCAGACTTTAGTTCCAAGTCCCTACTACGTGATCACATCTAGGCAATGACAATTCTTCATCACATGTGGATATGCAGACGCTTCAGTGCCTTTAAACCAGCCACTGCCAGTCTTGTTTTGGGGTGAGCTTTGCCAATTGCGTGGAACCACTGGTGTTTATTACTTTGCAACTGTACTGATTATAGACACCAACCTGGTGCAGACAAAAAAAATCCACAACCCATAAAACAACTCATTCCCAGGTCCAAGTTAGTCTGTGATGGAAATCTCTTGATTGCTCAGAAATCTCCTCACTTTTCCCCTCCATTATACCATATGTAACTGAAGGAACTAGAAGACAGCCAGGAGAAGTTCTGTGGATACTCTTCAAAGATTTAAGACCACTCAAAATACTTGAAAAGATTTTTTTAGAACACAAGGTACATACAGACTTTTACATGCGCATAAATTCATTCAGACCAGAATGTCTATAGGTTACTCTCAGTCATACACAGGCACAATCACCGCATGGTTCTAAAAAAGAAAATTCTTTTTCTCCCATCATGTTCTAAAGAGATGATAGAAACACCTTTCAGGAAATGCAATATACATAATAATTAAAATGATACTTCTTTCCAGAACAAATATATTCAGTAAACTCATTGCTAGCTCATCAATTAAGTCACTCATACTAAACATGCTGGAGATACATTCTCATATCTTTTCTAGCACCTTTATTAGTGCTCATTTCCGGAGAAATGCTACACCTGAGCAGCTTTAAATGCTAAGGAAGAAGACAAATGCTATTGAAAAATCTCACAATGTTCAGCAGCTCACTGTGATCTAAGGAAAATTTATTAAAATGCAAATTTCAAGCACATTACTACTAATTTCAAAGCAACATCCTATAGAAGAAATATAATTTTCAGTTTTGTGTCATGAAATAATACCACATATACCTGGTATTACTATCTACATTTTCAATGTTAGCCAGCAGTGTTAATAATAACAATTCAGCTGACTCCATAGATATTTGTAAAAATTTTGCAGCAAAAATAGTAGGTTAGATATTTATGTATTTTTATTTCAGGAACATAACTGAGGAAAACTATGGGGAAGGGAGTGCAAAGGGAGAATATCCTCTATTTCTAAGAATTCAGTTATGGCATTCGATAATTCATTTTACATCTCTTCAGAATCTTTGCTTATTATGACCTTACTAGCCAAACAGATTTTTTCCAGAAATTAAGCTTGAAATCAGGACAGTTTCAATAAGCTGAAGCAAATGTATACATTTATAACTATTTGGTTATGTAACAGAATACAGCTTAAAGCAAACAGTTAAATTACATTTATGTAGATGCATTTCCTTTTTTTTTTAAATTAACTTTTTTGTGGTAATGAATACTTTGAAATATTCTCAGTTACATTTAAAACAAGAAGCTACAAATTTAACCGGCCTTATTATAACTACAACTGTGAAATAGATATAATTCATTGACTACGGATACGTAATGTAGGTACAGAAACAAACCTGACTCTTTTCTTCCGTGTTGTATAAAATTATTTCTAACAAGAGCATGCAAAGTCCTGTGCGTCCTTGTGCCTGACCAAAGGCCCTTGATCCCAGGGTGAGATTAACTGGACCGAATGAATTTGTGCTGGTTGCCTCAGGCTCCCTGCACAGTCAACGAGGAGAAACAAGCACTTCCAAACTGTGCTTCATTTCACCCTAATGTAGATACTTTAAACAGGTAAAGAGAGCCCCCACTGCAGACATCTAAAAGTAACTTCTGTATCTGGAAGCTTTAGACTTTTGACTGCAGTGAAGCCTGCATAAAAGGTGGATTTCCTAGTCTGGACAGAGACAAGAGATTGTTGAGCTCATACCTTCTCTATGAGAGAGGACAGGGTGCAGATTTGGTGATTTTAAGGCCTGATAGACCATTATGAGTATCCATCTCACCACTTATTCAACAAAAGCTATAAAATTTCACGAAGATTTTTCTGGCTACATGAAGAATATAATGAAAATAAATTATATTCTGGTTGTTACAGTGAACAGTTTGGATATAAGCAGGGGAACTCTGTTTAGTATGCAATATGCTGACAGGAACTGTAGATGTGAAAGACACCATTATTAAGTATGCTGCTCAGCCATTACC
Organism: Oriolus oriolus; assembly: GCA_013400235.1. Taxonomy (NCBI): domain Eukaryota; kingdom Metazoa; phylum Chordata; class Aves; order Passeriformes; family Corvidae; genus Oriolus; species Oriolus oriolus. The sequence continues at coordinate 49,584 of VXBT01004797.1, forward strand.
TATCACCATTTCTTCCTTTTTAAACATCCTTCATATTCACTAACCTTTATCTCCAGTAGATATAGTTCTTATAGTTGTTTAGGCTCTTCTCTCTGACAGATTTCTGATACCCAAACTTTTGTATAGCTTTGCAATTTTCTGACAAGCTTGAGACATATTCTGGATTTAAAAATCAGCCTATAACATAAATTTTACCTCTGCACTGGTATATGGAATTCTACCCTTCATGTGAAAATCATCACTGCTTTAAACTGAAATTGGCTTAGATTTAGTCCTGGCCATGCAAAACTTATGAAACTCTAGTTGTGTACATCTAAATTTAAGAATTTCACATCCACAGAGGACTAAGTGTTTAAGTTTAGTCTTTAGAGATGATACTTTTAATGGGAAGGCAACCCTGTGTTTATTAGATACTAGTTCTGTTTGTAGGCATTTTTGTTAAATAAGATAGATTAGTAGGTGAAAGAATTAAAAGTGATTTGAGTTCCATGAAAATGTTTTATGAACGCTCTGTAAAAAAACCAAAAAACTCCAAAAACTAAAACTCCTGTAACACTGCTTTTGCAGAGTACTCACAAAGTCAAAAAAAAGGCATCAAAATAGTATGCAGTGACAAAAACCATAGCAGCACCTACTTTAATTCATATAGTCTCACTGCCATTTAAAATAAGCAGTAAACAAAATATTTTCATTGGGCCATATCATCATATTTTATGCATATATTACAGAATACTTGTCTCTTACTTGTACAACATACTAAATATTATGTTAAATTTGAATTATTCCATAAAACATAAAGCTAAAGAACTAGTGAAGAAAAGCATTAAGGTTTCAACATGGGAAAATAATGAAAGGGATTTTATTGTAATAATAATAAAATGCCAAGACACAAAACTATTTTTGGTATGAAACACAAACATGCCATTACTTAAGACTCAGTCTTTTGAAAAGACTATTTTCATCAATCTTTTCATTGTTTAACAGACTTCAACATATATTCCATCATTCATTCAGAAACTAATCCAAATTACCTATGCCCATCTGAATTAAAACAGAAATGCCATTTTCATCATCAGATTATGCACAGCTCCATATTCACTGGTGCATATAGGAAGGACTGTGATACACAAAGATCCAGTTCAAAGGCATTTCAAATTTAGGAGACAACTCATTTATAGGAAAATCTATTTGTGGGTGGCGGAGGTTGTTTTGAACTGTACTAATTACACAAAATACAGAATCTCTGAGAGTAATACAAAGCGTGGAATGTTATCTACGGATCCTATGTACCCACTAGTGCTGTATTTCACTATAATGAAATCATTGTAGAGCATGGTAGTCCTGATGCAGAATCATTATGCCTGACTCTGCAGAACAATAATGGCAAAGAGATTGCACTGTCAAGGGACTAGTCAAGGGAAAAAGGCAATCTTCAGAGCACAATTAAAAGCACATACTTTAGGTATCTATTGGATTCTTTTGATTAGAGAGAGAGCCTAGCTTAGATTAGTTTTAAATAGATAGTGAGGGCAAGCAAAACAGATCCCATGTAATTAAGTGGAATATATCTACATCTGACCATAAAGTTTATTTACCTGCTTTACATGTGTCTATACCTGTCTGACAACTGCCAGCTTTGAACAGTAATTTCTCACCAGTAGTCTTTAAAAGATTTTTTTTTTCAAACAGAAGTGGTGTAACTCGGAAAGAGAAGTGGGCTAAAGAAGCTAAATAGAGTGCATGAGAGACAGACACCTGTAAGAGCAGCACTGTGGGCAGCTGGCTGGCTACAGAGGGTGCACTGATGTGACTTCCCAGCCAGAAAGACTGGTAAATCTTGGACTGGGAGTCCTCACCTGCCTTGGGAAGACAATTCTGCTGTTCAGAGAACAGCGACTCTTGACTGCTTTAGGGGTGACGTGACCATCAGTAGGAGGAGACTACTTCTTGTCTGAGATCAGTAACAATCAAGTAGTTTCAGCTGCAATTCTGTCTTGAGGGTTTCATCCTAAAGTAGGTCCTAAAGAGAGCATAGCTTGCTTTCTAGCCCTGGGACCTTCACCAGTTCTAGTTTATACCAACTGCTTTCCTTTGTAGTTTCACACGCTTTTAAATGGCATTTAATCTTCTTTAAAAAGATAGGTTAGTAAGCTAATGGTAATAAAATTACTGCAAGATACGGTTAATTTTATCTATTTATATAAAACATTAACTACATGTGAATCTGCATTAGATCAGAAAGCATCTTAGAAAGAATTGTGCACTTATGATGGATGAGAGAGTTTTGGAAAAACATTTTCAGATGCACCCAAGAGCATGTAGGTAAATGAAGGACAGGGAAAGGCAAGATAATCAAATTTATGACAGTGTAAGTCTAAGGCACAGAACAGCACTTGAATTCTGTGCACTTCTTGGACTTGGAGTCATGAAATCCACTAAATAGGAACATGTAACAATAGGAAGTTACATTAGGATGCTGGGTCCAATTTAAGAAACCAATCATTCACCTGCACTTGTTGAAAAAAAGAGAAAAAAATGTTGAAAAAAGTTTTAAAAAAATATTTTTGAAAAATATAAATTAAGAAATCACACGACTATAAAGTAAACTCTGATGTTTTGTATTTTTTTACAAATGATTATTTCTTTTAAAGTTTCATTAAATGTCCTTTATTATTACCAAAGCATGAGGGTTTTTTTTTTTAATTGGAGGAAATAATATATATATCTAGATATAGCATTGGTTAAGCATTTTATTCTCAAAAACATTAACTAAATTTTGTTGCTGTATTTACAAAATATAAATGAAATATAAAAATAACTGTAACAGGGTAAAACAGAAGATTCACTAATGTGAAATCACCATTCCTGAAACCGTTTTTGCTTAAATGTAAAAATTTGAAGGTTAAAAGCTGCAAGTATACACGGGTTATCAAAGAAATATACGATCTCCATGGAGAAAACCACTAGCATTCTCAGTCAAAATTTAAAGACTTTTTAAATGAAGTCTCTGAGAAAAATGTTTCATTGAGCAGTTGCCATAATATTTCACAAAATAACAATGAAATGCAACAACTGAGAGAAGCTAAATATTGTCGCATTTCATTCTCACAATTTGGAGCAAATTGTATTTTTATCTTTTTAGCTACTTTACTAACAGGTTTGACTCCCATGAATATGAAACATTACATTTGTCCTTATTTGAAAATTTGGTCCTCAATGTTTAATATCCTGTGTGCGCTACGTTGGAACTCAAACTCACAGTATCATCCATTTTACCTCAGAGAAGCACTATTTTATAGTTTATTTTATAATGCCTAGCATTATGACTGTGATAGATTTATCACAAGGCACTGGTAGCCACAGTTTTCTAACAAAAGCAATTAAGTAGTAGACCTTATTTAAGTCAATAAGGAATAGCTAAATTAACAGCAGCAATTAACAAGATATGCAGTAGAACACCTTTTAAAAACACGTGTTAGGAAATATCTAGTGGCCAGTGTTAGTTAAAGACGTGGAGAAATGAAAAAAATGCAAAACACACCCCCCTCTGCATGATGTTGTGTATGAAGAATCTTCAAGTCTTTCAAGATCAGCTTTCACCACACTGGCCATGAATCAGTTTATTGTAACTACCACTGTGCTACCCGATGATGAGGGAGAAAATAGTATTTTTCTCATTTTCACTGCATTTATTGCTTTTAAGCAGTTAAAAGAAAGACAATTTTCCAAAATAAACAAACCTATGCATGGCTACGTTCTCCACACCCCAAACAACACCCCAAGTAACGCTGTTTAAAGAACTGTTCATTTAAAAATACTCGATTTAGGGTTTTTAAATACCTTTCAGTTGATTTCAGCTAAAAGAAATACCAGACACTTATTAATGGTGCATTGCTAAAATATTAAAGTAGGGGCAGTTTAAAAATCCGTCACTTGGTGCAGTTATTGTCTCACAACAGGAGCAGTAATTTCTTGTAGAGTGACATGTTTCCTTATGCCACAGCTATTCTTCCCTCACAAAAGCTGTTACTTTGGGGTGGGGGACGACAAGTTCTTGCCATCTATTACTATGCAGTCCATTACAATGGGTTCATTCATATTTATAATGCAATCTGTGATGTTGATGCAATCACTTTAGACTTCACTGTTATTTCAAACAAATCCATAACTGAGAAAAAGGCAGGCTGTTGACAGGAGTTAATGTGGGTTTTACTCTGTTTACAATTGCTTTCTAATCTACTAAATGGCTGTGAAAATTGATGCACTGTTAGAAGTGCTTTTATACACTACTACAGATAAAGGGCTGTTATACTGCGGTAATCTCTGTAATGCTAAATTGAATTTTTGACAGAGTTTTTTTCGTTTTTCCAATTTGAATGTGACAAGGTAGGCTATTGCATTTACAGTAAACTTAATTCCTTCAATGCAAAGCATTTTCCCACCTTTATTGAGATGCCTATTATTGCTGCGAAAACGAAGTTCTAGATAAAACTTGTAACTATCGCAATATGTACTTGAGGGAAAATCTCTTAGTGGTCAAAGCATGAGGCAGAGTCGCTAAATGTTGCCATCAAATTTGTAATCTGTTGAAGCTGTGCAAGTCAATCCTCGGCAGGTAAAACACAGTAGCTTCCAGAACTGCTCAGCTTGCCGTGAAGGTAAACAGATTCTCCTTAAACATCACAATAAAATTTAGGATGAGGTGATTTCCTAATAAGTAACTTTCCAGTGGGATTTTAGGGAGACATGCAAAGATAGTTGTTTAGTTACACGACCAGTGAAATCACAGTCATAAAGAATTCCAAAGAATGTATAATTCAGTTTATCAGCCTAAAAATGAAGCCAGAAAAAAAAATAATAAAGCCTTTTAAGCCTCAGATTTCCCTGATAAAGAGGGTGCAAAAATACCAAGGCTGTTGCTGACATGAAGGACAAGTACAGAAGCCTTACATACTGTAGAACAGGTGCCCTAAAAATTCCTGACACTTATCTGAAATGCCTGGTGCCTCGCTAAAACCTAAATCTGAGGAATGCAAGACAAATGCCTTTTAATGTTCATCAAGGAGCTTCTAATTTTTTATATGGATGTGAAAATATTACTAAAATTAATGATCAGAACTTCTACATGGCTCCTGATGGGAAGAAGTACTTTATATTCAAGACATTTGGATATGCAGTAACTTTAAAATTTGCTTATGTGTTTTAATTCACAAAATTTAATAAAGAGATATAGCTCTCTCAGATAATAAAAAAGCTTAGGTTGGCAAAGACCTCTGTTGAGGTCATCTGGTTCAAACCCAGCTTCAAAGTAAGATACAGTTATTAAGCTGGATCATAAAATTTTTCAAAGGATAGACTGTTAAAGATTCAAACTTCATAATTTAACCTTGGTGACGTTTAATCACCTCAGCTGAATTAAGTTGTCAAAGATAACACAAAAAATGCCCATCCATTTCATGTAGAACAGTATGATTAGTCTATGCAGAGCAGTAAGTAAAGTTCACCTAAAGAGTCTGTCAACTAATGAACACAAATGTATAGTAACCAAGCTTCATGAACAATAAAGCTCACAGAGCAAAATATTTTGGGGTTTTTTTCCCTATATGACATTTCTTTTTTTTGAATGTGCAGTTTTTCTATTGCAATTTTCAAAAGAAAAAAAGGCTTAGGAATTAAATTCTGGAATTCTTACTGACTCAGTTGAAGAAACCTGTTAAATTTAGGTGCTACTATATAAATTCAATAGATTCTGCAACATAAATGAAAGCTTGGATGAAAAGACTAATTTTAGAAGATGACAATCATAAGAAGTTACTTCTGGAGTTGTTTGAAAATATACTAGGTATGGTCATCACTTATAAGCAATCTGATTGTTTAGAAGAACCTAAATTTGGAAGTTTATAAACTGATTGTTTAGAAGAACCATATTAATTGCAGGTCCAAATGTTATTTACACCCCTACCAATTTCAGTAAAATATTATACAAAGGGTTTCTACAGAAAAGTGATTATTTTGCTTGACTAGGCCTAAGAAAAAGGAAAACCCACTGCATACCTGTGATTTTCTAAGATTCTTTTCTTAATAGCTAATGCAACCTCTAAGGAACAAAATTTTTTTTTCAGATAATTAGTGGTAATCTTCTAAATGCTGCTAAGAATCATTTCATCCCAACTTGTAGTTATTTCTGAAACACAACCGAAGAAGCAACCTAATTTAGCACCCCAACTTAGTTCAAATACTGTCACTGTTCACAGAAGTTGCTCATGTTCCAGTCTACAATTCCAGTTCTGGTCTGCAACACTGCTTTGTACAATGCTGATTTCAAATTTTCAAACATCTAAAACTTTCCTTTAAAACTATCCTAGAACAAAAAACCCACGACTTGTTATAAAAGCTAGTTTTGTATTTCGGAAAATTTACAGAAAATCAGTAAATTTATCAAACACAAAGAGAGGACTGGAGTGTCTCTCCTATAAAGACAGGCTGAGAGACCTGGGGTTGTTCAGTCTGGAGAGGAGAAAGATTAGGGGAGACTTAAAGCAGTGTTCCAGTACCTAAAGGGCGCTTACAAAAATGAGAGGGACTTTTTATGCAAGCAGACAGTGACAGGACATGGGGCAATGGCTTTAAACTGAAAGACAGCAGGTTTAGAATAGATGTAAGGAGGAAATTCTTTACTCAGAGGGTGGTGAAGCACGAACAGGTTGTCCAGAGAGATTGTGCGTGTACATCCCTGAAGTGTTCAAGACCAGGCTAGATGGGGACCTGACCAGCCTCATTTAGTGAGCGGCATCTTTGCCCATGGCAGGGGGGTTGGAACTTAATGATCTTTAAGGTCCCTTCAAACCCAAACCATTCTATGATTCTACGATTAGCTGTTCATTTAATGCCTCACAACTTTCAGCATGATTCTGGAAGTCTGGATTTCTTATTTAAGTACCAAAGTGAGAACAACTCAATAGAAAACATTGCTTCTATGAAAGCATAAGCACCTCTGCTCTTCAGAGGCTGACATGCACGTGACAGACCACAAATCTGTAGAACCAGACTTACAGAAACTCTACCTTACCATGCACTAGGCAGGGAACTTCTTACTGGTAAACTGCCTTAACTGTAACAAACCTGAGGTAACTGCAAGCTGTGGAAATTAAAGTTACTTTGACTAACTTTATGTTATACACAAAGTTTGTATCCTTTGTGTTATACATAAAATTCATCTGGAACAGAATTTGAACATATTTAACAAAACCAGCCTTGACAATTAGAGAGAAGTTTGACACATATTTCATAAATATACCTGCTTGTATATCACAGAAATAGAACAAGATTATAAATGACTGTAGTTGCCAAAGAGTTTTGAATTTTCAGTTAAGCAAGCTGTCAACAAGAAAGGGGCGTTTTCTTGAATAGCATCATGTAAGTGTAAGATCTTGCTTAGTCTGGAGAAGAGATGGAAATATGGCAGTCAGGTCATTTGATGCTTTTTTGAATTCCTTCTCCTGTGCCAGCAAACTCTAGTTTTACTGACTAAATGTTTCACCTTTTAATAAGTTACATTTCCTGAAATGCTATTCAATGAAAACATACAGGAAATGATGATTTATGGGCAAATACAATTAAAACCACAGTAAGATTTCAGTATGTAATATTGCTAATGTTTAAAGATAAGGACACATACTTTTGTCAATAGCGTTCAGTAAAATTACTTTGTATAAAATGCTATTTCAAATACAAATATAGCAAGGTGCTTTGTAAGTACTCGTATCTAAATTTTGGGTTCACACTATTTCAAAAATAAAATATCAGATGAAGCCTGTCTTAAAAATTATAAAGCTTATCATTTAGCACCTGTGACAATTGCCTTCTTCCCTATATATCTTGCTTGTATAAAAGCAAAATAGAAATCAAATACAGCTTTTATAATTTTTATTTCCAATAATGGTGTCTTAAAGACATAAAATGGAAAGAAAAATCAATCACAAATGTCAGCACTGTCTTTTGAGAGACACATTGTTAATATTACAGAAGCTGTAGTTCAGAAGCATACAATTTAAATCCAGATTGCCTGATTTACATTACTGACTCCCTGATCTAGTTCAGTTGAACACTGAATTTAAATAGAGGTGCTTGAAGTCAGGAGGGACTTATGTATGTGCTTATATGCTGTGCTGAATCAACATCCCACTGCAACAAATCACAAGTACAGTATGTTTAACAAGCGTAACATGGCAAGCATATTTATATATTCATAACAAAGCCAAAAATGACATCTTCTCTTTGCGTTTTTGTGAGTTGGCAGGAATCAGCAGGCAGGGATAACCTTACTTTTCCTTATCGACTTTACCTTAGAAATAATTATTTAGCGTAACAAACCAAGAGCACAGTATATGTTTTGAAGCTGAAAGGAAAAGGTCCAAACTGGCATGCTTTATCTGTTTGTTAACTACTCTTCTCCTAATGAATTGCCCTGTTGCTCTGCATCACTCTGATTGCAGTGTAACAGCTTTCATTAGTCATTATAAATACAGCTTTGTGCCACATTATTTACATTCTTACAGTAAATAGCTAGATCTTCACACTAATAATTCAGACTGTTTCAGCAATTGCTGAAAAATAACCTGGTAATGCCTAATATATTACTTCACCTTACAAAACCTGAAATCCAAATCCGAAAGTTTTTGGGTTTGTAGGTTTTTTTATACAATTTTACCACCAGCATAATTCCACTATGGCCAAATTTCTCGCCAATAACAAGGCTAAGGGAATCAGAATTTCACTGTAATTAGACTTTACAAACTGGGCTTCTCTTCTGGTAGAATTGTCACAAGAGGAAACTGATACTCAAAGCTTAAAATATGATTATTGCTTGAAAATGAACTAGCACTGTAAATATGCATAACAATGAGCTTAGGAAAAATCTGAATCACAAATATGAACAGTAATAAATATTAACCAGTAATAGGATTGTTTTCATAATACACAACTACTTTCTATATATTTTCAGTAACATTTCATTAAAAAGCTTCATTTTCTTCTTTAACATTTCAGCATGTAAAAAAAAAGAGGACAGCAACTGTTATCTGAAATATTGTTTGATGGTAGAGATTCTTTGTAAAACAGTTTTCTATTAAACACATTATTTTACCCAGGTCAATCTAATGTCAATGAGTTTCAGTCATAACTGACCTCCTATGATGTCTAGTGAGTGATTTAGGTACCAAAGTTAGTGTGTTCATCAACCAAAAGTGAAGCATTTTGTAATTTTTTTAATGCACTACTTTTGGAAACCAAACTGTTTTCCTTAAGTTGAAGAAATATAAGCAACAGACCACTATATATCTACACTGAACAACAACTATTAAACAGAATATTTTCCATTACAAATATTCTTGAAACCCTTAACTTTGGTGCTACTAAAAAATTAATGCCTGATTCTAACAAATATGTAATTAAATACATATAAAATGATGATGTCTATAGACATTTTATACACATGCAGATATTATGCATGCATATACATTACCTTCAGACTTCTTGACTCAACAGGCTGTAGTAAAATTATTAATGCCAATAAAAGTTCTGTTAATAATCTACACCAATACTTTGAAACTGACTTCGCAAAATCCCAGCTGTTAGTCTAAACTCAGTTACAAAAGGCATTTCACCTTTTAACTAATTTATTCCAAGAAAAAAAGATTTATCAAGTGCATTACAACTATTCAAAAATAATATTTACACATTATAATGGTAAAAAGTAAAAATACATGAAAAAATATCTATAAATGAGGCTGAGTCAACAGAAAGGAAAATAAAAGACAACACAGTTCTTTGAAAGAGTAAAAATGGTCTTTTTAAAATTCATTTTTAACCTTCCTAAAATAAGAAAGCAAATTTATTTTGTTAAAATATAAAAATCTTTTCAATGAACAGACAAACAAGTTTTACTGTATCTAGCATATTTCTCTCTGTCCAGTGAAGCTCATAATAATCTTCTCAAATTCAGGTTGTATTCAATATCTCCTGACCCATGCTGCTGCTGAAAAAAACCTTGTACAGGGTTTTCCCAGCTATTAGCTTTCAGCAAGTAGAAAGCAATTCTAATTTGATGGATGTGATATTAGGTCTATTTAGTTTGTCATCTGGCTGCTTTTCTTCCCAATTACATGTTGGCATCACAATCCTTGAAGAGGATTCTTTCGCCTCGAACGGATTGTGAACCATACATCACAAATGTGGCATCTACCATACATCTATGTAATCTCTTTGGCAACATAACCACTTAATTCCATGACAGATATTGTTCTCAGAATTGTTTTTATATTCTTTTAAATATCTGAAATATTTATCTGACAAAGTTATAGATACAATCTACAGACTTTCTCTTGAATGCTAGTATCATCTTCAACCCAGTGAAGATGAAAACCACAGTGTCAATGCTGGCCAGCATTAGGCTTCAGATTAGGGTGAAAATTAACTGCTCATTTACCAAACTCTCATACGGTAACTTCAATGAAGAATATTACATCTTCATCTCTAATGAAAATATTGTGTAGTTATTGCATAACAGCGCTTTGTACTAACAGTGAGACCAATTTGGCACCACTATACTTACTCTCTAACATTAGAGGATTACATACAGCTCAGGGAAAAAACCCCAGCAAATCAATCTCCTCCTGTCAATGTACTGCACATATTCTAGAATACACAGGACCATAAGTATAGAAAGGTAGAAAAAACATATGGATAGGGAAATATTTCACTACCTTCAAGAAATAAGTTTAATTTTATATGATGAAGATAGTCTTATAATATGTCAAAATCAAGGAGAGCTTAGTGTCTTTTGGTGTTCACATGAATCATTAATTAAAATCACCTCAGACTCAATTCATATGAAATGTTCTGCATTTCCCAAATGCCACCAAAAATGTAACTTTTCGCCACTTCTCCCATTTGATATATTAAAAAATATTTTTTAAGTGTACTGTATACCTTCAATTCTGGTCCAGCTGAAGGCCAAACAAACTGGTATGAAAAGCTACCTACCTCAGCCACTTGACAAGGGAAATGAGAAAATTTATCAAGCAGAAATCGTACCAGAAAATGGATTTTGAAATACTCCAAAAATCTGAACTGGTGTCAGATAACCTATCTATTCTATTTTCTTAGCTGCAACTAAGAAATTAAATAAAAACTGGTTTTCTCCAGAAGAACATATTTTTCTTTTGAAAAAAAAAGATTTTCAAGTCATTGGATATAGCACTTTGCTCAATTTTGAAGAGGGAAATCATTACTTACTGCTGCTTATTAATATAAATAGGTTGGAACCCCAGCATTCAAATTTAGATTAATACTAGAAATAGTTTTTAACCTAGAAAGAAATGCTTTAGAACAGGAGAAATAAGTACAGGTTTTATTAGTTTTATTGTAAACACTACCCACATTATTTTTTGCACAGAAGAAAGTTCCCACAGCAAGAAATACTAGGAAAGAGTGGACTCAAAAATACTGGCATGTTTTAACAACGCAATATAAAAGTAAAGAAATCCCATTATCTCAACGCAGAGAAAGTACAGAAAAAGTAGTAAGAAATCAGCTTGATTAATTCACAAAGACTTCTATGACTTGAAATTCAGAAAAGAAAAGCAGAAACCACAGTCTTTCGAGAGAATTAGTAAGGATGAATATATACAAAGAATAATGCAATTGGTTAAGGACAAAATAATAAGATCAGTACTCAGAATGAGGTACAACTAGCAAAGAAAGAAAAAAAAAAATCACCCTATAAGTATACTGAAAAGGAGAAGACCAAATAAAGACTTGGTTCCTTACTCAAAAGGGAAGAAAAGCTTTGAGCGGATGAGACCACCAAAGCCAAATTGTTTAATGACTTCTTTTACTTCAGTATTCACTAAATTTGCATTTTGAATATAACTAATGCATGTGACAGAGCACTAATGCACAGCTGACTCTGATTTTTTATAAGAAACTCCCCCAAATCCCCAATTCAGATCAAATCAGACCCTGGACATTAGTTATAGTAACCTCAAAGCAAATTGCAGCTACACTTGATAAATTTTTAGAAGAGATATGATTTAAGAAAGCTGAAAGACTGCAAAAGTCATGATTCTAATAGTAACAAAGGAGAGAGGTGTCAGAGAATTGCTCAACACAAGTCAGAATATCAGGCTGTTTCTAGGAGGTATGAACAGGAACACCATCTTTTAAAAAAAAACGAATCACGCCTTAGTTCCCCTGTTCATCAGCTTCGGCTTTTTGTCCAGTTTTAGACACTGAACTACAAGAAATAAGTTGACTTTTTTCTTTCAGATATCAAGAGACTAATAAAAATCATGGATATCTGAAAATCCTAATCTACAAGAACAGACAGAAAGAAGTATCAAGCTGTTATGTCTGCAGACAACAAAATACCAAGGAAAACATGGGATGATAAAGGTACTTCAAAAGTCCACATAAGCCTCTTACTGCCAAGATCAGTGCTGTCTGTCTTCCTCTGCAGTAGGATACTCCATTCAGTAAATCTTTTTCCAAATATATATAAAGAAGCAAAAATTAAACAAATATGCAAAAAAGAAAAAAAGATGCCGCTCCTCTTGTCCAGCATGGATGTGTTTGTCTAATTTTTTCATAGAAAGCTCCATCAAGAATGGCATCTGTATCGTCGAACTCACAATGTGAAAGGAAAATAGATCAAATAAACTCTTAACTATCCATTAAGTTTTATGATTCTTAAATGTAGTGAAAGAAAGGAGAGCTATCTCCCATGTGAAAAATGATTTTCTTATTTCTCCTGTGTAATATAACCATATTTTGTTTTACTCAAAATCAAGGAAAAAAAACCAAGGAGTACAGCATGAGCACTAAGAAGGTATATATGGATTTGTTGAAAAAAAACCCCGGCAGCTCATCTGTCACACAGAACATGAAACCTCATGTTAATTTGTGTTAAAGTATCAATGAGAAGATGTGCTGGAGACCATGTGCTAACAGTTAAATTTCATTTGTGAACCAGCTTTTTTAAGTAAACATACTTCTGGCATTCATTAACAGAAATTTCACAGTGGTAATAAATAGAGGTAAGAGGTACAACTCTAAATTTAATTATTTATATCTTTAAAATAATCAAATAACTCTTAGTTAAAAATCATTTTTCCAGGAAGTTGATCAGATACAAAACAAGGACGTAAGAACAGACTTGGACTGCAGCATCCCAGTGAAAGCATGATCAAGCTCTCCTTAAGCCTTACAGTCAATGCAGTCTGTATTTTCAAGTGTAGAACAGGCAGACACAGGGATATTCTAAGTATAAACACTACAAATCAACATGAGTTACACATGGAAAAAAAAACCATACTGATTTCATTTGGAAATGGTTGCTATAGTCACATTAGAAGTCTGAATGAGTTTAAAAAACAAGGAAACTAATTAAAACTATGAGAATTTCTATCACAACAAACTTAAAATGTATTTATATGCAAAACTGAAGTACAAAATGTACTACTGTGCCAGTCATGCCTATCAGAAGTGATAACACTTCTCCCTTTTGTCCCTGCAGTTTTCTTCCCGGCTCCTGAATTTCCTTCTAAGTACTATATTTAACCACTTGTTTCATTAACTAAACACCCAGGCATTTAAATCTACAGACCAGACCATGTGTTCACTTCTATTCCAAACTACAATACTTTAATGTATAGTTTCTCAAACAATTGTTTTTTTACATGTCTGTGACTGATCCATAGTTTAGGATTAGCCATCCTAAACCAAAATTACCAGCCTCAATCAAAAATAACAGGTTATTTTTTTAACTTCTCAGTATTTCCAACAGGACTGTTTGGAATACTTATTATCCCTTTCTGGTAGGTTTTCCCTCAGGTTTCCCCCCCTGAATTAAGACTCTTAACTGTAAATTCTCTGTAGGTCAGGTGCCTGAGCAGTGGCTCACTAAGAAACAGCCCTTCCCTCTTTTTTACTATCCATACAGTACATTCAGACCCTTTTCTAGCAACACACAAACACACACTATATTATCTCATAGCAGTGTTAGGTACCACAACCTGAAATACTTTTCTAAAGCTATTTCTTTTCATTTGGAATATCTCTTCACACACAGATATGCTTTATGTTAATGCACTGAAACAGATGCAGAAGCTGATAATGAATTGTGCAGTCAAATACTTGAAGCATTAACTCACAGGCATCTCAACTTACAGAAAATTTGGCATGGTAAGGGGAGGTTTTAAGATATAGATATATTTATAATGCAATAATGTATGTTTTAAGTGCACGCACATACACAGGTGGATGAGACAAGTCCACTGGCCTGGTGGAATGTCTTAGTGTAAAACTCCTGTGCTAAGGTGATCACCATGTTGGAATTTTTAGGCTTGCAAAGTTTCAGAACACAGAATCTTAAATAACAGTGTAAGAATGGAGAGCCATTGTTTATATTCTCCTATTCTTTCAGGAAAATGGAAAAAAAATGGTGAAAGAGAAAACTGGAAGATTTTAGGAAGATAAAGAATGATGGAGATTGTTTCATATCTCTGTCGGATTTAGCTAGCCATCAGTATCTGATTAAATGTTTTCAAGTGCTTTAGAAAAAGGACACAGCCAACTTAAAAATCACATTTGCCCAACTGCAATTCAAAGAAATAAAATAAAGGAATAATCCTCCTCTGTAAGGGAACATTCTGCATTATTTACCTCGCTTAACTTACCCATTTCCTCTTTTGCATTGGACTTTCACAAAGCAATAATGGACAGAAAACCAAGAAAAATATAACAATAAAGCCACAAAAAGTAGAAACGGCACACATAATTAAGTATAAATGCATGCAATTAAAATTTCAAGCTAAAACGTATTCCCTGAAAACTCCAAATACAAAGTATTAGCTATAAATATATCATCTACTGCAGTATAGTCTGGCCTTATCCTTCAAGTTAGGAAAGGGGAAGTAAAATTTAAAAAATAAAGAATGACTAACAATAACAATATTTTATAAGAAAGAAATAAAATTTAACCTAAAGATTCATGGACAACATTTACAGAGGCAAACACTGAAAACTTTCTTTGCTCCCCTCCCAGGCAAAACATCAGCAAAGATTCGAACACCTTGAAGTGATTCCATTTATCTTTACTTATTTCTAGGTAACAGAATTATATAGAAAATATCTGTAAAGTTTGTTTGCTTACAGTTCACTGCATGGGTGCAGTAACAGCCATTTTGTGAAAAGATCACAGCAGCAGGGAGAAAGGCTGGCTGTTTACTATCTCCTGATGAATGCAGGGCAGCTGAAATTGGAGTTTCTGAAGATGGGGCAATTTGCTTCTTCCTTGAGGAAGTAACCATGCTCAGCTTCAGCCAAGTTTCTTAATGCAGAATAGAAGGGGATGAAGTAGATGAACTTTCCAGAGGACACTGAGGGCAGGATACAAATGGGTTCTGAAGTTTTTCAGGTCATCCAGCTCACCCACCAGTTTTGATTTTTCACTACATACATAATTATTTTATTCTTTTTATATTCTCCTACAATGAGAAGAGAGATAGGGAGCCTTTGGTGTCTTTTGGTACACTTCCTTCAAAGCTCTGCCTGAATCGCAGTCCCATCATTATATTCTAGCTGAAAAACACGCAAGTTCCTAAGGGCTTTTGACATACCGGCTTCAGAGGCAAGAAGCACCTTGGGAAATCTCAGAGGTGATTTGGTCTCATGCTATATCAAGTCAAATAACAGTCTGATGAGATACTATGTAAATGTTAATGAAATGCTCTCTGAAATGTTAATGGTCTAATCCAGGTGACCAGAAGGAGAGTTTCTGAATTAGTACACTTAAGAAAAATCAGTAGCTATATATTAGCTTCATAACAAGTTGCCCAAGTAGTGAAATTATACTTATGGAAACAAGCTACTCATTTTATCCATCTGTAACTAAGTTCAAATATATTTTACAGGATATGTAAAATAAATTTTACCTTTTAAGTGTTTCATATCTATTTAATACAAATAATGGTTTTAGAAAAGATTATTATGTGGCTAAAGAGAGGGCTCACAGTATCTAAGGAAGGATAAGAGATTTCCAGAATTTTTACCCTTAATATTAGAGGCTAGAGTATTGACGTTACATTCTAGTGAATTGCTTCAAATTTTGTTAAGAGGACACAGGAGTCTAAAGCAGCACATAGAAAATAAAAATTGCAGATTACTGGTGGAGAGAAATACAAGTTTAATAACTGAAATGATTTTTTCAGATACTATTTTAGGAGAAGGCAAGAGGTAAAGGTTAGAAACCAATAGTGTAATGAGCATACCAAGGGTGCAGAGCAGCCGCTTTTAACTCTGAGTCTCAGTAAGAGTCCCCAGTGCAGTGCCAGCTCCGTAATGAGCAAGCAGTCCACTCAACTGGGGAACTTAGTGTATTAAACAAATCATGGGATACGGAAATGCAGTGCTTGTGGAAACAAGCATAGAGATCAGCATTAATGACGAAGTGAGGCAGATAAATAGTGAGACAAGGATGCAGAGGCACCACTAGTTGAGATACACCATTAAGCACAATCACCTTTGACACAAGCAGTTGTGATATTTCAGTACTACACTTATGTCAAAACCCATGAACTTCAGCATGTTGGAATGGTGTCTTAAAGGCTGCAGCTAATTAACCCAGATCAGCTTCTGCAAGTTTCAGACCTGTTTCTTGTGGAACAGATCTTTCAGGGTATTTTACAGCTTAAATTGACTGGATTTACAGTGCCACTCTTTAATATAAATATGGCATAAAAGCAGAGCAATCAAATGCATAATTTTCTATGAGATAGTTGTGTAGGGTTTTTAGTCAGTATTTCTACATTTAATGAAGTTGCTCAGTAATCTGCAGGAGCGTATTACACCTGTGTTCGCATGCCTTGCGGTGAGTGTGTCTAGGTAAAATTTAAGATGATAAACATACTGTATGAAGTGCAAATAATTTAGATCCAAGTTCTTCAGAAGATTTCTTCTCACAGGGCTTTTGGGTATCTGTTCCCAGAGTAACATTTAGGAGTTGGAACAGGGACATGTGGCAGTCTGCAATGCTGAGTTTGGCATAAAGCAAAAAGAAATAGCCTGGGTGGATTTTCCTGCCCAAGACAGTGAGCCGGAGGGCGAGGACGAAGTAGACTAAAACCACATCTCTCAAGTTGTCAGTCCCGTCTCACACACACCTCCTTCTAGAAAGCTCCCAGGTTCCTGTATCCCCATTGGGTTTTACCCCCATGCTTATTCATATCCCTTGTTAAATATGTAATTTCCCTCTAGAACATTCCCTACGGTTATTCTCCCCATTGGATCGTTTGAATTGTACCCTCCCCTGTTTTAAACCGATTGGTTTCATGCCACCCCTTATCAATATGTGATTGGTTTGTCCCTTCTTTCCTTCCCCTTTTCACTTCTGTATAAAATCCCTTGTCACCCTCGCACCATTGCTCCATTTCACACCCCCTTCGGGCTTTCTGTTCCTCCCTGCACCCCGGTGTATAGGAATAAAGGCTCGGAATTGCTGCTATCTGGAGCCCCTCCACTCTCTTGCCTTTGCCCAGCTGCACCATACATCAACCGAGAAATGCTCTTCTAAGAGCAGGACAACTTAGGCGCTCTCGTTCAGACTTTGCCGCCCCTTGGCATCCGGGCTGCCAAGAGGTCGCTGCGGCAGGGGCACACTACAACTTTTTCCAGTTGTAGAAACTCAAGGTCTTCAAGATTATTCCCATAATACTGCCTTTACCTACATCTTTAATCCTAGTTGTTTCAATTTTCTTAGTCTCTTCAGGTTCCTTGTAGCATTCAATACTCCTGTTGTATCATCTTTAAATCTTACCTTGAAGTGTTTTATCAAAACACCCATGTAGTTGAAGTAGCTTTCCATGTCTTATCCACCTGACACTCTCTTTAAACTGGAATCTTTTTAGAAACAGTATCAAATATGATCTTTCTTTACATCCCTCAGCTGTCTTTTCTTTCTTCATCTCATCCATAATATTACTCTGCAATTAACATCTATCAGCACAAATGAAATAAACATCTTTTGCTTTTCTTTGACATGGAAATGTTAATAAAATTGAAAAAAATTAGGAAAGCTATATATATTTAAAAGATCTAGCTATATTTGACATTTGGAGTGTAAAAATGTTACAATTTTTTTTCTGTAATATAAATACAAATGATGAACACCTCTTCTTGAGAGAGCATTTTATCTAAAAAACAATAAGCTTTTTAAGCAAACAGGAGTTAACTGGGAAAAATACAAATTAGTGTGGAGAAAGTCACAGTTAAAATGTAGGATATAAGACTTAAGAGATTCCAGTTCCTTTATTACATTTAGTGATGATGCTAATATACTTTCACTTGCTGATTAATAGATGAAATTTTAAAATGTCTCAATGTAAATGGGACCAACCACCCATCCTACTAGAATGCTATTTATAAAACTGTACTTGTTACTAATCTCCATTTGCTCTTGTGTTTATGCTCTTAACATTTCTTCTCCAACATATACAACATATTGTATATATTATAATTGTATATATTTACATTGGATGTAATACAGATCTGTGTGTATTTTACACACACACCCCCCTATATACACATACACTTTCTTCTTGCCTTCCTTTTGTTAGAGTAAACAAGCCACACTGTTTTAATCACATAATTTTAAATAGTCTATTTGTCTGTATTAACCTAGCAGCCCTGCTCTGCATTAACTCTAGTTGAATTAATTATTTTTTAACACTGGTTGAGGGCACCAATATCCCACTTTTTATTTGCAAAAATACTTTCCTTGATCCAGACAGAGAATTACGGACTTCTTGTACAGATGCACAGCAGTGGAATTAAAAATAAGCCTGATCTTTACACTTACTTAACTGTCCAAGTCCTTCTTAGCTCATGAATCCTTTGTTTATATAAAGTATATAATGCTTTCTTATCTCTTAAGTTGTTAAATACCTAAAATAAGTATCATTACATAGTTTTGTTTGGGAATAAAGTTTGTATCTAATTGGTATAATTAATGCTTAAAATAAGTAAGAGGCAGAATGCATCTATGACTTCATATTTCTTAAGATAATTCTCTGCTGTGTGTTTTCTAGTTCTATAATCCTTACCCTTGCAGGAAATGGCAAAGAAGACAATCTGTGTTTGTTAATTAACTCAGCTGGAACCAAACTTGAAACTGTCCAGGAATAAAAAATTCACAGAGAAATAAGTAAGGTTTTCTAGACATTACTTTACAGATTAATTTGGGGTTACCTCAGAATTAAGTCCCCAAAGCTTTATTCAATAGTCCTATTAGGTCTTCAGTAGCCCTCATTATTTTATTTCTTTAAAACACAAAACCCAGGCTATTACAGAGGATCAAAGTATCATAGTGATACTCTACAATCACACTAGGCATAACTGGGACAGATACTATATCAGGGGAAAAGTTTCATCAGAAGACCAAGCTGAATGAAATCATGTAAGCTGTTCTTCAAGGCAAAGAAAAGAGAAAAAAGAAGTCTCTTTACCCATGCAAATCCTTTTAGGTCATAAAACATCTATTAAATTAATGCCACAATATAAAATAAGCCCATTTCCAGACTAACCTCAAAACTGGATGCTATCAATAAATTGCCTCTCAGTCTGAAAATTCTGATTTATAAAATGTTTTGACAAACATACACCTTTAAATCATACAACTTGGCCTCTGAGGAGTCATGTCACTTCTTTTTCATGTCAATTCTCTGCACTGCTGCATTGCCATGATCTGTGGTGGCCACTGGAGCTCAAGTCAGACGGAGCTATCAAATCAATTATAGCAGCCTGCCACTGTCTTACACCGACAACAAATGATTGATAACAAAACCTGCCTACTTTCAGTTCTCATCTGACAGCAACAAAACAGTCCCTGCCTGCTTTTACTGGCATTTGTCATAAATCAATAGCAATTTCATCACTCAGAAAGGTGCTGTCAACTCTACTCAGTCCATCTGGTTTCACTTTACTGTTATAATTTTTAACGCATAAACTATTCAAGAAGGTTAATGTATAAAACGGGTTTTGTTTAGAATCTCCTATACACTGGCACCAGAGCAACACTTAGAAAATATAAAGCATCAATCATTTTAAAAGATGAGAGGGGGAACAAAGAGGATCATTCTCTGTAATCTTAATAATTTATTGACACCTAGCTTTGCTGGGAATTTTCTCTTTATTAGGTAATACTATCATCTGATCCAAAAAGAAATTGCTCTTTTGACCTGTTATTATGGCCTTACAGTAATTATACCTGAAAGTTGAACAGTGAATCATTTAAATGAAACTGAGACTTTCCAAGCATGAGATGATAGATAAACTCTGTATTCTTCCTACCATGCTCAGCTAGGATGTTAATACTATAAAAGAAGAAGATCTTCAATGTTCTACACAGATGAAAAAGAATAATTATAATATTTTAAAACATCCTCAGTAGTTAAAAATATAAGTTTACATTATATTACAGAATTCACGGGTATACTAAGTGGCACAACTGACTGTGTGGCAACAGAGGTGCTATATATCTTAACACATGGATCTGCTTCACATCAAAGTTTCCAAGGCTGATCTGAGAAGAATTGAATCACTAAATAAATTGCAATCTTCCTTTGCTTAAAGCACTTGGTGAATGGTTTGGCTCTATGGTGTCTGTCAAGCTCGAAACTGTGGTACGTATCAGGTTACAATGTATGCATAAGAAATGAAGGTCTGTCATACTCAGTTTTCCAGCAAACCACTGTTCCCATGTTTCTGGAGGGGAATGCTGTTTTAATGGTTTATATCTGTATCTTGGGATGAAAGCCATGTTACATTTCCACTTCGGATAACAATATACTTCTATAGTGGAACTTTATAGAAATGTTATTATGGGAATTGGTAATACTTTCATTAACTAAAATAAATCCTTATTTAAATCACTTAGAAAATTTATTTCTGATCCACAGTATTAAGTAGTTAGAGAAAATAATTCCACTAGCACCTAAGTCTTATAGAACAGAACAATAAAATCTGTAATTTTCTGGGGGAGAATATTAATTGATCAACATACAATTCTGCTTTTCTTCCTGTAAAAAAACCTCCACTATCACAAGACATTCCCAGGATTCCCTGTGCTACAGTGTAAAGGATTCATGAAAGAGCACAACAGAAAAACTCAGACTGATTCCTGGCAGGTTTTGGGACATCCAGTTTTACTAAAAAAAGCCCGCAAAACAACAACACCCACACCAACCAAAGCCAGGCAAATCAGCTGACTGAAACTTCCTTTCTGATGTTCCTCTGAGTGCTGCCACTTTTTTTTTTTTTTTTAATTTGTTTTAACTGAATATCTTTTGAGATCTTGCATTTGTATTTATTGCAAGGTTATGAGATTATAACCAGTCTCCACACAACTTGTCTTTCTGGGTTTTCCTTCCCTGGATACTTAGGGCAAATGATATCTACCAACAGCCTTGCTGAACACTTTGTATTCAACAAGATGACTAAGATATCAAAGAACCCACTGGTTTTAAAGGAAGAAGTGACATTCAAATCTAGAAAGCCACAGGTAAATTAAACAAGAAGCTCCTCTCTTACGTTACAGGAAGTCAAAGAGCTTCACCTGCTATCCATTGAACACTTATGTCTACAATGTTATCTTACCACTGCCAACCAATTACTTCAGTCTTTAACATGCAGCAAGTCCAAAAGAGCAGGAGGTTTTTGTTGCTGTTTTGGGGTTTTTTGTTGTTTTTTAATGTATCACTATGACAGATGCACCGAACCCTAGGAATGCATTTAGAGAAACGGGCAGGTTGATGAGGTGATAGAAGATGCTAACATAGCAAAGTAAAACACAGGAAAGAATGAATTCATTTTCTCATCAAATGTATAGAGCAGAAGGACATGTTCATTTGGGATGAAACCCTAACCTAAATGCTATTTTATACCCTTCTGTTAGTGTAGGAAAATATGGTAGGGATATGACAAACATATACTGTGCTCTTCAATGCTTATCTTAACCATAACTAATGGAGAAGAAAAAATAAAAAAATAGAAATAGATAAAATATCCAGGAAACAACTGGTTAGTACTTGCACACCAGACCTTAATACATACTGATGATCATTTGACAGAAGAATACAAGAGACATTTTCCTGAAAGTGTAGGAGAATTTATCTTGCTTCTGCCTAAATTGATTCATCATGTTTTTAAAACAATTTCTCCTGTGAAGGCCCCAGAAAAGGGCAGTGAGGTAGATGATGTGGAAAAATATGAAGTGAAATTAGAACAGCAACTTTTTTCAGAAGTCACTGCCATAATTTTAATCCTGTTGCAAAATGTGAACCTCCAAAAGAAAAGAAAGAAAAAGGGGGGAAAAAGCATGAAGAAATAGTATTGGTCTTATGATCCTGAGAACTATGTCAAACACAGTAGCTTTTATTCCCAAGGTATTCAGGGAAGGTACCTTGGGATTCTGTTTCTCCAAAGGCAGATAAAAAAATTGCCACTTATTGTGGCATGTTTTCACAGGTTATTACAAAAAGAAGGGTTGTATAAAAGATGTGAAAAGAAAAGCTGCAGGCATGTTTTCTTTTGATTCTACTAGCACATCATCCACAGAGAAAATCCTGCACCTCACACAAAAGACCCACAGATCAATCTATATCTTCTTAGATTTTATACCCTGACCTAAGGGTTATCTAAATTGTAGTAACTGAGGCTGTATACCTTGCAAGTTCACCTAAAAAGTAAGCTGATGATCCAATGCAGTGGCTGGATGTCTTGATTAACTCTGTCAAACTCATTTTTCACTGAGTCTTAAGTTAGACTTAATCCTTTGGGACTGTTCCACTACTCATTCACAGCATGCAGCAATTAGGAAAGAACAGCTAAGCCTGGTGGGTAGGTGACTTGTTTATTTCTAGAAAATTCACAAACATTCTCACACAAAGGAACAAAACTGAATCTGTGTTCTCATCTTCTGGCTAAATTATGAAGTAATCTGGGTGCTGAGGAAAGGCAGTAACATCCATCTCCTTCTTTCTCAATTGCTTTTCTTTCTTTCTCCCAGAAAAGCAAATATTTCATGCCAAATGGGAAGAAATTTCAGTTTTCAATACAATGCAGAAAAATGTACATTTGGGGTAAAAATTACTTTTTCTCTTTGTCTTACCAACAGAAAAAAAAAAAAAAAAAGAGTAGGTATGCCCAGCTCTGCCCCAGACATTTCTCTTAGGCAATACGTTCTCAAATTCCCCATCAAATAACCCGTTCCATTACTCCCCCCTTTCCCAAAATACATCTACAGTGTCAGAAGTGCTTCTTGATGGCAGTCAGCCTGCTGTTCAGTGACAGACTCACTTACGGAAGAGTTACCACATTTATTTTCAGCCTAGGATTTCTGCTAAATCTTTCTGGGTATCACATTACAACTTTAACAACAATACTCCCCTGTCCTCCCTGCCACACAAAAACCCCCAAAAAATCCCAAACAACCAAGCAAACGCCCTCCTCCCTGCCCCTGCCCGCCCAAACTACCAAACCTAAACCCAACCTAAGCCCTCATTTAACAGGCAGCTTTGAATGTTTTCCTGGAGTTGAAGGAAATAATCTAGTGAGAGAATTGGATGTTATAAAGAGGTATATGTGCACAGACAGGAAAGAAAAGCAGAAAAACAAACATTCTGCCTTTTAAGCCTGTTGGTATGGTACAATGGTAATACAAATCTTGGTCATCTAAAAATACTGTAACCAGTTTTAACTGTGAGCAATTTTAACCTTCCAGAAACACATATTATGTCCTTCTTTGATGAAATTTTAAAGGTTGAATGTAATTGGCTATTTTAAGGATTCTTTCTGGTATGTAAAGACACATGGCTTAAAAACCCCATTTAGAGGTGAGTAAATACAACTCGCATTTGAAACTACAGATAATGCCCACTTGTGCAGGAAAAATGAAGTGTGCTACTACTATCGAAGTGCATTGTTATGCAATGACCTCTTATATAACAAATAAGATGGAAAATATCAGTTTTACGTTGTTTGCCTGGGAGGCAATAAGAGCGCTTGTGCTATTAGTAGTCATCTGTATTCCTACATAAATACAAAAAAAAAAAAAAAATTTAATTGCATCATGGCAAGTTTCCCCAGAGCAGAACCAGTGTTTGTTTTCCGTATCTACCTTCTAAGCCCTACTTCTCTCCACTGACTCCCAGAAAGAAACACCCACGACTGTAAAGTTTTGCTGAATGTGCAACAGCTTTGTAAACCCAGCAGCAGCTCTGTTTGGTCCCCTCTTCAGCTGGGAATAGCGGTGTTTTGCCAGAACAAGGTTTGAGGAGTCTCTAACGCTCCTCTGGCATCTGCAGTCCCAGGGAGGGCTGGGCAGTGGGAGCGGTACTGTCCCTCGGTCGCTGCTGCTGTTGTCATGGCAACCCGGGCTGCCCGGACGATGCAGCGGCTGGTGCTCCCAACACGGCAGCCGTGGCTTGGGCTCCTGCACCCGTTCAGCTGCACTTCACATCCCTCCCCCTTCATTTTCCTCTCTAATTCATAAGAACCTGGTTTTCTTCATCTTTCCGTTCCCCTTCCTCCCAGTCTGTGGTACATCCAGGTCAATTTTAATAACTACGAACAGCTGAAATACTTTTTTTTGCTCCTTCCCTTATACAGACATAAAAATACCTGGAATATAGCCAGATAAGCAAACACAAGAAGTCGGTCCAAATATGCTAATTTTTTTCACAGGTGGCTTATATTTCTTACACAGCTACTGATGGGGAGAAGAAAAGATTTATCCCTAAATAACGGAGCTGCTACAGCAATGGAGTAAAAGCAGCTACAGGGGTGGGCAATAGTCTGCATGGTGAGCCAAGATAAGAGGAAACAGTAATTTAATTATCCCAAAGCACACGGAGTTGTTAATTTGAGCTGAATCTGAATTAACTGAAAATACAGTACCAGAAAATAAAACACGTAAATAAAGTGTTTCAGAAGCACTCTTCAAAACTTTTATCCCAAACAAAACAGTGAACTTCAAGCTGCTTTTTCCTGTTGGGCCACACATTTAAGTCAGAAAGCTGCTGTGAGTTGTTAAACCTTTGAAAACATCATAGACTTGCTACATTTTTTTGGTAATGCTTATGAGTGTATCAAATGCAAACTCCACTTAGAATAATGGCCATAAACAAACCTTCAGCTGACTCATGCTAACGCAGCTGGGCCACTGAACTGGCTAGTAATCAAATATCCACCTCAAGAAATGAGTACACTTCAAAACTTCAAGAGTCAGTTTGACTATGATGTCAGCTGCCACATTTTTTGATAGCTTCCTGTTTGTAGGGAAAGAATAAAAAATGTAGATATATCATTGATTTCTTTCTGCAAAGTATGTACTTATTTTTTCTCTTTTTAACATGAGAATGACTGTTATCAGAGTAGGTTTAAAAAGTGACTCAGAAGATAAAACACAATTTCATTTCTAGCACCACTGTTTCTTTGAAATAATTTATTTCCATATTTCTCTTCATATTCAAAAGTATCAAAGGAATGGGCACAAATTAAACAATTTCTAAGAACTAACAAAAAGCCTATAAACACATTTTCTTTAAACTAATAGACCTCTGCCCCAAGTTCTACTTGCAATTATTTCTATTGTATTAGAAATTAAACTTTTAAGT
Organism: Oriolus oriolus; assembly: GCA_013400235.1. Classification (NCBI taxonomy): domain Eukaryota; kingdom Metazoa; phylum Chordata; class Aves; order Passeriformes; family Corvidae; genus Oriolus; species Oriolus oriolus. The sequence continues at coordinate 75,311 of VXBT01004797.1, forward strand.
AAACTCTGATTGTGATAAAGAAATATGACAATTTTTATCAACAGCGTCTGTATTGGCACTTGGGTAATTTTTATATTATCTTGTCATTGCTTTGGACAATAGTCTTATTAACTTGCTTTAAGCATTAATTTAGTTTGACAAATAATATTGGTTGGATTACTGTATTTGTTACCTTAAACTGCTGAAAATGTAATTTGCCAACAAGGAAGAAAAAAGTAATATTAATTGGAAACCTATTTTGAAATAAAGGATATCCCAGAAAAATCACTGCTTCTGTTTGATTGATGCGCTGTGATCCAGGGAGTTTCAAGGTTGACTCAATTTTTTATTAATAATTAATGGCATTTTATTTACAAAAATGTAAGATGGAAAACGAGTACAGATACTTCCCATGAATACATATTACAACAGAGCATCTCTCGTGCATTGATCAGTAATGAGTTATTATATGCACTCCAATCATAAATCCCAGTGGAAAGTTTAGCTGATAGAAGTTCTATTCTTAGGCTGACTTAATAAGCCTGGACTGATTTACTGAGTAAATTGAAAGATATTTCAGCTTTCTTGGGTGAATTTGTTCACTCCCACATACCCACTTCTATGCAAGTTGAAGAACTAAACATCAAATCCACCACTGCTCACAGAGCTCAAAGTTAAGCAGCTCCTCAAAGACAACAGGTGAAACATCTGTTAAAGTATGTTACTTTCATTAAACAGAGGACGGATTTCAACATGTACTGAAAATAGCTTAAGCTCAAAGCTCAAATTTAATGTCTTTGATACACCAAACAAGGACATGTTAAAAGAAATTGAAATACCAATTATGATACTTTTAGTATTATGCAGTGTGAAAACTACCAAGCTCTTTGTGTCCTAAAGATATGCAGCAGAACTTAATACTGCAGCGAAGCACTATGCTTCATGAGAAGAAAAAAATTCAAGGGCAATGTATTTTTCTCATCAGTTTACCTCGTGAAAGTGCACAAAGTATATCATTAGCTCCAAAATCTGAAAATCTTGTTTAGGACAGCAATGCTGCAGCACTGTTTTCCGAATACAAAGCACCTTGAAGTGGACTTCTCCACTCACTTACTCACCATATTCCAAGAAAATTAGCAAATTATAAAATTTTATTGCACTCAATTTAGTTTTTGAAGGTGGATAATTTGATGTAAAGAGAATTCTACACTAATAACTAAAAAAAAATTAAGGCTGGAATCTGCAACTGAAGCCAAGAACATAAGGCAGTGGAGTGCACCCTTTACTAGCATATACAGTGGCACCTTAAGAATAGCTTGCCCATTTCTCATATTTTCCTATTGTTCTCCCTAAGTTTGGTTTAGCTTTGAAAAAGCCAGGCCCTGGTAGATTAATTTTAGTCAAACTTTATTTCCATATGAAATACAGTTAATACTTTTGTTAAAAAGTGCTCTTGACCACGTAAGTTTCCTTATCACTTGCAGAAACGTATTACTTAAAAGAAACACTGAAATAACTTTCACTATGCCAATGCAGGCTAAGGGTATAAAGATTTTCAAACGAAAATAAGAAGTAACTCCTGTTTGTTTGGTGATTTTTTTTCAAATGGGCTAAATTAAAAGCAAAGAGGTACTAAGTGTAAGAAAAAATACCCTGCAACTACTCAATGCACTGGCACTGTAGAAGTACAGACAAAGAAAATCTTGTTTAATTTTATGGTGCAACCCCAGAGCAAGCAGATCTTAAAGTGCATCTCGTAGCAATGCCTGAGCAAAACTGGATTCTGAGTGACACCCAGTTTTGGATGGGAGATCTAAGTGTACGATGTTTGAATTCCACCCCACCACCCTCCCCCCAGATCTTTAAAAGGATGCAAACTGTATGGCTATTTAATTTAAAAATATTTTATGACTTTTAGACAGCACATTACTTTAAGTTATTGCTGACCTGTCTCTCATTTAGCTTTAAGTAGTTAGGACATAACTTTTTTTTAATGCATCTCTTTGGACTTTCAGTTACTAGAAAAATAATAAAAGTATATTTTGTGTTACTACAGCTTTCCCAGAAAACATTTACTGGAGATCCTTTGTAGCCTTTCTGGTTGCTTAGTTCCTTCAACATGCACAATTTCACCAAAGCTTTATTACTAATGTGAGTGTAAAAGACTTCTATAATAAGTAATATCCTCATTTTTAGACCACAGTACATTTTATAGTTTATTGGCACAGGTCAAAAATGCCCTTTTTATTAGGCTAAATCTGCAGTTAAAGACTGAAGTAGGAGTAAAATGTTTTATACACTAGAGTTAAGTGGTTCTGTTGAATGTGCTAATGTGCTGTAGGACTGATAAATGAGTAAGAAAGATGGGTTAAAATAAGAATGCTACAAGATGCGGTTGGGGACAAGAAAAACTATCATTAGGTATCATTCATATGGTTTCTGATGTGAATAGAAAGGAATAAAAAAGATCTGTGAAGGAAGATCAGAACCCAAACCATTCAATTAGGATACAGTCAGTAGTATCTGCAATTAGAAGGTCATTAACAGTTTATCTTTTGACTTCTAATATTAAAGATAACCCTTTCTTTATTTGATGGGCATTGGAATGTGGAAAAGGAAGACATTAATTCCACTTCAGCATGCTTTGTTTTCTGTCCCATAGGAAGCAACTACTCCAAATAATATAATCCAATCTTAGACTGTAAGATTCATGTATTTTTGACCCCACTGAAACAAATCCAAGATTTTATAATAGCAGATTTCACTACATAACAAGTTTTCAATAAAATGATCTCAGAGCAACTGCTGTTAGGTGGATAAACAGAGACTGGGTAAGCTCAGCGGAGAGTAATTGGCTGTGTCCTGTTTTCAGTCAGCAGCTGGCAACAGAGAAAGAACAGACTTAAAGCACTGGGGTAAGCTTGGAGACTGATTAGTCAAGAAGCTATTGCTAAAGGCAGCAAGAGTAGGAGCTATCCCAGGAGCTCTCTCACAGCAGTTTTCTCTGCCCTGTGAGACACCACTGGAAATCCCTTAATGCACTCTGCCCTTCATTTATTTTTGCTACTGGACATTTGAGAGCATTTAAGAATGTTACTTTTTTGAGTAGTTGCCTGATGATGGATCACACAGAATTAAAATGATTTTATATTTCTTAGAGAAAGGGGAAGACTACCATCTACAGTACAATTATAAAACTAGGGATAACCTGATAGCAAAGTACTTTTTGTTCTGTGTTGAATGGCCAAAACGGAGTTTGCCACTACTCACGCATCAATCCTGATTTACTCTTTATGCTGAAATTACAAACCCACCTTGCACTCCAGGAAGGCTGCATAACTTAAAGCCACAGTACTTATCAATCTACTTTTAATCCAGATAGCTTAATAAAACATGAGTAGACACAAAAATATTATTATTGCACTAGCAGCGTAACACAAATTATACAAACATACTCCATAGTAAAGGAAAAGAGACGAGTATCAAAATACTAGAATTTGGAAGCATGACAAAGTTAGCTATCCAAATTTAATGTAAATTTTGCATGTATGCATGTAAGAGAATTACTTTTGTTTTGCCCCTCAGAAGCACTTTTATCTTTCATTGCCTAGGACAGAACACTAAAACAAAAAGCGTCTATTTAAGCTATTGCTTTATCTGCAGTATTGAGTGTGCCATGCCATGTTTTATTAACTTTATTTTACACAGAGACAGAGAACTAAAACGTGAACAACCCTTATCAGGTCTCTCAGCCCCAAGCACTTTAAACTGGAGGCATGAACTCATTGACTATTAACTATTTATACAGGCTAACTCCTGTGTAGGATGGGTATGTGCCTCTCTCTAGCCACTACAAGGAGCCAAACACCCTAAACTGTGCATCTATTTATGAGGTATTTTATCTCTTCAAGAGATTAAATACATAGATTAATTTTGGAGGTCAGTTAAAAATGCTTAATACCTGATATTCCAGAGTGATTAACATTATAAAGCACTTTATCTGTTTAGTGCTTTGATTCTGCCTTTCAGTGCAATTGTAGATGTCTGTAAAGCAGAGCCTGGAGATCTCAGATTAAGAATCAAACAATGTAAATTGCGACAAATTTCACCCATCTACCAGAAGGGTGTGAAGGAGGATCCTGTAAACTATAGGCCTGGCAGCCTGACCTTGGCATTGGGGAAGGTTATGGAACAGATTTCCTTAAGTGCGATCACACAGCTCATACAGGAGAAACAGGGCATCAGGCCCAGTCAACGTGGGTTTAGGAAAGGTAGGTCCTGCTTGACCAACCTGATCTCCTTCTACGACCAGGTGACTGATGAAAGGCTGTGGATGTAGTCTACACAGACTTCAGTCAAACCCTCAGTACTGTCTCCTGCAGCATTAAACATTGCCTGGATGGCCAGGCCCAGAGAGTGGTGGTGGAAGGAACTAAATCCAGTTGGCAGCCGGTTGCTAGAGGTGTTCCCCAGGGCTCAGCATTGGGGCCAGTCCTGTTTAATATCCTTAATGATGATCTGGATGAGGGGATCAAGTGCACCCTCAGTGCACTTGCCAGTTTGCAGATGACACCAAGGTGGGTGGGAGTGTTGACCTGCTGGAGGGCAGAAAGCCTCTGCAGAAGGCTCTGGACAGGCTGGATCAGTGGGCTGAAGCCAGTTGTAAGAGGTTCAACAAGGCCAAATGCTGCGTCCTGCACTTGGGTCACAACAACCCCCTGCAGCACTGCAGGCTGGGGAAGAGTGGCTGGAAAGCTGCCCAGTGGAAACGGACCTGGGCGTGCTGGTCAACAGCAGCTGAATATGAGCCAGTGTGTGCTCAGGTGGCCAAGAAGGCCGATGGCATCCTGGCCTGTATCAGCAATAGTGTGGCCAGCAGGACCAGGGCAGTGATTGTCCCCTGTACTCAGCACTGGTGAGGCCACACTTCAAGTCCTCTGATTGTTTATGGGCCCCTCACAACAAGAAAGACATTGAGGTGCTGGAGCATATCCAGAGAAGGGCAATGGAGCTGGGGTTGTTTATCCTGGGAAAAAGGAGGTTCAAGGTACACCTTATCACTCTCTACAGCTACCTGAAAGGAGGCTGTAGCAAGGTGGAGGTTGACCTCTTTTCCCAGGCAAACAACAACAGAACAAAAGGACACAACCTCAAGTTGCACAAGGGTAGCATCAGGCTGGACACCAGGAAGAATTTCTTCACTGAATGGGTGGCAAAGCTTTGACATGGGCTACCCAGAGAGGTGGTAGAGTTGGTAGTGTTCAAGAAATGACTGGATGTGGCACTTAGTGCTGTCGTCTAGTTGACATGGTGGTGTTCAATCAAAGGTTGAACTCGATGATCTTGGAGGGCTTTTGCAACCTTAATGATTCTATAAAAACCCAAGTAATCCAAAACCAAAGCCACTTCCCACTCACCTCCGCCAAAAAGAAAAAAAAAAGAAGAAAAAAAAAAAAAGAAAAAAAGAGAAAGGTTTAGGGTCAGAGGAAAGGATAGGGAACTCTTATCAGCTTGTGGCATTTATTTTGATATAGCTGTCATTTAATATTATCTCACTTTATAAATACTGACCAAAATGTAACAAGGTCCCCCACAAGCTCCTCCCTCAGCCTAATTCCCTAATTAGGCATTGTGTTCATATGAGTTAATCAGCAGGTTTGGAAACATTAGATTGACTCAGCCAGCTCTTGAGCTAATGATGGCAGAGTGAAGGATTAGATACCATACAGTTCACTTTCTCGTGGAAAAGACGGATCAAAGGAGATATTTACATTTTAGAGCATAGGAAGAAAAAAATATATTCAGTCTCCCTTCTCTGGTAATGACAGCAATAAAATGCACCCACTGAAATAAGAATATGTCCTCAGATAAATGTTTCTGTGCTTATGCACAGAAAAGAAAGCAATTTTGGCAAGGCATTGAAAGAGAATATTTGGGTATTAATCTCTACTTTTGAAACTAAGGCAGCATTAAAAAAATTATCACCAAATGTAATTATGACTACAGTAAAAAAACAACCAAATCCAGAAAAAGCCAACCTTATACAAAGCTATAAAAGCCTTTATGTATTAATAAGTTTTATATTCTGATCCCTCCTCCAGAGCCTAGAGAAAACAATGGGAAGATCACCACCTTTAAGACTTATTTCTCTAACATGTATCTGTAGTAACTCAAACAGCTGCCTTTCAGCTAAGATACACAACTCTGACAGGAATTTCTTCCACTGTTAATAAATTTAGTTACCAAGCTAAAAGACCAGTAAAACTCAGGAGCCATAGTTAAGCTGGGTAATGAAAGCTCTCACTCAGCTGTGTTTAACCCTGGTTCATCAAGATTTATTGTTCCCTCAAGGAGAGGATTTAACCATGTTTTCTGTATCCCTGGAAAGTTCCCTTCTGTTCATTAGCCCCTTTGCTCACAAAGTGCCACTATAAATAACAAATGTTAGTGAGTCTAGTCATATAAATACTCATAACGGATATGGATAGATGATAATTATTCCTGCCACATTCTTGGACATAGTTCTGAAACTACATAGCTCAGTTAGGTGCAGTATACAGATGCCAAAATATCTTCTGAAACTCCCAAACTGGGCTGTGATACCCAAATTTGTTCCTGACCTAAAAGCTATCCTGCCTCAAGTTCACACAGTAGACTGTCTAGAGCTAATTCAAGCATTTTTATGTGCACTGTATTATAATGCACCATGTACACTCATCTCTTTTCAAATACAAGGAAACAGGCTTAAAGCCTAAGAAAACAGATAAAAAGAAAAACCTCTGGAATAATTATTTGCCTGTGCTGAAAATCTGCTGAGATTTCATTCCATTTCCCTGTTTATGACACTAAGTAGTCCTGATGTTATCTTTTCAATTTCTTATTTTATCGTTTTCTATGCTACAAGGAGGGAGAAAATCAAGAACTGCAAGTTTGAATAGTGTAGAATAAATTCCCTCTTAGTTTTCCAAATCCCAGTCTTTAGATTTTTTAAAACCTATGGCAAATACAGTCAAGCTTGTAGGGTCAGGTAACAGTTTTTCTTTTATTTCTCTGGTATAAGGATTTAGATAATATCAGGAGACAAAAAAAACAAGCATGATAAAAACTCTTTCACCCATGAAAATAAAAGACTTCACCTTTACAAACAAAGTCTTCTTTTGAAGACATCGTGACAAGCTATTGTAACAGGAAGACCATGCTACTAACTAGACAGTTATAGTCTCTCAAAGAAAGAAGTATATACTGGTTATCCAGGAAGTAAAATCATCCAGGAAATTGCATAGACTTCACATAGTTTTTCTTTTCGGTTAAAACAATTTTGCTTTAAAAAGTTGTTGACTTTTTTTTTAAACCCAAAGATTACCATGCCAAGGATAAGAGCCAAACTACTTCACAGTGTGTGCTGAAAGGGAATAGATTGATTAGCCCAGTATCTTCCCAAATCCAAATATTCTTTCCTGAAATTACTTAAACTGCAGCTTCTCATCTTGGATTTGTAAGCTACCTCACCACAAGAAAAGAGGATTTGCAGACCAACCAGCTCACACTATTCCAGATCATTCAGTAGAAGCCTGTTTATCATCTTTCCTCCTGACATTCAGGCAAGGGCTGCATTTGACCCCTGCATTTCCTTCCTTTATCACTCATGAACTCCAGGTTTGAGCCACCAAAAGGCCTTCTGAGGCTTCAGATTATTTTGCTGAGTGATTGATGCAGATATTGCCTTAGGCATGTATGATGGAAATACACAAGACATCTATTTTTTGAATGAAACAAAGAAGATACTGGATTTATCAAGCAACTTACAGGCACAAGCACTAATTCTGATACAACCTAACTGCCAATTTCCCTTTAGAGTGTTCAAAAATTAAAAGTAAATCTTCCAAGTGTTCCCACCCGAACAAAAGGAAGAAGTTGAAGACACCCTTGTTTTCTCTGCATGTTTGCACCTTTGCAGAGCATTGGCTATAATGAAAAAAGTCAGGCAGAAACATTACTCCAGTATTTCTTCTATACTACAGTTTTGTTCTGTTATAGCAACCACTTCATGAAAAAAAAAGAAACTAAATTCTCCCAAAGGAGGAAAAAAATCACAAAACATTATGGGAACACATTCTCTTACATGGCAAAAAAAGATGACTTAAGAAAAGTGCTCGAAGAATTTAATGAATAATGTTTTGTGCTTTCTCTAAATCTTTTGAATTACTGACTAAATAATGTTGCATTAACCAGATATCATTCAAGTCACAGAACAGACTGAGGTCCTGTTCAGTCAGAAATCACTCTGTTAGTATCTCAGATTTTGTCCCCAGTGAAGTTTTTAACCAGAGAAAACTCATTTTTAATATCTAGCTGATGAAAATTTCCTACCTAGTATTTCACTTGTGGTTATCTTTACGAAAGATAACTCCTTTAAGAAAATATATATGTGTGTATATCTATCTAGCTATTAAAAAAACCCCACAATATAAACAGCTTTATGGCTGTTGTTCAGTGAATCTGCTATTCAGATCAAATTTCTAAAAGCCTCTGAAGAATGAGGCAGGAGTTTAGATACTACATGTTCTTAACATTCAGAAAACAGAAGTGAAAGAGACTGGTAAATTTATGCCTAAAATCTTGTTTAACAAATATGGAAGAGACTTGAAAAGTGCTCTGAGAAGTGACAGAATCTCTTTGCTATACATATAAACTTAGTAATTGTCTTCAAATGGGAAGTTCTGCATGACTAAAAAATGAAAAGACAAATATGAGTAAATTGTTGGTAATTTACAGCTAGCTCCCTTTCCAGATTTAAGATTTTCCACTGATAAATTTTCAGCCAACTGCTTTGAATATATAACTTGCCTGCTGTAGCTTTTGGAAATCTGGTTACCTACCTAGGCGATTATGAAGCTGACATTTACTGTATGTGCAATTATGGAATATACAGCGTCATTGCTCTCAAATGTCACCTCTTTGCTACCGTTTTTATCTTGCAGAGAGTGTCCTTGCCTCCCTTGAGAGCCGTGATCTTATTCAACTAATACCAATGAACACTGGCAAAATATTTACAAAAGCAATTAGCTCTTCTGAGTGTCTAATTTGACATCTTCAAAGGGTTGCATTTTAGGAATGAAGTTGTCAAACCTGTGGAGAAAAAGCCCCATTATAAGGTCCACCTTGTCTCAGGGTGGTACTTAAAGTTTTTACTCTGAAAAAGCTTGGGTTCTCCTTTTTGTCTATATTATGTTCAGATACAATGCTATATGATAAGACACAGGGTGAAGGATATGCATGCACCCTTGCTCATGAGAGTTGATAAGGGAAATCTCACAAGACTTTAATAAAATAGACAAGGACATTTTTTGTAGGATTACAATTCCTCCTCACCTTTCTAAATACAGGCTGCAAGTGTGTGTTTAGCTTATGGTAAGGGCAAGATAGCGTTTTTTTCTGTCTAGATCAGTATTTTCACAGTAATAATATGCAATTACTACTGATTTGAAGTACCCTTTTCCACTCTTGACAGAGTCTCCATCCATTTCTCAGAATTCAGCATTTTAAAATAAATAAATGATTAAACAAATGAGTGGTTTATACCTCTCTATGTCAGTCTCTATTTTAAGGAACATTTTGTTAGAAAAGGCCTCAAAAACAAAAATCTCATTTTTCATTCTAAACTCTTCTTGTTGGCTGCCATCCCTTTTGACTTGGAAACTTTCTTCATTCTAACATTAAATTATGAGCGTGAGAGACTGCTAAAAACTCTGCATCAAAATTAATCTTTTTCCTAGATATTTCGGAATGAAAATTCTTCAGGGATATTTTTGTGATGGTATGTGTTTGCAACTGTGGCAATGTAGAAATAGTTCTAAAGAAAGAAATAAAAATGTGTAAATTCACTTTCCTTGTCTGGATATTTTTTTTTTCCCCACACATGCAAAATTGACTTTTATGGTCAGTTTCTTTGAACTCTGCTGTATGCTCTGGGAAAAAAACTATTATAAACAGTGCAGATGGTTCCAGGGGAATTATTTCTGTTAGAATAAGCAGCAATTTTACTTGACCTATGAAGTCAATATTGAAGTGAAGGTTTGGTCTTAAAATGGCGAGAACTGAGAACCATTTTTTAATAGAAATGCTATTAAATGTTTTCATTTCATAACAGCACCTACAGTTTTTCCATGTCTTCTGCTGTGAAAACTTGTCTATTGAGTAAAACTTCACAAAGCTTTACAAAAATTTTCTCCACCAGCGATACTGATATTTTGTGATCACACGGCTAAACATGTGCAATGCCTTGAAAGCAGCATCTACCATGAAGGACTGCTAATGCTCAAGAGGGCGCCTTTACTGCTAACATGTTCTGGGGGAAAAGTTATCTTCATGGGTAGCTTCTCCACTGTTAGGTACTTCCTAATGTTCACTACATACAGTTGAGGAAAAGACAGCTACATACGCAGACTTAAGGAAAAATTAGGTTGAAATGCCAATCATAGCTTGCTGTCATATACAATGACGAAATAAAAATGACCCCTACATGGTCACACTGTTTCAAGAACTAAGATGAGCTTGAGCTCTCTGTCAGCTCTGCTTGTCAAAAATAAGGTAGCAGTGACATTAATATGAATATCAGATGACAGTTCTATTATAAATACGAGATGAAAAGAACCCAACAAACATGAAGAAAAGGTTTCCTTATGCTTAATTGGGACAGAATGGCATTGCTACACAAGGGTTTTATTTAACAAAAGTCTTTAAAAAGCTTCAGACTACATGTGACATGAAAATTATTCTATTCTGTATAGATTTACTGAACAAACAGCTATATAACAATTACAACCATCTCTTACCATGGAAGTTTGATCTCAATATAAAAACAAGACCTTTTTGTCACCTTTAGAAATGTAGTCCACAATGCAATTACTGATTGTGACAGAAAGATTTCTTTCAACCTCTGCAGTCGCAAAAAGCAATCTGTATTTTTTTACTTGCATTTTATTACAGCTTTTCTTTACTCACAGCATTTTTAATATAATCTGCTTGTAAAGATAAACTCTTTTTGCTGCATTTGAGGTATGTGTTTATATGCAATCAAAGCTGCATCTCAAATTTGTATTCATGCAATTCAGGTAGCATTAGCTTGGCTAATGCTACTGCAAATAAATGCGTAGCCATAGCAGCAGAGAACTTGATGCAGGCTGCAAAACCTGACCAAAAACTTAGTGAATAACGCAGCTTTCTGTGCTGCAGTGGACTTTGCCCTGCCTTGGATAGCAGCTCCATGTATCTGAACTTCAGTAGCTTGAAATAAACAAACAAGCTGCAAATATGCCTTGACTCTTGCTGTAAATAATTGATAAACTTGGATCAGGCATAGTTATTAGCTGCTTGAAATGATCTTCTAATGCGCAAAATCCTGATCACTGAAAATTAAGTGCTTTCTTCTGCTCCCTAAATAAAATAAAAGAACTCCTCTGTTAGATGCTATTGAATCCTAACCACTCCACTGAAACAATACCAATACTCTGCTTGTGTCAAACAGTGCTCTGAATTGGAATTACAGCAAAAGCATATACCACAATATTTACTGCAGTCTTTGGCCATCTGCAGTTAAAGCAAACTGTAACATTAACAGGTAGTTTTGCATATAGATGCAATTCAGTTGGTTATTTAAAAATACAAAGCATTATGAATGGAAATAAAATATACCAAACGTATCTATATCAACTAAAATCTAGTGTATATGATTTGCATTCTTAAGGCATTAAAAACATTTCCAAATTTAGCAATTCCAATTTCTGTTAGTTATGCAGCAGGACTTTTTCTCCACAAGAAATATTGTGATTTAATGGCCCTTGTCACAATCATTAAAAATACAACTGGTAATTCTGACCACAAAAATAGAGCAGATTTAAACTTGACAAAACCTACATATCATGCTAGAAAGAGGCAATCTGTTCAATAACAGAATAATGCAGTAGGATTGAAAATAAAATAAGAAACATTTGGCTACTGTGGGATGCAGCATGAGAACCAGTACTCCTTTTTAATCAGAAGTATCAGCTGAACACTACCAGAGCTTTCAGGGGAGCTCAACAGATCATGAAGAGAAAAATGGCCCATGCAATAGCTAGCATTTCACTAAATTTATTATTTCTCTTCTTGTTCCCTTAAACTGACTATTTAGTTAAAGGAAATGATTTCAGTTCTCAATTCTAGACCTAAGAAGCATTGGCTTGTTCCTCTGTATTACTTTGTTTTACAGGGTGTGGCTAAGCCTGAAAAGCACACTTCGGTTTGGTACCTTATGTAACATTGTATTGAGGGTGACGGTGGCAGTGGTTAGAAGAATTTCCTTCCTGCTTCCATTTATATGACAGCTATGGAGAAAGCATACATTCAGGCTGTATTTCTCTCCCATGTCATGCCCTGTGAGACATGGAACCAGTTTCCTGTCCTGTGTTTGTGTGGGATAGAGTTAATTTCCTTCCTAGTAGCTGGTCCAGTGCTCTGCTTTGAATTGAGTCTACGAAGGATGTTGATAACACACCGATGTTTGAGTTGTTGCTCAGCAGTGCTTACCCTAAGTCAAGGACTTTTCAGGTTCCCATGCTCTGGGATGCTCACATGCTCTGCATATGCCCTGCTCAGTGAGCAGCAGCACAAGAAGCTGGGGGGAGCATAGCTGGGACAGCTGACCCAAACTGGCCAAAGAGATATTCCATACCATATGGCATCAGGCTCAGCATGCAAACTGAGGAAGTTGGTCAGGAGATGTTGGTTGCTGGGAAGAGACTGGCTCGGCACTGGTCGATGGTGGTGAGCAACTGTTTTGTGTACCGCTTGTTTCTTTTGTGTTTCATTCCTCTCCCTCCCTCTACTTTTTATTCTTCCTCCTCCTCCTTCTCCTCCTCTTCCTTGCTATTATTATTATTATCTTATTTCAATTATTACACTGCTCTTTTCTCAGACCGTGAGTTTTACCTTTTTCCATCCCACCAGGCAAGACAGAGCGCGTGGCTGTGAGGTACTTAATTGCCAGCTGGGCTTATAACACTATTTATGCTTGGGTCTGATTTGGCTTCCACTTTTTTAAGAGAAATATCTTTAATCATAAAGACTAAAACAGATTTTATTAATTTGGTTGGTTGTGTTTTGAAACAGAAGAGATTAGCTAGAACTTGATGGCATCTGCCCAGCAGAGATCACTACACTCTAAAGGATTCAGGACAGACATTTCAAGTCATGGCTTGTAATTCTTTTTGACTGCATGATGAATCCTAGGTATGAATCTGCAGGGTGCATTAATAGAGTATATCTACATTTAGTGAATCTGTTAGTCTCAGCAGAATAAACAGTAACCAAACCAGCCAAAACCAGTAGAGAAGTAAACATGGAAAGTGCTTGAATTGCTACTTAAGGACTTTCAGCAATCTCCACATATTTTAGCTTTACAGTAAGACAGTGGCTTTTTTTCCATGACATAAAATTTGGCATCCATTTGAAGTTTTAGGTTGGGGAAAAAAATAGTAAATCAGGAAAAACCAAGCCAATACTTCTGTCTGATGATATATCCCAGTTTTTCTGAAGTGGGCTGAAGTCACAGACTTCTTGCTTGTATGGTGTATATGTTATAGACCATTATACAGAGCATTCATCACTTATACACATATAAATAGAATAGGCTATTGAGTATGTATCTATATATCAGATATAAAGTGCAAGAAAAAATGATACAGAGAAAAATACTGACATATACATTGTTGAACTCGGAAACTGAAAATTAAAGAAACTTTATCATAATAATTCCTGTCTTGACTGACCACATTAACTTCATTAAGGTTACTATTATCCAAAATTGACTTTGACACTCAGGGTCTAGCATTTTCATTCTAGACAGTATGTAACCTAAATGACCATATACTTCTACTAAAAAGGAAAAAAAGGTGTTGAACTCACCATAATCTACACCAGATTTAAGTGCTCTGTTTGGCTCAAGACAGGAAGATGTAACATGCAGATACTGTGACAAGTGTCAACAAATCAAAAACAGCCAATGAATTCCTTAAAAGCAAGCTCAGAGCTGTACTAGCCTGTTCTTGAGCTAACAAGACAGGTGAAAGAAACGTTGAATTCATTTTAAAATGTGTTAGTATTAGACTGTCTCAAAATGCTCTATGGAAAAAATGACTTTGGTAAAAAGAACAAAAAATCCAAGAATTTACTTTTATTCTTCTCTCCAAATTAGGTATCTGAACTTCAAACTAGCACCAAATTACATCCATCTGATGTACAAATCCGTCCATGGTTTAGACTAAGACTTTTCAGCATTAAAATTTTTTTGAGTGTGAGTGTTTGTTTTTGTTGTTTTGTTTTTTAATCTGAAACATGGCCATAACGTTTGACCAAAGGCAGTTAGTTTGAAAACTGGAAAGTACAGTTGGTCCACAGACAGCTACCTAGATGGAATGTGCTGATAAGAAGCAGGTATTCAATACGACTGCTCATACAAGCAGAAATCCTTACAGGATAAATTCAGATGTGGTCTGTAGTCATCCCTCAAATATCAATATGTTATGTGCTAGACAAGTACCTGTCAAATATACTTGATTTCTCTTTGATCTAGTTTCTGTAATTATCTACAAACTGTCCTTCCAGCTCTATTTTCTTCAATTTTGTGTTTATAATGACAAATTCAACAGTTTTGGAGGTTTTTTTTTTTGCTACAGTCACTTAGAGAAATAAATACTTAAACATGAGGTATAATTAATATAATCAATTTTATGACATCTGCTTTATAAAACCCACAGTGCATTTAAATATAAAAACCAGTACATTCTGCTTTAAAAACTAAGATATTTTTTCCCCCTAATTAAAATTTCTCTTTAACAGAGACACTACAGATATAAGCTTTCTCCTGAGACCACTACTCATGAGCAACTGAGTCGCTCTGGACTCCTCAAGCTTAATTAAAACACAGCTAATACAGCAACATTCTGTAGATTGTCTATCTAACAAAGTTAACAGGCACCCACACCTGCATTGTAACTTTTCCTGTATGAACAAGTCCTACTGATTACAGTGAGACAGTTCAGCAGTTTACAAATAAACATTTACTATAACTTTGTTGATACAACACCCCTTTTGAATTATACTGGTAAATGATAGCTTAAACCAATCCAGCTATAGCATCAAGAAAACCAAGACAATGAAACACAGAATGAATGCCCGAAGTTCTCTGATTTGCTATAATAAGCACTTAGTGACACTTAAAACATTACACAATCTCTGCTTTCTATTACAGTTCCATAAGCCCTAAAAAAACTGCGTAATAATTCTTAAGGCTTATAAAAGTGCTACAATTTAAAAACATAATCAAAATTTAAATAAATAAAAATCCCACAAAAGATAGAAGAGCTTTGCAGAGTAATCAGTAAGTATAGTTTCAGGATGTAATGTTCAGATGATTCTTAAAAAGCAAGTTCCAATATGGTTTAGTACTCCATTAATGTACAAAACTGAAAAAATAATCACAGCAGTCTTGAAAGCACAGATCAACTACATAAGCTAAGCTAAGAAGCGCATGCAATTCATGAATATGGTTCATTACCATGGTTACAAGCTTTCAGCACAGGCCGCTGTGTGGTTGGACTGAGATTTTGTGGTATGTCTGCAAATGCAAAGAAACAATGGAAATAAAACACCTGTTTGAAAGCTACCAGAGTATTACAACATTACAAAGCAGAACTATCTAGAAGTTAGGTATTTCTTGGAATAAATGACAGTTATATTCCAGAGAAATAATTTGACTCAGACTCATCTATGAAGCAAGATAACTTTTACTTCTCCTATACAACTATAAACCCTAAAAAGTTAAAGTACACGCGGCTGTATTGAAAAGTCTTGTCATAATGATCAGGCTACAATAAGTTCAGTACATTAATTTCCAGTTTTACTGACATGAGCAACAGTCTGAACATCCCTGAAAACTGTCATTGCATGAACAAATTAAAGCTGACAATATTTAAATTCTAGAGCACTGGACCCATAATGCTTTTAACTATCTCTGGAAAATAAAATCTAAAATAGAATATTCACCTTTAGACCTTGGTGTCCTTTTCCTTCGGTCTCGAAAAGCCGCACCTGACTGCAAGGCCTCCAACAGGCTATCCATCACTCCAGTCTCCTCACCTTCTGTAAAGGAGAAAGAAGGAACCCTCTAGGTTACCATAGCAATATCAAAGCATAAAGAATAATACAAACAAAAACCAGTAATAATGGATACCGATGGTATTATTAAAACTATTTATTTCAAACTTTGACCAGTGCTTTAATATTTACAAATTGCTCTCTTGCAATTAACCACAACAGACTTGGTCTTCTATAGATTTAACTAGGCCAAATTTTATTCCACTCATTTCACATTCCTCTTGCTCTATACTGAGAGTCCAGCACAGTTTTAAGTGAAATGCCATTTCACTCATATTTTCATTTCAGTACCCTTCTACAACTGCAAATAATCAGTTTCATGTCAGCTTTCAAGAGCTGTCCCTTATATGATTTGCTACATTAGACAAAAGATCATTCAGCCATTGTTGTAAAAAGTTGAAATTGTTTCTCAGCAGGGAGCTAAGTGAACAATACTGGACTGGATAGGATACAGTGATATTCATAGGTAGCTTTAATCAAAAGCCATTTTCCATTCACCTTTAAAACCTCTGGCCAATATTAAATAATTGATGTAGTTCAGGAAAATTCTACTCATCGAATTACACACTTATAACGCCTAATATTATACGCATGTGTATAATAACCCCCAAAAGAATTATGAATGTTACTGAGGTGGTAACCAAATGCAAGTATTAAACACCCTCCTTTTACTTCCTTAAATAAACACATCAGAAAGTGTTAGATTTTTGAACCTTGTTACCCCATTGTATGTATGCATGAGAAGACAAAGAACAGAACTCCAGGGATTAACTGTACAACAAAAAATCTCCACGGACAAATAAAGAATTCCATGATAAATATCTCATTATACCCCACTGGGCAAAACTCCTTAGGTCAACATACATCTTGGATAGAGTCAGCAGGTATTGCTGACAGTGAATATACAAATCAGGATCTAAACGACCTGGTGCATGTAACAAGATGCTGAATACAGAGGACAATCACTGCCCTGGTCCTGCTGGCCACACTATTGCTGATACAGGCCAGGATGCCATCGGCCTTCTTGGCCACCTGAGCACACACTGGCTCATATTCAGCTGCTGTTGACCAGCACGCCCAGGTCCTTTTCCACTGGGCAGCTTTCCAGCCGCTCTGCCCCAGCCTGCAGTGCTGCAGGGGGTTGTTGTGACCCAAGTGTAGGATGCAGCATTTGGCCTTGTTGAACCTCTTACAACTGGCCTCAGCCCACTGATCCAGCCTGTCCAGAGCCTTCTGCAGAGGCTTTCTGCCCTCCAGAAATTCAACACTTGTCACCGAGCTTAGTGTCATCTGCAAACTGACTGAGGGGGCACTCAATTATTGACAAAGACACTAAACAGGACAGGGCCCATCACTGAGCCCTGTGGAAGGCTACTCATGGCCAGCCATCAGCTCGATGTAACTCTACTCACCACCACTCTTTGGGCTCAGCCATCCAGCTAGCTTTTTACCTGTATTTTACCTTAGTTCTTCTCTTTTCTCTATACTCTGTACTATCAGACTAGTTTTCAACCTTAGACAAAAGTGCTATACACAAAACCAAACAAGTGAAAATTAGCAAATAAAACATAATTTTGCCTAACATTTTTATATATGGCAGGTATAGAATAAACATGAAGACTGAAATATAGAACGCTTTTTCTTTTTGCTTTGTGTTTGGTATAACATGCTTTATTACACTGAAGTTTGCTCTCTTATGACTAAGGGACTATCACAGCTATTTAGTATTGCTTGGAACATACCTTATAAAAAAAATCACTCAGACTATGTCTTCAGCTTCCTATTTGTTTGCGCAGGTTTGGCGTTTGGTTTTTTTTTTTGTTTGTGGAGGGCTTTTTTTTGTTTTTGTGGTGTTTTTTTCTTGTTGGTTTGGTGGGGGGTTTTTTGTTAATTGTTTAACTTTCCTTTCTCCATCTGATGTCATGCAATTCTCTAAGATACTAATGTCTGGAATGAATATAGTCAGTGAATGGTTTCAAACCTATGTGATGCCTGAAGAAATTTTGAGCCAAGCCATTAGTTACATTAAGGAACATGAATGCTGGAGGAAAGCTTATAAGCATTTTGGGTAATAGCAATTCAAAAAAGATTGAATAGTATTACAGTCACCAAAACGATACCATTAATGTCTATGGAAAAGAGTTCATAAGGTTTTTTTTATGAAGTAGGAATAAGAAAAGAAAATTTTCAATGCTATTTCAGCATCTGTTTCCTCTTAAGCCTGTCCAAGGCTACTAGTCATTTTAAAAATGACTTTCATAGTCATTTCAAAAACTTTACATTTTTCAGTATAAAAAAATCCTGGTTACTATAAAAAGGCTCATCAAATAAATTTAAAAAAAATATTTAAAATAATGAAACAGAAACATTACAAAACCACAACTTCTTGTAGTAAAGCTGTATCATATTTATCGGCACTATCTGTTTTTCAGACTTATCTGAAATATTCTGGTAGGCACAAAGTGGATTATAGATTAGTGCGTCTACTGACATGCAAATCAGTATTAGAAGAATAAATTGTAGTAGACTGAAACTTGAATTTAAAAACTCCTTTAATAGTTGTCCTGTATACATGGATGTACTGAAACAAGCTGACCACTGCAAATAAAAACATCCATACTTAACAATCTTTGTACCCAAAATACATAGAAAGCCTGGTTTTCAAACTCCTACAACTTCAATAGGCTCCAAATTCTGGTTTCAGACACCTACATCAGCAGCTGACTGTGACAACTTCTATCAAGTTATGCAGGTTAACTATCAGTATCCACACTATTAATAATGTTGTCCAAGTGTCTGTGATGGGAAGACTAAGAAATGAGAGTCTACCATGCAGTATTTGAGAAATCTTTTAAATTACCTTGGGAGAGCTGTATACAACATTGCTACCATGATAGTACAAGAGTCAAAAATACTGTTCAATATTAACACTTCCTATGGGACCTTTAAATCAGCTTTCACAAGCTGCTGCAGACAACTGGCACCAGTCCCAACTGGCTTACTAATTAGTCAAGTGTATCAATCTTTTGACATCATAGAACTAGAAACTGTAGTTGGCTTGCAGATAGCTACATAGCCCACAGTAATTCCTTTGAGAAAGACATCCTTTTATTATTTAAATGATCTCTTTTCCCTCAACTGCAGAATAGAAGATTTAAACACTTTTTAATACCATATCTAATTAAAACTCATACAACTGTCTTTTAAATACCATCTAAAGGAGAGGTAAACTTCCCAAAGTAGCCGGTGAGTCTTGCCCTTGACATTTCAGTGCCAAGTCAGATATAAACTACCTAATTTCATAATTACGTCTTTAAAAATGTTACGAATATTAAAGACCCTTCTCTTCTAGTGCACTGAGTATCATTAGCTTTGCATGTACACCTATAATGTCTCATAATGACAGCAACAGATACTGAAGTTAGTAGTGACACCTGCATTTTATGTACTTATTAAAGAACAAATTATATATACCATAATTCCAGGAGCAGTAGTCCACTGATTAGAATCACAAACATCATTAGCAATATGGTTTTATAAAAAGAGTGTTGTAACAAGATTATTTTGGATGAAAAATGTTTCATTTTTACAGTTCCCCTGAAGCTGTCCAATATAAAATAAATCACAGAACACTAGGACTCCAAAAGTTCACTTTACCAGGAGAAAACATAATGATATGCCTGTTTCCTTTTTCCCAGAATCAAAGCTCTATTCAACTACTCCTCTCACAAAAGAAAATACGAAGAAGTTTCAGAAAAAGCAAACCGGGGATTCTTTAGCATGGTTTCTGTTGATGTTGCTTACTCATTCTGTACACTTAAGAGATTTAGCTACAGGAACTTTGACTGTCATCTTGCACCAGTCTCTTAAAGCATTGAAACTACATATAGCTTTTTGTTATACTGCAGGTAATGAGAAGGACCAGCTCCTAAAGCCAAACACCAAGTTCCATGTGAAACTAAAACCACACAACTTGGACAAATATATACATTAAAAAGAGACTCCATAGATTCCATAGCTGTAACTGAAGGAAAAGGGTCCAAAACCTCAAGGGCTACTTCTGAAGTTATCTGGATAGCTGAGTTTAATTATCTTTGTATCATCTTTGATGTAACTCCATGGCAGCACTCAAGCTTTTATATAATTTAACAACAAACGTGGAGTGCTGAAGTCATCAGATTTGTTTTCCTCATTTTAAGAATTAAGACTTGCACTCGATTCAGCAAGTACCAGAATTGATACTTTTTAACTCGGTTTGCTAGACTACAAACTGGGGTTTTTTTTCCCTCTTCAGCTCCGGATATAATTCAGGTTGGATATACTGTACCCAGTGTTTGACTGACTAAAATGTAAGCCTTTCACAGCCTTCTGCCAGGTTTAGCTCCATCATGTCTTGTCCATTTATGTACAAAACTTTCAGAGGCAAATGACTACCAGGCTTGGGACAGCAACAGCTGAGACGTTTCCAAACTACCTTCACAAGGAAGGAAAAAAGAAAGTTACATCTTTGAACTTTATTAATGTTGTATCTTTACTTTAAAGACATCATGAAAAGTCCTTTATATTTGTTTCTGTAAGGATTGATTTTGACTAGTACAGCCTACAAAGCACTGCTCAGCTGACTAAAGGTCTCCATCTGAGTAAAATTTGAAGTAACATTCTCTGAACAAAATCACAAGAGGAAAGCTTTAGCCATGCTGTAGTTTTGAATGACTTAGGCTCCAGGAAGCAGAGCAGCAGATCACAGAAAGGAAGATAATTTAAGCCATCAGTGCAGCAGTGAGCTCCAATGTTTTGGATGTGGGTTCCATCTTTTCCGTTTCAGAGTGTAAGGCAGCCAGATTCTGTGCAGTATTCATAGTGCTGACATGAACAACTTCTGATCTTGCAGACATACACATGATCAGGGCAGAAGACTTTTTGAAGGCTTTTACATTGTAAACATAAAAAGATAAAGCAACCTTAATGTTTCAATGTAACATATTTAGCAGTGACTACCTGAACTCCCACTCTTCATTCCAATGAAATTCAGATACAATTTTACAAAGAAATTGTGGGTGGATGATAGGTGCAACTTTGTCCAGAAAATGCACAGGATATATAGAAAGCAACTTGAACTTGTTCTAAGGCTTTGAACTTTTTCTGGTAAAATCCATAGCAGCAACCAGATAATCTTCACTGACAGGTGAGTTAAGGAATACATGCCTATCAGTCTGACTTTGAATAACAGTGCACAAACTAGAATCATGACCCAGAACAAAGAGGTTCCTTTGACACTGATATAATTTTGGAAGAACCTTGTTACAATACAGTAAGAAAAAGAAAATTTACAATGTTCAGTTACAAAGTGTGCCCTGGATGAAGTGGCTGAAAGGACAGCTCCTTTTAGATTTAGAAGTACTAAATCCAACTTCAGAAAAATATCACTATTTGCAGTGACTTCAGGCTAAAGACACGTACCAGTCCTTCCCAAAATTAAAACACATGCACATACCTCATGTTTCACATCAACACTCTAGCCCAGTATCAGAAGAGTTACATTGCTTACTTATGCCCAACACAAAGTAGAGTCTTTGACAGTGCTTCAGAGCCCTTGGCGTATACTCTAAAAATGTTATGATTTCTCCTAATGACTGATGCACCCACTCCATAAACCTAGCTGAGAAGAGTAGGTTTCACGTCATCTTGTTTGCTCTTGACAAACTGGTCCATTGTTGAGCTGTCCTAAAGTGCTTTTATGGTTTAGAAATAAATACATTTTGACTCTAAGCATATGAACAAAGAGGGCCCCAAGCTCCATAGAGCTCAAAACAAGTTAAATTCAAACTAAAACTCCACTGTTCATGAACGCTGAAAGACAGTAGTCCCTTTCAAATCAGCCGTTGAGATTAAGGTTGGTATCTACACCAATTTAATTTAAGATAGCTCATACCAAAAACCAAAAGGTAAGCTGTGGTATGAGGTGGTTCTGCACCACAGAGATACAAAAATACTTCAGTGGTGTAAGGTACCAATTTCTGCATCTCAGCTAGATCACAGTTTCCCATTTTAAGTAATTGGACTGAGAGTGAAATCATCTTAATATTGAGCTTTTTAATAAAAATGTTACTAAAACATTTCTGATGTTCATTGTGAGTCTGTAAGTCCCTTCCTTCTATGACAACAGAAAAAAGGCACTAAACCTACACAGAGTTTTCCACAGAGATTATCCAGTTTTATTTATATTGGTGCCAGATCCACTAAAATGACAGTCAGAGCAAGTGTTTCTGAGAGACATCCAGGTAAACTGGATTTATAAAAGAATGAACAGAATGCCAAGCCTTTGAAGTGGTGTATCCCAGGACTTGATACTGGTGATAATATTTATTACACCTTCCTTCATGACCTGAATAATGGAATAGAGTGCACTCTGATCGAGTTTGAACACGGTGCAAAATTCAAAATAATGGCTGACCCACCAGATGGTTGTGCTGCCATTCAGAAGAACCTTGAAAAGTTGGGGAAATTGGCACATAAGCATCCTAATGAAATCCAACAAAAGACCTGTATGTGGTGAGGTGAAACCTCATACAGAAGCACAGGTGAGGGGCTAACTGGCTGGAAAGCATCTTTAAAAAAAATAACTGGGGATTCTGGTGGACAACATATTGATCGTGAGTCAGTATTGTGCTTCTGCAGCAAAGATGACCAAAGAAAACATTGCCAGCAGATCACAAGAGGCCATCCTTCCCGTCTACTCAGCACTGGTGAGACACATCTGCAGTGCTGAGTCAAGCTCTGGGCGCCCCTGTACAAGGGAGACACAAACATATCCAAGCAAAGTCAAGGGCCATGAAGATGCTAAAGGGACTAGAGCATCTCTCATATGAGAACACGCTGAGAGAGCTAGGATTGTTCAGCCTAAAAAGAGAAGGCTCAGGGGGATCTTATCAACATATACAAACACCTGTGGGGAACTGTGTGCGGTGTAAAGGTGACTGTGCCAGACTCATCTTAGAGATGCCCAGAGAGGACAGTAGGCAATGAGCACAAACTGATTCCAAAGAGGTTACCTTTTCACTAAGTCCACTGAATTTTGCATACACACCTACTCTCCCACCAACTCAACAATACAGGATATTCTAGTAATGCATTTTCTAGTATTGCATTACCTGATAATATTTTTAAAAGCCAGTTTGAAGACTCAATCTTTTTATAGCCCTTCTCCTGTTCACTTGGGATGCCATACCTTTTTAGTGGGAAAAAGAGCCTGCTAAATTGAGAACAATGATAAGTTTCTTTTAGTTGTATTTAACCACTTGTAACTAAAACAGATCAGCCTTAAGCACTCAGATTATCTAAGGCTATGATTTGAAAGGACAGCTAGAGCTATTGATTACATATGAAGAAGTCAGTCAACAAGTTTTACTATTAACGAGTTTCCCATTTTCTTTACATATCACAACTCCAATGACACAAGAATACAACCAATCTGCTTTCCAGACTAGCCAAAAACTAGTATTTTCCTTTTTTTTTTCCACAGAGGGAAAAAATACGAACATCTATTACTGAGATTAATCAATTACAATTTCATTTAGAAAGCAGTAAGAACAACTAAAGGAGCATTCTTAAGTGAACATAGCTTCTTAAAAGAATATATGTAGCTGAACATAAAACACCTGTGTGGGTGTGTGTGAACATCTTGTCTCTTGCTTAATGTGTGCCTCCAAAGGAGCTGATTGAGCACAGTACTATTTCCATTAAAATTTATAAACAGCCAAGAAATTAGAAAATATACACAATGATTACTCATATTGAAAGTTGTGCTACAGAGATGAGGGGCTCAAGGAAAATTTCAAGTTAAATAATTTTTCAGCAGTGAAGTGATAAAGTTCTGACTGGATTACATGATTGAGCTTACTCTAAGGAAAACTTCTGGACAGCTTGAGGAGGGAAAGACCCTTTGGTCTTGGGTTGGGTAGCTATAAATGCCTAGGAATATCCAGGAAAATCAGACCAACAGCCAACCTACCCCTGCATCCTTTGTGCACTAGCAGCCGATAGCAAACACCTATACAAAGGACAGGATAAATATATAATTACATTTCTAGAATGGTCTCTTGGTCTCCAGCTGTTCATGATTCAAAGACTTTGTATTTGAATGTAGTAGCCTTCAACAGAGAGAAGCTGCCAGAGAAATCAAGTAACTTTTGTCAGCAAGCTTCAGAGCAAGAATATTTTGGTATGCAGTAACAAGACTGTACTTCTGTACAACCACTGAGGTACTGCTGAGTGAAGATAAGCGTCAATGCAAACAGCATAGAAATAGAAGCAGCAGCAGACTCAGTTTGAAGGAAGAGTCAGAGACATGACCTTCCCATGAGCTAGCTTTCCAACAATTACAGAGGAGGTTCTTGGCTCTTTTACAACCTTGGACTTAGGAAAGTAAAAATCAAGCATATCCTCCAATGCTTTGGTAAGGATATTTATTCCTCCCTTCCCTCCTTGCGAGAAGAAACTTTTGATGATACAGAAAAAAACCAGAGAGAATAAAAGCATCACATAGCAGGAGTGAGAGTTTAGAGGACTCTGATGTCTACCTCCTTGCAGAGATGTGAGGTAGTATTTGGAGTAGGAAATGCCTACTCCAAATCAAAACCTACTATCTGTATAAATGTTAGAGCTTTTAATTCCAAAGATGTCTCCGGAGATTGTAATTGTTTTTCATGGTAATGACATTTTAAGTTTGCAGCACTGTTTTCACATTTGTTTAGAAATTTTACTGCTATAACATAAATGGCAAGCCTTATGAGAATATTCATCTACAGACATTACTTTATTGACCCTTAATTTTTTCAACAGTTCTGTTTGTTCTGATTACTTTTATGTCTTCCAAATACAGCTGCTATTTATTTTTCCCTGGGCTTTGTGTAAACCTCAGTTTCACAAACAGTCTTCAGCTGCTATCTCCAAAGATTCCACTTCTAAGTAAAATTTTCAGAAGGAAAATAATTGTTTCTTCTAAACAGCTTGCTCTTTTGGAGCTACTACACAGTACAAACTAATAGCAGCTCCTGCATTCTCAGCCCATGGGCTGCAAATAACTGCATGAACCTCCATGTTCCAGAAGACTTAGCACCTTTGACACCTTGTTAGAGCATGACCTGTGACTATTAGTTGTTCATTTAAATTAATATACATTGAAATCAGACCTAGTTTTTTTGCACTAAAAGCATCCAACTTTGTGAACAGATAAGGTTTTGCTGTATCTCATATTTTGCTGTGGCTTCTGCAGATGTTTTACATCAGATGTATCACATTGAGTCTTTTGGGGTTTTTTTGATTAAACATACCTGTATTTTATCATTCTCTGGAACCTTTTTCAAGCATGAATGTGCCAATTATTCTTGAGGGAACATCTGTTCTCGGTAATTTACCCAGATTTATACTTTACTGTCAAAACAATACAATTGTAGCTGAAAAACAACCTCCATACTTAGGTAAGTATCAAGTGACATCTCCTGTCTCACAGGTATGACTTTCTTCTCTTTTTGTAAACAGATATTATGCAAAAATTAGATCTGCTCTCCAAACTCGTCATGGGCTTAATACCAACTGTCCAGTAAGTATTAAAGTGAGTAAGTACTAAGTAAGCAACTCTAAGAGTTCTGAGAGCTCTTTCTGACATCGCAATTTAACGGAAGAGGAAGACATTACACTCCACACAGTTATGGAAAAGAGTTAATTCCCACTGGCCCCCTAATAAAACTGATTCTTAAGAATGAATTCAAATAACAGAAAATGACCTCAGGAATCCTGTTGGTGAAGATGGTCCAATTTGAGGATAAGTGGAGGCAATCAGGGAACAACAGGAAAAAGTTATCAGCACCAGGGAGGAACCAACTTGAGTGGAGCACTTGAAATTCCAAAAGTGGAAACTCCCTGGAGAAAACAACTTACACAAAATGCTTGTTGGATATTAATATTATATCCTTAGGACCTCTTCATATACATCATTGTCAGATCTTTTGTCTCCTTTATAGTAAATTTAGTTGAATGAAACATATTCCTAAATTCCCAAAAGCTAGTAATATACCTACTACTGTCCAAAAATCTGTATTTTTTCAGGGTATTAGCCCAGCAGACATTTTAAAACAACAAATTACCAACATATGTTAGAAACTAATGATGTCATTACAGTGACTTTTGCAGTCCTTCACTGCCTTCAGAGGAAAGGAATACTCTTGAGAAGTATTGAATCTCTTACCCTAGTGAGAACAAATTAATAAAATGGAGGCCTTATGAACTTGAGCTACGCAGGCAAAGTAGGGTCTTTGAGGGTACCTACTAATGTAAATAGCTTTGGGGATTTTTTCATTTATTTCAAAGGCAAGCATTTTATCTGTTGGAATCTGAACTGTAATTACCTAATTACATTTACTATTTTCATTGTTTAAACTATTACTAGTGGGATCCATGGTGTCCTTTTGTTTTGCAGAACACTACAGAACTAATGAAAATATTCATATTGCTCAACTTAGAAGACAATAATAAAGTAGTAAATATTTGAAGAACCAAAGCCTAAAATGCTCTTAGCAAGTTTGCGAGACAGGAATTTGGGGGGTATTTTTCCAAAACCAGATAAACAATACAAAACCTCTGCAAAAACAAATGCTGCAAAATTGACTGCAAATAAGGTCATAACTGTTTAAATAAACTAAAACTTATTTAAAACCAGATCATTATGATAAAAATGAAACTGAATAACACAACTGAAAACAAACTAATATTCTATTTGGAAATTTGATGTTCCATTTTGGCATTACTTCACTGCTTTTATGCAAGAAAAGGGCAATCTTTGTACATAACCACTGATAAAAGTGGCTTGTTACTTAAACAGTATTCAAAGTAAGACACAATGAAGATGCCACAATGATGGAGTTCTCAATTATATTACAATAAATTTAGCTGCTATTATCTCAGCTATAGAATTCTTTACACTCTGATAAGATCAAAATAATTGATTGGTGTGCTTCTACTAAAAATCTGAACAGCATGAGAAAGTATGTATCTGAATGTTAATAGTATGCAGACAAGTGACATTTACATAAAGATCCCCTTTCAGTGGCTATTTACCTTTGGAAGGACAGGGTGTGATAGTTTGATCTGGCTTCACAAAAGCAAGTAAAACATCTCATGATTAACATAATTTTGTAGTCCAGAGAATATTTAGAGGATAGATTTTATTAACATAAATTTCAAAATGCTAAGTATCCCTCACTACTTAGTCAACATGTTTACTGAATTCCACTTACTTTTCAAGTTAGGATGGAGCTGAAAGGAAAATATCAAGCAGATACTTGTACTACACAAACTGAAGACCTGCAGACTTTTTTATCAGTGAACTATTTGAGCTGTGACTGCTACAACATGAAGGTGTTGCTAAGATGTAAAGCAGAGATAGAGACTTTTAGCAAACTACAGTTTAGAGATGTGTGTAAATCTGACATTGATTTCAGGTCCAAATCTCAAAAACAATTAGGAAAAGGGAGCAAATAAAACTATTCCATCCCAATCTATGCTCTTCTTAGCAGAGGTCAAAATTTATATTGTAAAGCCCACCTAAAATGTTAAGGTTTTTCTAAAACATGCTGTACTGAATATTCATAAAACACAACACACTTCACAAACTATACAGTATGGATATATTTGTATCTGAGATATAAAAAAAATCAAATTTAAAACTTTATGAAGACTTATCACAAAGTACGCATATTTATTTAATTTTAGAAAATGACCATATCACCACTGAATTTGGTGCAACAGTATCGCAAAAGCAGCCTGATATAGAGGTATGGATGACAGAGCACACCTGTGATCTAGATGACTCAGCCATCACCTATATATCAAAGACACAATATAGGATAAGAAAGATTATTATAGTTTGTGAGAAGGCTGATATATTATAGGACTACCTTGGAACTCATATTTGCCATAAATGTTTGTTACTACTAATGAAATTATTCTTTTCATCCCGAAGAAATTAATTTAAACTAAAACCCAGGAGTTACCTTAAATCCAGATTCATTTTGGTTTTGGGTTATTATGACCTTTGCGGTGTTCATTTTTTTTTTTTGTTGTAGTTCATTCAAAACTGGTATAAATACAGTCCTAACATGCTATATGCAACTTATTGACTCAAGTCACATATTGGGTATATTTTAATAAAATTTGTATTTTGTGACGTATTTCTTTATGATGTGTCCCTGCACATGGCAGGGGGGTTGGGGATTTATTGTCCATTCCATCCCCTTAGCATTCCATTATTCTGTGATTCTATATTAAGTTTTTGTCAATGCAAAAAAGGTCAGCAAATACCCCCCAAATAACTAAAAGTTTTTGCAGTATTATGTAGGTTACTTTTATGCGAAGAAATGAATCACAGTTTCCTCCACTTCGTGCAGCCAAAGTGAGCACGATAGGCAAGGAAACCCTGCTCTTCAAATAGCTTCCAAAAGCAGATGAAAGATGAAGAAACTCAAAGAAAAGGACTTCAAGAACAAAGAAGAATCTAGGGCAGGTTAAATGTCTGTTGTAAATGAGACCAGTGGTTAACAAGACAAGCTTAGGATGATGATACAAATCCTGTTTAAGCACTGGATAGCAGCTCAGGTGTTGAAAGGTATGGAGTATAGGTTGAAAGAGAAGCTCCAGAATCATCAAGTAGTCACTAATGGCTAATTAAGGGTCACCGGAAAAAAGCACAACCTCAAGCACTGTGAAAAGATTGCTTTTACCTTAAGAAAAGAAGCAGCAGCTAAGCAAGAGAAAATCAAAGGCACTGATTCGCCTGGGGAATTAACACACCCTGAAGCATTTTACATCCTCTAACCTAGGGATAGACAAGAGGATTGGAATGATCTAGAAACGAAACCAATTTATAAAAGAGTAAGATCTCAAATGGTGCAAGGGGAACGAAAGAGAGATGGTAGAGAAGGAAAAAAATATCCATTTCCGTTCTAGCTTCCCTTGCAGAAAACCTCTCAAATTTCAGTATGTCAGCTTGCCAACTAGGACCATCACTGGTAATCACTATCAACCGTATAAACTCCATGGGATACTCCATGGAGTATCAACTCCAATGGATTTTATATTGACATTAAATTCAGGACACAGATGTTAAGACTGACTGTGTAGAGGTAGTGACTGATTGGTACTAAGAACTAATTATAGTGATAATGACAAATAATGCACAAGGGAAAGACAATAGCACAACCAGTGCTGCTAATGACTGTCAGCCCAGAAAAGTGGGATTGGATTATTTTTTGGTTGGTTTTGTTTTTTTGTTTTGATTTTTTATTGCTGTTGCTGATTCTTAGAGTTTTTAAAAGAAGTTTAAGAGAAATAGTTAAGAAACCACAAAGTAGCACATAGTAGAGTGATACACAGCCATTCCTAATCTTCAAATAATTTTCAGTTAAAAAGCCACATTAATCAAAAAAAAAAAGAGAGATGTAGAGTACACTATGATCTATGCACCGAGAAAAAAACAAATTTAAGAACTAGCATATATATTCTCATATTTTCTCTTCTTCCAAGTATGCGCCTCTTTGAAATCCCAAAAATAACTTCTGGGTTGGTGATATCAATGAGTTTTATTCGAGCAACATTTGAAATAATGTTCCTACAAATCTAACATCTGATCTAGTCACCATATAATGAAATTATATGCAGCAAAAATTAGCTACTCTACAGTCACACTCTAGGTAAGAGTGTTTTGGTATTTTGACAGAGAAAGGACCTGGTTATGAATTTTTGAGCAGATCAGATATAAGTATTTTGTGACTGATTTACAGATTCTTAATGAGAAGACAGCGTTTTGATGAACAAGTTATAGCTTGGAAAAAAAAGGGGGAAAAGGGGGAAAAAAATGGTTTTTTGATTGCCTATGTAACTTCAAAAAATCAGAGCAACATTATGCCTCCAATTAAATACTGTAAATACAATTTTGGAAAGACTGTCAAAATAACAATAACAATAATCATCATTTAAAAACCAAAACAAACAACCCCACTTTTCATATATTTGTTGTTGTCCTCCCTGACAAACAAATCCACACCACGTGCTTTACCTGCCACTCCCAGAATTCGAGTTTTCTAGTAGGCTTAAAAATATGTTGCAAACAGGCACAAGTAACCTTACAACTCATCAGTGGCCAATTTAGTGAATATCAGACTCAAGACACATATAGCTTGAGGTGATCCTAACATCATCTTTTACTATCTGCTGTTTAGATCAGTCATTCCAAACTGAACCTTAAGTGACTCACAAGACAAGAAACATCTTTCTGTACACTTGCATGATATCAAAACCCCAGGCTACTTAAAGACAACTAGAGGACAAGTACTTAGTTTCCTGCCACATTAGCTGAAGTGGTAGGGTTCACTAGCAGAGGTTTACACACAAGTGTATCAACACGTAAGTCTCAAACATTGGCACCTGTATTCTGGGAAGCCTGAATATGACATTATGAAGAACAGGACTTAGAGTAGCTTTAACTTCGACTAAAAGACTATCAGTTTTCCAACCGAAATGCTATCAGTCATACATACTACATGTCTGAGAGAAATCTCTTCTGAAACACTTCCAGCCATGCATAAATACAGACACTACTTTTACCCTTTCCGAGTCTTCTGCAGCCTCCTCTAAATTCTGCGAGCTTTGAAAAGATTGCCACTGGTGGTTTTCTGATTGGGTCTTGAATTGTCTTTCTAAAGAATTAGAAATGCTGTGGTCAGGGAGCAGCTGCCTGATTTCCCACCTTACGAGAAAGCTTTAGACTCACACCTCAAAACATGGATAGTCTTATAAAAATAAATCAAAGACTTTTGGTCTGAAGCATCTCTGAAACTAAACACACCTACTCTGGCTATTAGTGAAAACCGGAAGAGACAGATAATCATTTATGCCAAAGGTGCCAACCAGGATTTAGGTAGGGAACCGTTTAACAAGATCTGCTCAGAAGAAAAAAGAGTAGCTCATGGCAATTTACACAGTAAGTCATGTATCATTCTGAAAGACGATGGAAGCTCAGTCTAGGATAAAATACAGGTGTATAGAGGAGCATCAGACACCTCTTTTAGTAACAGAGAACTCACAGCATCTGCCATCTCTTTTTGGTACAAAAGACAATATAGCACCAGTAACTTTTAAAATGTATGGCTTGAGGGGGTTTTTGAGGTGTTTCAATAGGGACCTGTTGAAATAACAATTGACATACTCAGAGAAAAATACAAAGTACTTCAGGAAGGGCTTAGTCTTATAGAAGAACAAAAATGAGTATATAACCTCAGTTAAAGAAAATAGCTTTGTGATTTGGAAAATGTCTTTTCTCAAGTAACATAGGGGGTACTGAGCACAACTGAACTTAGACTTGGTCACACAAGGTTCAATATATTCCAATGGAAAAATAAAAAGCAGCAATTTGAGTTCTTTTATAACTGAAAACCCCAGGCAATTAGGAAAGCTCATTAAAAAAATCACAAAATTTAAAAACCTCTTTGCTGAAAACTTTAATCAGTGAAAAGACATTTTATCTATTTTGTTTTTTTCTCATAGCACATTCAGATAATGAAAAAATAGCAGCTTTATTTCCAGTAAAACGCTTGGTAAAATGTGTTTTCTACATCACTTACCTGTTTTCATTTCTAACAAGCGTTTTTTCTTTTGTTGCCTCTCTACTTTTTCTTTTTCTGCCTTCTCCTTAGCTATTTTAGCACGTCTCTGTTTTTCTTCTGCTTCCCTTCTTCTCATATTTTCTTTTACTGCTTGCTATGAAAAAAAGTAAGAGAGTTTCATTAAAATGGAAGTCTTAGCAAAAACAAAGCTGAACCTTAAAAACAAAGGAAAAAAGCTTTCAAACCATATCCCCTAACCTTAATTTATCAAATCAAGTAAGTATTTTACATTTCACATTTAATAAATTTTATTCAGAAGAGTAAGCAAATTCAAAATAAATACATTAAAAGCATAATAATTGCCCCCAAATGAGGATTATAAATTCAGCAAGCAATACATCTTAAGAATGCACATTAATGTAGGAAGAATTCAAAATGTCTAAACCACCTTGTTCTACAAAATTGTATGTTAACATTTGTACTTCTATAATAATTTCAACGCTTTGTTCTTTCTCATGCTGCCACTACACCAAGCAAAACAAGGCTGCCTGGGTAACAGTGTTGCATTTTTCTTATTCTTATCAACACATGCATTGATTCACTGGGTTTATAAATTCTTGTCTTCTGGTTAATATCTGTACAATATTGATTATTTTGAATTATAAATATGTACTCCAAAACTTCCAGTGAAGTTGAAACAGAACATTAAGTTTCAGAGTTTTGAAATAAAAATTTTTCATATTCAGACATTAAACAAAAGAACTGTATCATATTCCATACATTTTTAACAAAAGTATTTTAGGATTACATTTTCATTATTTTAGTGTTATCTATGTATGCTGGTAAATTGTCAGTGCTCTGAGAATTTACGTTTGCATTAAATGTAAACTGCACCTATTCTTCACTGCAGAAAGTTTCCTTTTTAAGAACACAGTTACACAAAACCCTGTCTTTCATCATATATCAGTGTCCCCTCTTACATAATGGCTAACATCTTCACAAGATCTCAGGCAAAAGCTGCAAGTTTGCAGGGATAACTAATGTCCAGTTCTTTTTTAGCAGGAAAATATCCAGGCTGCACTCAGAAGAAAAATAATGGACTGACGAGTTTTATATAGTACAGATGAATGTAGATTACAGCACAACTTGCACAGGCACTGTTTGTAGCATCACTGTCAGAGAGTGACCAAAAGAAGGGGAAAGAAAAATATTGCATAAAGCTTGTGAAGAAATACTTGTCTTGGATAACTGAAGAAGAATAAGCTTTTCATCATGAAAAAATGACAATGAAATGGATTTTTTATACAAAGCAAAACTGTACTTTCACAGTGACTACTCCGAAGTCACCTCTGTCAAATTTCTTGATACAGGGGGAGGAGGGTAAATGCTTCCTACAGAATGCTGAAGTTTTTGATTGAATTAATTTTAACAAAATATTTGCTGATTTTCAGACTGGGCATTCTGTAGAATAAACTACTGGATAAAATTCAAATAGGACTTGGTCACTTGACAAGTACAATACAGGCAGAAATTACACACTTTCCTAACAGAGTGACCAAGGAAATTTTCTACTTTGTACCTACTATTTCCCCAAAAATAGTATCAGTAGGGCTCAGCCTCAGACTGCAGTCATTCAAATGTAGATGTCCATTCTTTCCAATCACACCGAACAAGTGGGCCTGACTTAATAGCTCACACCTTCATATGCAGCGTGAGTTGGATGCTTTGGAGTATAACCTTGCCCTCAGCCGTTCTGTAACAGGAAAGTGATTTTCCACAAATTCTATGTCACAGCTTAAAATTTCAGGCTGATGATGTCTTGGGTACTATTTGAGACACTTCTCCAGGATACTAGGTGCTTCTGTTGTTGTGTCTCCTTTGACACATCAGGTATGCAGCTCTCCTAATTCCACTAAATGAATGAAATACGCACCTCCCTTGACAAAAACACAAGATTAGACACTCAAACTCACATACAGATATGCCCTAAGGCCAAATTCTATCCTACATGGCCCATGCGTTTTCAACACAAAAGGCAAGTGAAATGCCAAGACGTACATCTTCCAAGCTGGTGGCATTCTTAGGTTCTCTTGTGATTTCCAGGGTGGTTTATAATTTTTATTTAAGTATTTGCATCATATAAAGGAAAAATAGAGCCTAGGGAGCACTTGGTTGCTCTTCTGGTTCTTGGAGTTATGTCTCTGCTGCAGAGCAACCTAGTGGCAATAGGAGCAAGGGGTTTCTATACCCCATGATTAATCTGATTAGCCTACTCTTGGACAGAAGAGCTGTTGCCCCACAGTGTCTTCACTCCCTTTCCTACAACTAGAGGAAAATTCTAACCATTAGACAACTTCTTCAACATGAAAACTATCCTTCCAAGGAAAGGAACGAGCTTGTTAGCAGTACCCATGATGCTGTGAAAGTACTGAGGGAGGTTAACAGACATATCTGATACCTAAGATGCTCCACTGAGTGTACCAGGAATTTGGCCTCAGAAGCTAAAGCACTGAAGGAAAGATGCTTCACCCCTTTTTTTGGATCTGGCCAAGTAACTGTGCTCTAAATTTGGTGCTCACAAAGTGCAAATAATAGTTGTCACAGCTACCAAATAACACTGAAATACGAAGTGCAGTTCAAAGTTAGCTATGAAACTGAAGTCTAGGGCTCCAGATTTAAACACAGGGATTTTTTAAACTTTTTAATACATTGTCATTAATTAAGATTTTTTAAAAATATATAAGTAGGAAAATACTTCATGATGATTGTCAACTCTGCATGACAACAAGTTGGCTGAACTTCAATCTTCCGCACCTACTGGTGACGAGTGGTCTTTTAGTTTGGGTTTCTTAACAATCCAATGATTTTTCAGCACTAAATTTACATGTCTTCTGCACTAAATTTTCCAAGATAACAATCACCTTCAGTTTCTGTCAATAATCAAGACCAATATTAAACAACCCTGAAAATCAGCTCATTTGTCTCATGCTAGCCATCTCTAAAATCTTTTCTGAAAATTCTCAAAACTGAGAAGCTACTCAATCTTTTGGTTAGTGTCATTGAGTGATAGGGGGTTTCATGCCTTATCTACACAACTTTTTCATATATCCTTCAAACTGTGCTCTGCAAGACAGAATTATTAATTTTCCTCAAGGTTTCTTCTATCATGCTCATCAATAATACCTGTTTTGAAGCATTAATTAATCTATCTTTATGACACTGCTGCGAAGTAGAGGCTAGCATCAGTGCTAATTTTACAGACACAGAGAAGAAATATGGGAAAATTAATGCAAAGCACAACCACTTCCTTAGAGCCTCCAGCTCAACATGAACCTACGCATTTAGAATTCTACAACATTTACATGGAAGGTATGGTTTAAACATCAGAAATTAAAGTCATACAACTATTTTGTAATATTTATTTATTCTGAAATCACACTACTGAGTTTCGTATTAGGCACTGATCAAATTAGGAAAACACAGTCAATGCCGCTGTTGAAAAATCTGGCATATGTAACTTGCCAAGCGAAATTATTGCAACTGAATAATCTCTAGGCTTTTAGTTCTTAAACTCCGAAGTAGCAAAGGCTTAGTAATCATTACATGTTCCAAATGGTTGCTAAATATGGGTTCCAGTTTAAGTCTTTTCCTCAAAACTGATGGACATGAATTTCAAACTGTTTCTCAGTGTCTTTGAAAGAAGTAATTTTCTCTACTTATATCTTCAGACCTGTCTGAAATCATTAAGAAACCCAACCAACCAAGTAAAACAAGACTGGGAAACATGCAAGAAACCTAAATAAGTGTGTTGTAATGATGAGTGTCAGGCTGCAATGAGGAATAGGTGGCAAAATGACTAAGTGAATCTTTCTACAGATCTATAGGCATTAGTTGGATCACTCCTCCAGATTTTGTCACAAAACTCATGCTCATACAATATTCCTGCAGGAGTGTAGTCAGTAAGTTAACCTATGTAATCCTAAGAAGCCAGATGTGACACAAATCAGCTTATTATCCAAATTCGTACATATAGATAAGGCTACAAAATATAACTTCTAAGAAACATTAGGCATAAAATAAACATATTGTACCATGAACATCATCCTGAAGTTGTTTAAGTCCGTTAAAAACTCCTCCACCGAAACTTTCTTCAAGTCAATGGCATAATACCCCATCACGTTCTGATAGAGTTTTTCCATGTTCCCATGCATCCGTGAAAGTTTCTGAAAATCTTCTTTGGCATGAACTAGGAAGCTGTACACTGCTGTTAAGGCTGCAAGAATACTCAGGGAATCCAGTCAAACACACTGCTTTTACTTAACATTGATTTGTATGTCATACACATTTTTCATTTCATCAAATAAGAACCAGAAGAATTCCTTCCATGTCGTATATGCTTCCGAGTACTTACTGTGTATACTAGGCCTATGAATAAATTCAGGGACTTTCATCAAAATATCTCAACCACTTTAAGTCTAAAGATTATTCAATTACTGAATAATTTCTTATGAAATGAAATGTATGTAACTAATCTAACTTCAAGCACCCATGTAGTTTATTTAGTATCACTGTCTCCTTATTGAAGCTAAATGCCTAGGTATATAAATTACAATTTCCATGGAATTCAGGTACAGATACCAATAATTAACCTGAATGCTTTATCAATAAATACTATAGTTCCTACTAAAATTAGAGTAAAAATGGAAATATTGATAAACAGTATTAAAAGTAAAAACCAGAAAAGATAAAAGCTCCATCATAACAGCAATGCATTTACTTCTGTTCCTGGAGGCTGCATCAGGCATTTATGCTTTTTCTAAGGCTATTTACAATGTCAATACAACTTAATTAAATTAGAGGTGAAAACACTAAAACTATTTATATAAAAGATAAACCGTTCATAAACAGCATCAAAATACTGCATAACGCAAATGAAATAAAAACCCTGATGTTTATTCAGGACTTCCGATAATGTAGTTTGCCAAAAAAGCTCAAAGACAAAATACTCTACATAGCCACTTCCTTATGTTGGGCAACTTCAGGATGCGTGTACTTTAATGGAATGGTAGCTAAACAAATATTTATGTTCCATTGTTTTCCTGCTGTAGTACACATGACAGAAGACAAGAAATAGCCATTTTATCTTTACTCTCAATTGTCCACCTCAACTACTGCTAAAGAGGATTTCCTGTGTTTGTACACTTTCTACTACAGATTAAATACACTATGGTCATTTTATGAAGCACAGAATTTTTAATCAAGTGCATGAAAATCTAGACCAACAGAATAGCACAGGATCTGGCACTTATTCTTAATGAACCTCACGCCACTGGCCTCAGTCCATCGACCCAGGCTGCACAGATCCCTCTGCAGAGCCTTTCTATTGCCAGCAGATCAACACTCCCACCCAACTTGGTGTCATTCACAACCTTGCTTGAGGGTGCACTCAATCCTGTTGTCCAGACCATCAGTAAAGATGCTGAACAGGACAGGCCCCAATACTGAGCCCTGGGGAACTCCACTAGTGACCAGTACATATTAACAATTTACTGCTGGATAACTGTTTTCACTCTTCAGGTTTTTTGCAATGAACTCCTTTCTTTAGTTTTGTTTAGAAACTGAATTCCATTTCAGTTTCACTATTAAGTATCCTGGTTTGTTAAGGTCACTTTAAAAATAGCAAGTAAGAAGTTCATGGTATTCTTTTCGTGATTTAGAATCCAGGCCAGAAATTCACACAATAATGATCTCAGATATGTGCAGGAAGGGAGAAATAATGCACTTTCACAATATTCTAATTAGTCACTAATGGCTACTAGCTGATTCTGTAAGTGCAGAACAGCCTCCACTATGACAGCCTTGTAAAAAAGGACTAACGACAGTCAAGATTTCAACAACTTAAAAAGATACATCTTCCATCACCCTCAACCACCTAATTTCAGACTTTCTCAACATGGCTCTGTCGCTGGTACAAGCTTCTTTTCATGCTTTTAGTAACTTCACAAGATGCCGCTTGTAAGCAGCTTCAGACTGCCTGTGTTGACTGGCTGGCAACAACTCAAAGAGAACGGATGTTGCCAGCCCTCTTTTCTTCTGCATCAATTTGAATCTCCTTTACTTAGCTCCCAAGATGAGCATAGCACACAGAAAACTGATCTTTAGCTCTGAGATTCCTAAAAATTATTAAAACTCTTAAAAAGCTACTGGTAGGAAAGCAAAGAAAGTTGATGAGGGGTTTGTCTATAAATGCTGCACAAGGACTATATAAAAAAGGATTATGAGAAACAAGACATGACAAAACACAAGCTAAGACCATCAAAAGAAATGTCACCAGTTCGCAAAAATACAAACAAACCTAAACAACAAAAAAGAGTGAAACTAGAAAAAAGAATTCCTACATCTGGTTTACTTTTGATCCTAAAATTTAGGATATTTGTGATTCTTAGATTATTAACAGATCTTATGAAAAAATAGTTTTTTGCAGTTATGAGGTTGCTTATTTCCACAGAGTGAAGGATAAAGGAGAATTAGATAAATTGGCTTTGCTGTCTCTATGTAAAATGCCAAATATTAAACATTCCAGTATTTTCAGTTTTCTAGGAAACAAAAACAACAAAAAAAGCATTCAATTATCAGTAAATGTAAAATATAGACTTCATCTTGTAAATTCCAGACAATATCCTGAAAAGTAAACTTGAGGAGTGGAGGAGGTGAGAGAAAATTTCTGATATTCTTCAAGACACAGCTAAATTACAGCTATGTTAATAGAGTCCATATAAGCTGGGTAATTTATACTGCTAAAAACTGACTCTCCTTGAACATCTGATGCATAATTTTAAACACAAAATACAGTACTCTGGCAAGATGTTTTGCTATCTAGTATTTCAGTGCCAGACACAATGAATCCTGAGATTTTTATTTTGCATCTGGTGCATTATGGGATACCCCTAAGCTCTTGGCATTCTACTGAGACTGTGCTTCAATTTAGGTATTTTTAATAACTCCTCTTCCTTTTCTCCTTAAATATGGCTTTTGTTAGCCAGCTCTAGCTAAACTGGAAACAACAGGGAATACTACTGAGTACAGCAATCCCAACTGTAATTATTATGAACAGGTTGATACATATGCATTATCAACTACACAATTCATCGGGTTTGGATGAATGAAGACAGAAATACAGCTGAGCTGCAACACAGGTGGGAAGAAAACGAAATCAAGAAGTTTGGTTTTTGTTAACTTTTTCTGAAGTGGCTTCACTTCATGGACTGCCTTTTTGGAATCACTGGACTACAGATCATTCAGCTAATTAATGTAACAAGGAAAGCAATGCATTGCTGAGACAAGTTTAAGATCTGTGGCAAAATTTCTAACTGCTGTATGTTTAGTCTTGCATATTCTGGCAGCTCTTTTCATAGTCAATTGCTTGTCTGAAGTTTATACTGATTTTAATATATTATGGTATATAAAATACTAACATAGTGCAGCATTATCAAGTCAAGTGAAAGCAGCTGTTACCCTAGAAAAGATAATGAATAACGTTAATCTCTACTGAACATTTCCTTAAAAGACCCCAATATTCACCACTTCCTTTTTTAGCAGAATCTTCAAAGGGGAACTGAGACCGCCACTATCCTACATGACAACAGTCTCCACAAACATGGCAAACCTTTCGAAAACTGATACAAAAAGACTTTAAGGTCACTTCAAACCATTTCAACAAATGATTTTCTATTAAGAGCAAGCGGTGTGAATGCTGTAGGGCTCTGTTAAGGATTTCCCACATTTTTGGAAAATAGTTGCAATTGTCTGAAAAATACATGTCAGAGAGACATCTTTTTATATACATATACCAAGGTTCAACAGACAAATTCTGCATCTGAATATAATAGTTCAAGAAACACATAGAAATGTTTAGATTTTTGAATTAGTACTTTCTGAAGAGTACTTGTCAAATAATACCTTTTCTTTGATTCACTTCTACTTATCTCTGTTATAATACTAAAACAAATTGGCAGGTATTTGTATCACACAAAGCTGCTGCACTCACTGTGTATATATCACAGTGAGTGATTTATACACATATTACAAGTAAAACCAGTGCTAGCTATAATACATGCCTTAAGTCCAGACCAGATACTAAAAGAATTATAGACTTTAATTAAACTTACATTGGTTGCCAAAGCCCTGTCCACACACTTAACATCTTGATGCTCTCTCAAAGAGCAACACACAACCTTTTTTTACCTGAAGAGCTCAGGTCCCATAATCTTCGAAGTCCTTAGGATGCAAGGACATTTCACAGATTCAGTTTATGTTGCACAGGGGGAACTTCAAACTATGAGGTCAATTAAGTAACCAACAGTTTGGAGGTAGTAAGTAGTCCCTTCCCTGCAGTTGAAGTGGGTTTCTTCTACCTCATTTGGCAGTGAAGGCTCTGACTCATTTAAGTGCTGTTTCTTCCTTCCCTTTCTGCAATGTCAACAATTCAAATTAAATGGCAAAGGAACAGCGAATTGATCAAAAGAAAGGACTTTTTTCCTAGCTGAAAGGCAGCAATCAACTGATTGTCTCTCAAGTATTAGTTCCATAAGTTTCTGTAAAAGAACACCATCAACATTACTTTTACCAGTAAGCTCGAACTTTCTCAGCTGCTGCTTGGAAAATCACAAGATGGGAGTTGAACTGATAAAGAGCATGTTGACTAAATCACTTAATTAAACTTTTAATATGCAATTTAAATACTCTGCATAAACTCACTAAATTTTTATTTTGAACGTACAAGTGTATTTTGTTCACTGTGCTTTTTATGGAACATTCCACTCGATGGATTTAATACGTTAGATCAATATCAATTCAATATTCTCTGACTTTCCTAATTAAAGGAAACAGAAGAATTGCGATAATAACTATTTCTTTTCAGCTAGCATACACATGATGGCTCACAAATTAACACAATCTAATATATAGGAGAAATATTCATAATTACAGACTTTGTCAATAAAAGAGTGAACCAACTGTGCATATCTCTGACTTCCTAAAGAAACAAGAATGCTAATCAGTTCATTAGGGGGCTTTGGGTTGTGATATTTAGCGACAGGATGTAATAGCCTGCTTGTCCATGGAGCTTAATTGTACTCAGGATGAAAAATTATTCTCAACAAAGCACTATCCTTCCTTTTTCAGATTTCCTGATGGTTTCTTTTCATGAGCTGCATGCTTTTCAAGACATCAGCACCATTCAGATTTCCTTGTCATAGGAATAAAAGTAAAGACAGGTCCAGGTTTCATCATGCTGTGCAGGATTATCTAACCTTTACATCAAACCTTTTCTGCTTTTTAATTTATTGAAGTTCCTGTTTTTCTAAAAGTGAGCTGCTTTAATTAGTGTGTTCACAGACATGACTAGAAACCATATGCAACTATGCTGTTTAGAAATTGCTGTCTGTCTGCTGGGTCAGGCAGTAGGTGAGGGCAAATTACTTTGTTCATAACCTTTACTATTCAAAATACTGTATTTGACTAGTCTAACACAATGAAATATATAGTATAGGTGGTGTAAGGACTAATAGGGCACAGTTGCCTGTCTCAAACACTCTTTAGGCCACAGAAGGACTTTGCCATGAGAAAAGCACAGAAGGGAGAGACAGGATGTTTCTAACTCCAGGCCTGGCAGAAATGAGACCTGAGTAGCACATCCTGGCTAATGCATCCAGACAAAAATTCCCACTGGCAAACGGTGTAAAGAGCCAACTGCAAATACACATATCACTGGTCAAACACAGATCACCCCAAGTTATGGGATAGATGAGCAACTGTGACCACTGAAGATGCCCCTGCCCAAATATGCCTCCTAGGGATTAATAAATTAAGCCACTGTGACAGGAACTCAAGGTAAGATAAAGGTGGTACTATTGTCAGGGTGTTATCTCAGACCTAGGAGAAGGTTAACAAAGCTGGGAGAGAAGAATGGATCACTGATAATGGACGCAAAGAATGCAGAATTTATGCTCCACAAGGAAATCCAACTCAGCAACTGTGCTAAAATCAGCTCTGACTGGGCAAAAGGTAATTCTGGCAGGAGATCACAACCCACTGAATCAAGAAACGCACCGACTCAAAGGAGGAGAAAGACTGAGCATGGGACTAACTAGCATTAGAAGCAAAGAAATCATTTAACCAATATAGTAAGAGAACTGTGTAGCCAATGAGCATTAATTCCTTTGTTTGCTAAAATGTAAAAATAGTGAAAAGTTTTGAACCACCTCAGGACATACCACCACCAAGAAGCCCAGGGTGAAGAAAGACCAACAGTGTGCCACTGGATCCACATGTGGGGACTATCTCCTGCTTTACATCTCCCTCCTTTTCCCCCCATCCACCCCCATCTACTGTTAAATAAAATGTGTCTTATTGACTTCAGCATATGGTCTCGGGTCACTAATCGGATCTTAACAGTTGCTTTTACCTGTACTGATTTATTTTAAGTAAGACCAAATATTTATTTTGCCTTTTTCTGACAGCAGTCAATACCCAAC
Organism: Oriolus oriolus; assembly: GCA_013400235.1. NCBI lineage: Eukaryota > Metazoa > Chordata > Aves > Passeriformes > Corvidae > Oriolus > Oriolus oriolus. The sequence goes on from VXBT01004797.1 coordinate 117,675, forward strand.
AATTAGGGAAAACAAGGAGGAAAGGAAACTTGGCAAATATAGCATGATAATTCAAGTGACATAGTATTCAGTTTCTAGCAGTCTGCATTTTAGTCCTTCTTCTGAGCTAAAGCTACTTTGGACCACTCTGCTTAATAGTTCCTGACATACAATCTTTAGCTACCTATCTAAGCCTTTTATGAAATTCATTCACATTTTCAGTTTAGTTGTCTGTTGTCCAAGAAAACATTTCTGTTAGTATTTTAACCTGCTGGACAGTAATTCACATGGGATGAACCCATAGTTATTTAAAGACACAAAGAATATATTCCTCTCTTTCCTTTCATAGGGGACACAAAGTAACAAGTATTTTTACTGTATTGTCTTAACTTTTTTGATTTTCCACCATCGGAGCATTACTCTATTAAAAATATCCCATATTCATGGCCTATTGCCAATTGCTGCTCATTGCCACCATTCTCTGCCACATCATTAGGTATACACTACACTTTTTGAGATGGGGTAATGGAAGAACTGATGATGAAAGAGTATTGCTGATTTTTATAGTATCTTACCGTTTATGTTTTCCGCTTGCTCTCAACTGCATTTGTTCCCGATTGTTCTAATACAGTTTCTCCTTCAGATCTATTGCTCTTATAATCACTGAAGTTCACTTCCTGCTTTGTCAGCATCTGTCAGTATCTCCCTTTGAAATGAGGATTTTTTTCTGAGATATTAATCCAGAAAAAAAAGTAATCAAACTACTTTTTAACCTAAGAAATTTCTTTCCTTAAAAGTCTTTTTTAAAACACCTTGTTAAAACATGGGTGGAAATTCAGTTATGTTCTACTGATTTCTTACATTCATCTGCATGCTGCAACAGACCTGCAAAGGATGGTTGCTCTTTAGAAAATACATAGTGACTCTCCTCCATCACATTTTATCTCCAATAAATATATGTTCATTTTGTATTTAGTCTTCATCAGTTTTCTTAGTAGAGAAGCATGACTTACAGACCCTCCTTGCAGCCCTTCTAAAAAACTCATGGGCTTCTTTTCAGCTTTGACCTGGTCTAGTGAAAAGTGCTCCTGCCCACAACAGGGGGGTTGAAACCAGATGATCCTTGGGGTTCCTTCCAACCCAAATTATTCTACGGTTCCTCAGTTCTATGATTCTTTTGTGTCTTCAGCTAGCTTAGTTCATGTAAGAATCTGTAGTCCATTAAGTTTATATTTGAGTTAATTTTGAATTTTTTTCAAGTATTTTGTGACCACTGTTTAATCCTGGGGATTTATTGCTATTTATTTTATATTGAGAAAAAGACTTCTACTGATTATTTCATTTAACATCATCCTTCCATTTAAAATATGACACAGTAAGGTCAACTGAAGTTCTCCCTAGAGAAAACTGATGCAAAGAACAAATTTAACTTTATGGTTATGACTTATCTTCTTGGCAGGCATTGATAATCCATGTCTTCTCTGGCAGGATTAGAGCTTTTGAGATGACTGAAAAAGACGAAGTGTAGATCCTCCTTTGCATTTCCTAAGATGATCACTATCCTTTTTAAGTGATCAGTAAACTGCTCTAATGGTCTTCATATATGAGGATGGAATTTCAATCCCTGAAAAAGTCATGCTGTTTATTGACAAGGTCTTCCGACTTACTCTGTCTTAAATACAATTTATAACCTTTTATCACAGTATTCCACTCACTTCTGCCAGGAAGTTTCATAAATGCTCAAAATGTCAGTAACACAAAAGGAAATGAGGCATCCTACATAATCATTTTTGGATTTTAGATGTTTGGTATTAGCATATAAGTACATTTTTATTCATCAACTTTTCTCTTGCTCTCCTTAAATTTTTGGGAGGATTCACTCATTCTCAACTGAATTTTGCTAGTTTGTTTCTTATGTTTTTTATAACTACATATCCAAGGAAAGCTGTATACTAGCTGTTCCTTCAAAATCTAGTCCTTAGCTAAAAAATGCAAGGAGTTAAGAGGGTATTCAAAGTGCCTGCATCATGACTATTTTGGATAGATGACTGTTGTAGGTCCCTTCCAACTGAAATAGTCTGTTCTATTCTAAGACATTAAGAAGGGCCTGTCCTTTTTCATGGTTTAGATTTTTTTTAAGTGCTTCCCATTCCTAACTTCCTAGACTAAATACCATTTTCCAGACAAAGCACAGACTTTGTAAGCCCTAATAACACTGTCCAAAAGCTCTCATGGATATATTTTCCTCTAACTTCCTGGCAATATTTTCTCTCTTGCCTTCAGGACCCATCTCCTAGTTCTCCTATTACGCTACCAGTTTCTTACTGGTTTCAAACTTAGGTTTCGTACTGTAGACAAACCATGCTGGTGGTGCAATACATCTCCCAAAAACACACTGAGCTGGGAAACAAAGGCATTACCACCAACAATAAAGAGAACAACCTCAACAACAAAATACCCAACCTTACAAAAAATTAGTAATGACACTGGAAGGTTATGATAACCCACAGTGGCCAGAGAAGGCCTGAAGCTGAGCTGCAAACACTTAGGTTGCAGGGAATCTAATGAGGACAGAACTGGCCCTAACAGAGGAAGAACCAGTACATCCACTCAGCCTCAGGGTCACTTGCCACGTCTTGTGTAACTGGATGAGATGAATAAAGAGGACCATGTCCTGAGTACCCCAGCCTTTGTACATAACAAAGCAGTCTTCCAGCTAGGTAACAACCTAACCATGCCTGCAGAGCAAATTTCAACCTGTCTGCTCATATTTCTGCTTCCAGATTAGTCTTGGTGCCAAGCATATATGGCCAACATTTGCTAGAAGAATGGATTTTTCCTGTGTAATTAATTATCTTCATGTCACTAGGTGTTCTTATGAAAGAGAGGCAGTGAAGTTGGCTGCATGATTTGGAATAAATAGTGAGAAAAAGAATTTTGGCAAAAATAACACAAACCTCTAGTTGTCATGGGCTATGAATCTCCTTTCTGAAATAAGATAAATTTTCTGGTTCTGTGGTTCCATGTAAAAAAATATAATGGTAATGCATACACTAGAAAACAAAGAGACACAGGGTGACAGACATATCTTTCTAAGAGACTCTGACATAACAATACCATGTAACACTAGAGTGCTTAACATTCCTATTATAACTTCTTTTCACTAATTTAAGAAACTCATATACAGTGTAAAACCCGACAGTAAGCATTTTTGTCCTCATTCATTCCACTTCAGAGGAACCCTTTAATTGGACTGCTCATGTATTTAGTTTTTGAGAGGAAAAAAAAGTTATATTTTTCAAAAATACATGCTACAAATTAGACAGAAGTTATGCAAAGAAATTTAAAATTTAAAGCAATGCAGTTAAATTACTTAGGGATTTTTCTTTTGTTTTGTTTTTTAAGAGTGCTCTAAAGGATATTGACATTTTTGCTACAAACTTATCGTGCTTATCTTCAGGAACTGGAAAAGTCTGCAAATCCTTCTCAAGCTGTTGAAGTTGCCTCTCCATATGCTTAAGGCTCTTCTCCAGGTTTTCTGCTGAGACTAAAATAGACAACATTCATTCTGTTAACATGCTAAACAAAAACCATTGTTTTCAAAATACACGAGTTAAAACCTTACCCACGTCAGCATATTACATTGTTAATTCTGAAATAAAAGCACTCGGAACAAATTACAATGCAAGATGAGGAGGTCACTTGACAACATTCAGCTCCCCCCACTTATGCAGATTCCTTATTCTGATTATATGTTTGCTGTTTGAATGCTGCATTTTCATTTGTTTTTGCACCCAAGGTTTTGCATTGCAATTAACGCTCTGTTTTAAATAACCTGAAATATACATATGCCAGTCTGTCTCTTCTGATTAACCAAAGGATAAGTTTTCAAGATATTCAAAGAACCACGAAGCTTTTCACCATCTCATTCTGTTAAAACAGAAAATATAAACATTTGTATGGAAGATCATGAAGAAAAAAAGATTTTAAACACAGAAAATGGGGCTATTAAACACCTATGCATGAAACCTAAACCTCAGTTCTCTAGTTTAAAAGCACTATGTGTGGTAAAAAACACAACAGAATTTGTTGGAGCAAAAGTGTTTGCCAAGCACTTGAAAGGGTACAAGAGAGCAACACATGGACTTCGGAGAAAGAAAGGAGTGGAGCTGAAACATCAGGGATTTATACAAGGATGCAGAAAAAGTGCAAATTTTCTTTGCCAGGAAAAGAGAAACACAGCTTTCAACCATTTGAAGCAATGCATGTAAAGTTGAAAGCTTGATTGGTAAATAGTTGATTGAAATATCACGATGACCACAGTAATTTGAGGATAACTTGTTAGCATGTATTCTACCTTAGATCTATATTATTGCCATCAGTTAAAACTTACTTCTGATTATTTATGAAGTCAACTTTAGTTAAGTTCGATAGGAGCAATATATAAAGATGTAGGAACATACTGTGAATTCTAGTCTAATGACGTTTTCTTTCTTTTAAATTATTTATTTCATTCCTAATATGCTGTATCTGTAAAGGTAGAGTTACCTTCATCTTCATCTTAAAAAAAACTACCTGGAGAAAGTCTGTGTCCCTATGTTACTAGGATTTGTAGTGGATTCATAACTTCATCTACCAGATAGTTATGTGAGAGAAAATATAAAATACATGGAATACACATATCCTTCTCTGAGAAAAGCCTGACAGAGTCCCCAGATGGCCAGAGCAAAATGCTGCATAGCAACTACAATTCCATTCATAGCAGGAGGGTTAACACAACTCTAAAATGATCCATGGCAATGCGATAAATTGCTTCATAATCACCATTTTTAAAAGCCTCTGGTTACCCAAAAACCAGTTTCTCAATTGTATGTTAGAGTTGCAGATTTTCACTCAGCAATTGGTAAGCCCAAATCATCACCAGTTAGGTCAGTTGGCTTCAGTAGTTAAAAAACTGCTTTGTTTGGGGAGCATAGCTAAAATTAGAAGCCGACAATATTGACTAAGACATGTTTCAGTCTTCACTGGTCCCAGAAACAAACCTGATTTTAATAGAAAGTCATACTTCTGCTGTCATGAGAAGCATCTGAAGGTTAGGCACACACCATTTTAAGCCATTGATTTACTCAGAAAGCTGCTACAAAACACAATTACAACAACTTGTGCCTAATGTAATTATTGATAGGACTCTTCACAAGACCATTTATCTTGCATTAAGAGTTCATAGTATAAATTAGTGTGACATATACATATAGTACGTATAGCACATAATGTCAAAATCATGAGAGCTGGCAAGTAACATAGATTTAAAAACAATACAAAAGCCCAACCCACCAAAAAATCCTCTACACTAGTTGTAGGTAGCAGCTGAGTAACAGTTACACTATTTTACCCAAATGAGAAACCCAGCAAAATAACTCAGTGCCTAGAGCTGATTAACAGGTTCTATACAAGAGATTTTCAAGCTCTTGCTTCCAGCAAAGCCAGCTTTTCACTCTAGTATTTCAGTACTTCTAGTACTTTTTTGACACGGAACATTTACATATTTGATCAAGAATCTTTATATCTCTATTTGGTCCTGAAGAGGTTTTTTTCCTCTGTCATGATCTTAGATTGTTCTTGAACATAAGATTTCAGCAAGTCTTTGCTTTTAGCAGTGTAAAACTATTAGATATATTTTCCTTTACGACTGTATTTCTAATGATAGTCTCAAGTAAAGGCTAGTTCACAATATGCTGCTATGAAGTTTGGTACAGTTGTCTTTGCAGCTTTCAATTTTGTGAAAACAGATTAAAAAAAAAAAAAATCAAACCTCTAAATATAATCAGCTCTTCCAAAAAAAGATCATATAAAATACTTGCCAACATTTTCTTGCGTCCCTCTGAAAGGCATGGTATAAAATCTGAAGGGATGTAGAAGAATGGCAGAAAAAGGAAAAAGCTCCTTAACTTTAACCCCTAATCCTGGAAGGATTCAGAAATAAACCCAAGCCAAACTGAAGTACATAACTCATACACTAAAAAAAAAAGTCAAACCCTGGGGTTTTGAATGTTAGGGAGCCCACAAAACCAAGCTGTTCACTGAATACAATGCATGTGTGTCTAAACAATCTCCTACTTATACACGATCATACCCCCTAAACTCTCAAAGCTCTCTTCCAAAATGGCTCCTGCTATTTTTGTAAGCAATAATTAGATTTCCCACGATCTGCTTTTCATGGTTAAAACAACTTCATTCCTAGGGCTTCCTCTTCTGAATCTGGTTTTCTAATATCACAATTATTCTGGAAGCCTCTTCAACTGCTTCTGTTTTCAAATATTTTTGCACAGTATTTCAAGTGATGACTCACCAGTCCGTTAATTTTTGCATTACGATTTCTCCAGTTCTTCTGGGAATACCTTATCTGATTAACTTACAATAAAATGTCCTTTTTTTCTTGACCAAAGCCCTTATTACAGTATCAAGATGCATGATCTTGTACTTCATGGTATTGATTTTCATTTCTTTTATTCTGCTTCCTCAGGATCACTCAGTGATGACAACCCTATACCCCTCTCATCTGGCAAACTATCTAACCCTGTGTCAGACACGCTCATTGATGTAATATCTTTTTTTTTTTGCCATGCTCCTTTTAAGACAGTACTTTATTTCTTCTACTTTTTATTCTAATGAATATTCTCCCTTTGTACATAATATCAAGTGCTTTACTGAAGTCAACATAGATTTCATGGGATTGAAAAAAAAGAAAAAAAATTAATAACCAAAGATAGCAATAAATTCATTTTCATTTTATGCTACTCTCATTAACCTCTATTATGGATTATTCTTTCCTCTATAACTTTCATTTCAATAAAGTCAGATAAAGAAATATGGAATTAATCAAATCACTTTTTTCAGTTTCTTAAATATTCTATAGTAACACAACATTACTACAGTCACAGCAAAACTTAGTAAAAAATGTACTTACTAAACTTCTGGTTTTATCTCAATTACCTCAGGATGCAGAATATGAAAGCGGTGTTTACAGTATGAGAATACAGCACTCTGATTTTTTGCTTTCAACAAATTTCTGTGGAGACATTTTGCTCCCCTCTCCCCCATGCCCAGATTATTAATTTTGCTTAAAATTAAAACAATATTTCATCTAGCTTTGAAATTACACCTGTTTTATCTTAAATACTAGAAATAATTCTCCAAAGTGAAGCAATACTCACATGGTCTCTCATTTCCATTGCTGCAAACCTTTTGCTACTTTTTGCATCAGCTTGTATTTCCGACATCTTACACGCCCACCCTGTATGACAATTTACTTGGCTGTTGCCATCTCCTCATCATGATGCTCTTCCTCTTGCCTACAGGTACTTTGCTCCCCTTGTGCTATTATGGCCCCTTTATTCTGAGAAGGTGACAAACTGACCTCTAGCCTGATACAGAAAACTATACCATATTATTTTAAAAAATTCTGGAAATATACCATTGGTTTTGCCATGTGAAAACCACACTGGACTGATTGAGTTTACTGAACAATTCTCTAAAATTGTCATCATATTATTAATGCGGCATTTAAAAGTGAAGTTAAATGAGAACATATAGCCCAAAAAAGCCCAATAACCAACAAGAAAAACTCCACCCATGTTTTCAGGTTAATTTAGAGCACTAACAAAGAAATATTACAGATGAAAAGTATTGAGGGTTTCTATAAACACCAGCAAAGGTCTGAAACATCCATTAAGAGTAGCATAAGATCTACTTGGATATACTCAGTGTCCCACAGCATTGAAAATGCAGTATTTATGCTTTTTTTCTTCCAAAATAATGATTTCCCCTGTCACTATAGCCACTTCCTGGCTTTCTTACCTTTTTTTCTCCTTTCTTCTTTGTGTGTGTGTGTGCCTAAGGTGCATACAACACTCTTTGAGATCTTTTTTCCCCCAAAGCTCTGACAATGCCACTGGCTCTTTAGCACTCAGACTTTCCCTTCTGTAGCCAAAGCAGACTTCAGTCACACACATGAAAAAAAGCACTTAAGCAGGTTTTTTGTCTCCTATTTTGAATTCAAATATGAGGACACTAATGTAGTGTAATTGGTAAACAATGCGGAAGCATTTTTGTACCCAGTTCACCAGTAATAATATTACCATCATCAGTAGTAATAGGCCTCAGATCTTACAGCAACTATGCCCTGTATTACCTCCACAAGAGCCCTGGCCTGCTGAGCTTGTTATAAACTTCAAGAACCTCCTGGGTGAAATGCAGTGGGACACCACATCCCTTTCTATAATGCACGGTTTAAACTCAGAACTTGTAAATATGGGAAACAGCTGAAGACAGAAACACCTGAATGAGAATTGACTGATTGTCAGTTATTCATCACTGAGCTGCTACTGAAAGAAAGAAGCAGCTGCTAAGGCAAGCAGGAAAAAATGGCCAAGCAACAGGATATGGCACCAGCTCCAAGCACAGAGGTCAAGGTCCCCCAGTGTTGCACAGCACACAGTGGTATGGTACAGTGGTGGACCAAGATCTGTCAAGAGATAAAACCATCTTATAAAAGAAGAAATTCAAAGGAGAGAGCAGAAAGAAGACCCTTGCATCAGCTGCAGCTTCCCCTGCTTAAGAGTTCTTGAACCTCACCACCTGCTTCCTTGGGGACCGAGACCACAAAATGCTGAGCTGACTGCAGTGTGCTGTACACTTGCAGATAATTTAGGGTATAACTGTTAATAACTAACTGCTTTGAATATACAGTGAGAGTGGTTAATAATGATTCAGAATGAACTATTAGCATGAAACAGCACTGAATATCAGTCTAGTACTGTTTAAAATAAAAGTTTAAAAGTGGCCACATGCATCAGTCTTCTACCCAATCTTGTCATTTTAAGATCTAACTCCCTGAGGTATATAGGTAGCAATACACAAGTCTACATGTACATCTAAATGCACTTTCAGTACCCTCCTACTCATTAAAATTAAGCTTTCTTACCTTCAAGTGTCAACCTACAACTGTACAACGCATTCAGCATTTTTTTTAATTGCCTTTTCCACCATTTTAAGGTTCCTCTTGCAATTGATTTCTGCATAACCCCTTTGATATTTTTTGTCTTTCAACAGATATCCACATTTTTCCCCTATGGAGTATATAATTTTGCCTTATTCTCACTACCGCTTAAAACATCAATGAAATCTTTCATTAACATCCAGTCATTCACACCCAATCAACTGAGTATGAAATTAGAAGTACTGAACAGCTTTATCTGAATCCTGAACTGTTTACATGTCTGTCTGCACCATGTTTAAATAGCACATGGCTCAAGGACTGTACCAGGTATTGGCCATGATCCACCACTTAACAGGACCACCACAAGATGATAGAGAAAGCAAGCTACTTGCATGGACTACTGGCATACATCAATATCATATTAGAAACTGAAGCACCATTTTGGTAAAAATGTGCAAATACTCAAACTCTTGCTTGGTATTTGATTTGCTAATTAATGTTTGTAAAACATGCATATATTTCTATGCCATAAAGAAATAGAGTATTTCACTTACTTTTTAGTAGATCATGGCATAATCAGATCTTAAAATTACTTATCACATAACACTACTGCGCATAACTTACAGCCACAAACATTAAAGAGATTATGTGCAAAACATAACAGTATTGCATGTTCCATTGGCTCTTATAACCAAATTTTTTATATTATGAAATACACTTACTGAAATAAACCTCCAAAATAATAGACAAGGTACAAGGAGATGTGTTTGACTACTCATTTCCAGTAAGTTAAGTTTATTTTAAAATGGTTCAAATTAGAATATGTAAGAATATGTCAAATCTGAAGTGTGTTGATGTAGGACTTGTCCCCCAATAGAGCAAGAGTTGTTGATCCATTACAAGTATAGACAGCAGTGCAAAAAACATGAATAAATACAAAATTGTAGAAATATTTAAAGATTTACTTTAAACCACAGCACCAAGAGTTTCCCTTTTCAAATATTCAGGGCTCCTGGTATGCTATCTTAAATGCTGGAGTGGTACATTTTTGTCTTAAATGGTATATTTCCGGTAAGCAGATACAAATTTTTAGCCTAAAATTTTCAGGCTTAAAGGCCAACTTATTTTCAAATAATTTAAAAAAACAGTAGCCACAAGCTTTTTCAGTCTTGTGAAAGAATCTCTTTCACACACAACTTAGAGCTTGAAACAGACTTCTAACCTAAGAATTGCATTAATGGACAAATATTTACTTTGTAACTTCCTCTATTGCTTAGTACTCCACCACATTGCAAAATTAGTGGCTAAAACCATTACATACTTTCTCAGTCTTGACATCAAAACAAAAAGAGAAGACTTTTAAAAACTTTTTCTTCCTTTTAAACAGCGGTATCTTAATCCTCTTTTTCCATATGGAATTCTTTGTCATTACTTTGCTATACTTCAGTATTTATTTAAAGGCTTTACAGTTAGTATTTCTCTTGTTTGAAAGCCAAATCTACTCAAAACTTCAACTCCTATTACTGTTTATCTCTTAAGCCGTAAAATCTTGCGTCTTCTATTTTGAGCATCATTTATATAATCATCATTATGAGCAATGTATCTTTAAGAATACAGTTGCCTTTTTTCTACCAAGGAAAACACATTTTTTTCACTTGTTATAAGTGAAACCATAGAATCATAGAATAGTTTGGGTTTGAAGGGACCTTAGATCTTCTAGTTTCAAACCCCCTGCCATGGGCAGGGACACCTTCCACTAGATCACGCTGCTCAAAACTCCATCCAGCCTAATCTTTAACACCTCTGGGAATGCAGAATTCACAACCTCTCTGTGCAATCTGTTCCAGTGAGTCACAAGCCTCACTGTAAAGAATTTCCTCCTAATATCTAATCTAAACCTCCCCCCTTTCAGCTTAAGGTCATTCGTTCTGGTCCTATCACTACATGCACTTGTCAAAATTCTCTCTCCAACTCTCTTGTTGGAGACCCCTTTAGGTAGAGGAAGGTGCAGTAAAAGTCCCTCTGAAACCTTCTCTCCTCCGGGCTGAACAGTCTCAACTCTCAGCCTGTCTTCACAAAGAGAGGTACTCTAGCCCTCTGATCATCTTCATAGTCTACCTCTGGACTCACTCCAACAGGTCCATGTTCTTATGTTGGTGGCCCCAGAGCTGGACACAGAATTCCGGGGGGGTCTCACAAGAACAGAGTAGAATGGCAGAATCACCTCCCTTGACCTGCCCATCACACCTCTTTTGATGCAACTCAGTTTACACCTTGTGGCTGGGATTACCCTCACCCAGGTTCAGGACCTTGTACTTGGCCTTGTTGAACTTCATAAGGTTTGCACAGGCCCACCTCTCAAGCTCGTCCAGGTTCCTCTGGATAGTGTCCCTTCTCTCCACTGTGTCAACTGCACCACAGAGCTTAATGCTGTTGGCAAAGTTGCTGAGGGTGCACTTGATCCCACTGTTCATGTCACCGACAAAGATGTTAAACAGCACCAGTGCCAACACCAGTTTCCTGAGGAATACCACTCGTCACTCACTGGTCTCTACTCGGACCTTGAGCCGTGGACTGCATCTCTCTTAGTGTGACCATTGAGCTAATTTTCTATCCACTGACCTATCTATGAAATCCATGCCTTTCCAGTTTATAGATAAGGATGTTGCGCAGGACAGTAGTGAAATGCTTTGAAAAGACCAAGTAGATGACATCTTTTGTCCTTCCATCATCCACCATTGCTGTAACCCCATCATAGGTGTCCACCAAATTTTTCAGGCTCGATTTGCCTTTCGTGAAGCCATGTTGTTTGTCACCAAACACTTCATTGTTTCCCATGTGCTTTAGCCTAGTTTCCAGTTGGATCAGCTCTATTATTCTGCCAGACACTGAGGTGAGAGTCAACAGACTGTAGTTCCCTGGGTCTTCCTTATTTGCCTTTCTAAATATGAGGGTTATGTTCCCTCATTTCCAATCAGTGGGAACATCACATGACTGCCATGAATTCTCAAATATGATGGACAGTGGCTTACTCACTTCCTTGGCCAGTTCCCTCAGGACCCATGCAGGTACCTCATCAGGTCCCATGAACTTGCACATCTTCAACCTTAAATGGTTGTGAGCCCAGTCCTCTACAGAGGGTGGTTCTTTGTTCTCTCAATCTTGGTTTCAGCTTCCGCATTGAGTCTATTTCACACTATAAGTCTGCTATAGGAACTTAGAAATCTGTGTCATCTGCAAGATAGTGAAACCATCTATTGATTTTGGTGCTGATCAATTATAATAGAGTGTGGAGTAACTCATGAAGTGTGCAATTCTTTCTGATAGCATAGAAAAAGCAACCCAAACACAACAATCCTGATGGCCTGAAAATAAGAGCCTGTGAATTTGTGACCCAAATCAAAACAAAAACCCAAGCAATGCATAGCAAAAATATATTATTTAATACTACTGAGAAATTTGTCATTGACTTAGAAATTCTCTAATAAGAAAAAAATCCTTTCCTTATGACATATAGAACTGTCAGGACATATATATTAATATTTTTCTCTCATGCTGTCCTAATGTTTTTAGGTGTTACAGATGGCGGTGTCCTATTTTTCATTAATACAGTTTAAACTTCACATTTTCAATTTGGTTCCTAGCTTTTTTTATTTTGAAGTGAAATTAATTATCTATGAAAAAAAACCGAATGAAGTTTCAAAAAAGAGAAAATGGATACGTTACTTGTAAAGCTGTGATGAGTTAATGTCTTTTAGAGAAAGGAAAATCTGCAGCTTTATAGTGTTATTACAATATGAAAGTATTGTATTATAATAGTGAAATACACTATTACCTGTAAGGTCTTTGTAAATTAGAGTCAATCAAGTAAAACAGCAGCCTGGATAAATGCAATATAAATCTTTACAATACCATAAAATAAGAAATTAGTAAGTTGTACTGAATTACCAAAATATTTCTTGTCTGGAACACTAACAGAAAAGCAAGAAAGTCATTATGTTTAAAAGAAAAGACAGCTTTAATTACATAAATCTTCAGGAACTGTCATATCTGTAAGCTCATTAGCTGCAATGAAAGTTCCTCCTGCTGATCTAAGAGCACTTAGGAAACAGGATTTGTTATACTTCAAAGTAAAAAGGTATCTTTAATTCACATACTGTAACAATGAATTAAATCTACTCTTAGTATTACAAAAGTCAAAACCTAAAACTTTAGCACACAATGGAAAAAAAAAACCCCACAAATTAAATACCTTAAATACCCTGAAGCAAACTTCAGTTGCACAGGTCACATGTCCCTCACTGTTTGCGTCTCAAAGTTAGATTTTAAAAAATACTTCTTCCTGCAACAATTAATTTACACACTGTGAATATTTAATAATTTATAAAATACTAGAAAGTATGTTAGCTTCACCATTAACTTGGTGCAGTCACTTGTCACTGCTCTTGAAGTCTTACAAGCTATTTTAACAGCTTACTGTACGATCACTGGACAATATTTAATGAAATGAAAAAGCAAGAATGTTTCTTCTGAAAAGGATAAAAAGAAAATGAGTTGCTGAACATTGTAATGTTCTAATGTTCATGATTTTGAATAAGAAAGAACTTGAAAGAAAAGTTTTAAGAATGAGCAAATACAAAATAAAAAAGATACAAAGCATGTCACAAATAGGCTGGGTGACACAAGGACAGTCATGTCAAGGAAGAATTCTAAAAAAAGCATCCTTTAAGTAGCTTGTTTTGAGAAACCTGTAGAAGACTCAACAATTACTTGAAGGTGATCAAGCCAAAACCAGCAACTGCACAGTATAGTTCCATTCTTATGTATAAATACGTATGTTCAACTTCAAGTTTTCTGTTAATATTGTTCAAATGCCATTTACACATCTTTCTACCACATTAACTTTGATTTATAATCTAAAGGACACCTGCAAATAATACTTTCATGCCAGATATAAAATGTGAAATTATTGTATCTGAAGACATGAATATGCAGACAGCTAATAAAACCAGCTCAATAAAAACCAGCTTGCAACAAAGGTATAGCAGAATAAAATATTCTTATCCAACTTCATTGATTTATTCTTGGGAATTACTTTTAAAAATTACTTCAGAAAACAAAGTTCAGTAAAACCATGCAGTGAATTTAATTCCACCACCTGTATAAGGCCCTAACCTTTGCCAGGACAAAAGCTAGAGAAAAGGATTTAAAAACAAGTACTGGAATAAAATACAACCTCTGTGGTTCAGGGAAAAATTGAACATTATATTAATACGATACAAAAGCAGAACAGTGATGTTGTCTCTGCACCCAGCAACTTTGATGAACAAAGCAGCATCTATGTGAATAGAACCTTTCTATTGGATGACAGGAGAAATCCAGGCTGACTTCTTTCTTTCTGTGCTACCAGCAGCCTGTAACCCTCAGACGTAACATTTGGATCCAGTGGATTTCCAGATTTACTAGAAGTGTAAATTGCCTCCCTGAAATGCAAACCAGGATGGATTATTTCTGCTAAACCCTAATTTACAGTATACTGGGACGGAGGAAATGCTCAAGGCCCTCAATACCAAAGTTCTGTTCTACCACAACAAGTATTTTTTTCTGGAATACGCATATTTGACTAGACAAAAGATTTTTTATGACTTCCCCTCTATCACTGTTCTTAGTAGCCATAATGATTGCTAGTAATATCTGCCATGATTTCTCAGATCTCTTGGTCAACTTGTGAGACTCTATCAGCCTATCAGTAAGCTACATGAGACCATTATGGTGGATGTGACTGAACAGATTCACAGACTTTCTTTTTAACTGACCTTTTGGTAAGCTCAAGCAAAAATAGCCACTTCATAAAAAATTTACTGTACAAAAGCCAGTGCATATTAAATTAACTTACTTCATAAAAATGTACCTTTGCAGGAACAATAAAGGTTCAAAAAACCTCCATGAGTTATAGTTTTTCTGATCTGCTGGGTTTTCCAAAATTCCAGTGCAGCAGGAATCTTTCAAAAACAGAATGGAGTTTTGCAGGTAGGGAAACAAGTATAAACAAACACACTGATACACTAATCTGTTAAAGATAGCCTAAGCCTTTGTCTTTTTCATATAGTAAAACTGAAATGCAAAATGCATCTCGTAACACACTGTAATAAATTCAACATATAAATTTGAAAACATGGTCATTGATTTCCATCCCACCTCATACTGAGTGAGATCAAAGACTCAACTAGTCACTAGCAGATGCCTAAAACAGAACAGAAAGCCTGAGCTAACTGATAATTTTACTGGCTACTCTTCGAATGGCCAGTGATTTAGATCTCAGAATTTTTGCAGAAAACAGTCAGCAGTGTCAGATAAGATGACTGTCTACACTGAAAATAGTGCCTTCTAATAAGGATATAAAAAAACTCAACCACAATACAGACAACAATACATTACTAATGAAAAAAAAAATCAGAGACAAGTTAACACTGAAAATAATGCCAAACACACCAAATTTACATACAGTGGAAACTGTTTCTGCTACCAGTACAAACAGCTAGGTGAAGGGCTTGAAGCATTTGACAGCTATTTAAAAATAATTGAAATTTTACAGGTTATAATGCACCAAGTAAAATTAGAAACTTTAAGAACCAGAAAGTGAACTCTATGTAAGGGACCACTAAGTTCTCTGTCAGAGGTAGGTTTTGCAAAGCTGTAATTTGTGGCACAGAGACTGACTGAGGCATGAGAGTGACACTCTACAAAGCAATATAGATAAACTGTGATATTTTCCAAACTGACATAAACTAAAAAATTTTTAACTGAGACAGACCATCCAATCATTTTTTTCCTGCAAGAGTAGGACAGTGCTGAGGTAGCATCAATTTCTACCTCATGCTTAGTCTGTTTAAATTACTTAAACTGATAAAATATGGAAAAGGCACTTTTAATTAAGAAATTAATTGCAAAAAACTCTGCTGCCATTCATATGGAAATTTCCCATATTCTGTATTGCATGATGAAACAGTACAAATTTTTCCAGACTTCTAATGCCATTGTTGCATGAAAAACATACATGTAGGGAAAACAAAACTATTCCATGTTTTGAAAAAAATAAAATAAAATTAAGTGATGCCATGACAGCCTTCCTGCATGTCTGAATTAGAAGACAGTGCGTGATACACTTACCGTATAAAATATTGAAAATTGGAATTAAGATCTGTTAACAGAAAAGAACTTTTAAAAGAAATACAAATTGAAAAATGGTACTAGAAAATATGTTAGAAGAAAAGTAATGGGAAGTCCTGTAGTAAATGCTAGAGGACCAAGTAATAAGTATCATCAAGACCATTCACAGCAGCTCAAATTACGAATCTGTGATATTGACTATTAATATCTATTTTTTAAATATTGTTAGTAAAAAATAAGCATCATCTCACACACAAGACACTGTAATGTGTCAGAATCAAAACTTTTAGTTAGTCACACAAACCTTTACTAGCTTTATCTAAATGCTGAAAATCCTCGACAAAATTCAGGACATCCTGATAGCTTTCTTCACACACTTCTACGAGAAAATGGAGCAATGTTGTTTTCTGGTCTGCTGACTTTGTGTCCTTCAGCTGGGCGGGAAAAATAAAAAAAAGAAATGTAAAAACGCTGAGAAAAATTTTATTTCTGACCATTTTAATAATTAATTAATATTACTAATTATTCATCCAGGAAAGGAAAGAACAAACTGTTAAAATAGTGCATTTTTTTTAAAGACAGCAATAGGCTGTTTCATTTCTCCCCTTGCTAAAAATCCCTAGAAAGATCACACTAAGTATTTTTTCATTCTAAGCAATATTTGCATTCAGTATTCAAAAACATTACACATATTTCTTTCAAAAATGTAATTATTTTAACAATACAGGAATATTTGCAAAACTGTGCACAAGCACATGAAAGTGTAAAAAAAAAAAAACAAACAAAGTTAAATCAGCAAAATCTAACTATACATAATGCACGTATCCACTGCATTACATTATTTCCTTCCTTATGTACGAAATAAACTCTAGCTTAAAAATATTTACGTAGTGGAAGCTACACAACCTCAGCATGCCTAAGTTCTTCTAGTTATCAATTCTCAATACAGTAAATAAGAGTTCATAGGTCTCATTGTTTAATAAAGTTGACTTCAATAATTCTTAAGCACAAACCTTTCTTTATGGAATCTTTATAGATATAAAATTATTTTCAAGCCTGGCCACTTCAAAACTTGCATCTACTCATGTAAAAACGCTAACAATCGTCAACTGACAAACACTTCCATTGTAGTCTTCCAACTGAGCCGTTCTTTTAAATCAAAGAGATTTTTATAAATAGAAAATGGCATCATGTATGAAACTATCACATTCTTCACTATTTAAGAACTATCTCTACATAAAAAAATTTAGTAGGAAAAGTATACAAGCATGTAGGCACAAAGTAAGCACGAGTACAAAAAGGGCCGCCACAATCGCACAAAGACTTCTGTACATCCGAATATCAAGGCACAAAGTCCTTAACACAGTACTGATATGTCATAATTAACTGTAAAAAGTCTGGCTTGTTTTCATAGATCAAAATGCTACTATGATGAAATATACTGTTCCAGAACGTGCATGTTTTCCTTCAGACAAGTGAAGGAAATAATAATGTGAAACGTTTAATAATAATGTGAAATGCTTTCCAAATAAACAGAAAACAGAACACATATATATGAAAACCCAAAAATATATTCCAGGATCCTTACTGTATGCAATGTTATAAAATATGTTACTTCCACTGTATTGGGAATCTCAGTGAAAGATGTCTCAATAGCACCACAAAAAACTTCTGCAATGTGACACTGTGATACAGGTGATACACTGTGATACATAACAGAAATTAGCTATAAATATGAAACTGTGTTATAAACATGCATATAATTTTAATACTTCAGTATTTAATGAATGAGTATTAGCATATCAATATCGTAGCTCTCTTCTGAGAATACTCATGGCTGCTCTCTGATGTAGAGCTATTATAGTCATTCATTCTGTACTTTCATTATCTATATACATCAATTCTCTCTCCTTTATCTAGTCCTCCATGGCTATCTTCAAAATCTTCACATTAGATCTTAATAAATTATTTCTCCAAGATAAATTCTGACTTTTGATCCTGCTCTGCAAAGTGCTTATATCAATTACCTTCACATTGTTTTCATAAATGTATTTTTTTACCTGTGCATTAAAAATACAGAGAATATAACCAGACTTGGGACAGATTCTTGTAAAATCATACTTAAGCAAATGCCCCTAATTGGAGAAAGAACCCTTAGTATCTTCCTTCTGAATATGTTTCTCAACAAGTTGTATTTTTAACTCAATCACTTCATCTACAATGTATTAACTCTAGGTGGATGACTTGTGCTTAATGTTTATTTTAGATTAGGGAAAGTATATTTTCTGTGAATATTTATGTCACAGGTATCACATTCAACACTCAAAAACCACAGTGAAATAATTCTTCTGAAATATAGCAGAGTAAGGGTGATTAGTTTCATGAATGTAGAAGTTAACAAACTGTATTTTCTCTTGTGCAAAAAGATAAAGAAACAGAAAGACAAAGACTACATACAAAGTTTCAAATAATTCTTTTGCTTGTAAGAACTATATGTGCACTCTG
This sequence comes from Oriolus oriolus, assembly GCA_013400235.1. Classification (NCBI taxonomy): domain Eukaryota; kingdom Metazoa; phylum Chordata; class Aves; order Passeriformes; family Corvidae; genus Oriolus; species Oriolus oriolus. The sequence continues at coordinate 136,327 of VXBT01004797.1, forward strand.
AAGATTTTGCAGTAACCTCCCAGAGAGCACAGGAAAAAATAACAACACTAAACATGGGAAAGGTAATTAGCATTAGAATGGATTATAAATTAACAGTCAGAAAAGTATAGACATCTTGTATATATCTTATACAAAAGTTGAAAGAATGAAAATTTAAGAAAAATTAGAAGAAGCAAGAAACTGATGAAACTCAGCAACATAAAAAGAGAATCATGTAAGGAGCAAATTCATGTCCAAGAGAAAACATAACTGTATTAAAACATACTAAAATATGATAGATGTCTTAGAAATGCTCAGACATGTTTAAATTACAAAACTACTACAATCACAGTGATAAGGTCCTTACATAGACTTATTTAGTTTGGGTTTTTTATTATTCTCTCAAAATAGAATCACTTAAAAGTGATTAAATGCAAGACAGTCTCAAGATAACTATTCATGGATTAGCTGTACTGTTCAAGCCATCAACTAACGCTAATAATAAGGAAAAAATAGTAAGCAAATAATTAACTTCAGGAAAAACATCAAAACAAGAGTATTTAAGTAGCATAATAAAAAAAAGTGAATGTAATACTCAAAATGGACATTTCAAAACTCACTTTACATAGCGAGCTGAGATTATATCCAAAGGTCTGTGCATTCCGAGAACCTGCATTCATGTAGTTTCCCATTAACAATACTAGTTCCAGCAGCTTGCTAAAGCTTTTACTCTTCTTTATCTCTTCACAGGCAGCACTGACAGCCATGATGTCAGGTTTGATGTTGTTCACCTGCTCCTCAAACTGAAGCTTAAAAAGAATAGCACTGAGCCGTGGCCGTAGTCTCTTCACGTTGCTCATCTGATTGAAAAGAAAAATAGAAGATTTCCTTTAAAATTCATGGTACACTTTGGCACTGTACAAATGCATACCCTCTGAAATGATTTATTGGTGTGACAGGCTTGAAGAAGCAATATATCTGCTATAACTGATAGCAAATGAATGAATGAATGAGAGACACTTGGGTAAGCAACTGAAATCCCATCTTGTGGTTAATAGGAACTGCCCCTATCCTTTCCAAATAACTAGTATGTGTAAGCAATAAAAGATAAAGTGTCATCATATATCACATCTGTCAACTCACATACCAAATCCTATAAAACTAATCCAAGTTTATGACCCAGTAGTTGCAAAGGAATGAAAGTAGTTCACAAATTTTGTCTAACTCTGGATGTACCAAAACAAGACAAATCTCATTTTCTGGTGCAAATATTTGAAAGCCGACGTAAATAAGAGCTTATTACAAACTTGCAGTAAAAAAACAGTTTTGAAAAATCTCAGCTATGAAACACTTAATATAGCATACAGTAATATATACCAATATTCATACCCGCTATGCTCCTGTATACTAACCTAATATAGTTAATTAGATGTAGCTGAATACTCCCAGGAAAACAGCTTCTGCAGATCATATACAAAAGACTTGGCTTTTCCTATGGTTTACTGATCATGTATTTTCAACAGAGATTTTGATCTTCTTATATACTAGGTCACTTAATTCTCACTCTAGACATACTTTGCACATTGTTTACTACATCCACACTAGAAACACTAAAAAATTATTCCATGAGCTGCTTATCTTATTTTCCCCTATCATTGTTTTCCCATCAATTTAATGAATTCCACAAGATCTCCTTCCTCATCCTTGTCTTCTTCCTTCTGAAGGCAAGATTCAAGACAGTAATCCCTTGACAATTCCCAAAATCTTAAACTTTGTTTCTTGCTTTTTTTTTTTTTTGTTAAATAAGGAACACAATGTTTCCAGCTATCAGTACTTCTCAATGCAAGAAAGAAGCAATAATATTGGCACTTCTCCCACAAAGCAATAGGCTTCATATAGTGGCCTTAAACTTTTGCCTTTAAATTGGACATATCTCCCTCCAAACCACAGTGATATCTAAGGTTTTAGAGAGTACTTCTCAACACAGGTCTAGTCTGTCAATGTGAAAATTCCTCTGACAGTGCAACGTTCCTAAGTCATACGGTACTGATTATCCCAAGAGACTCAGTGTAAAGGATAATGGTGACACTCCATCCATTTTCAGTGTACAGTGAAACTGAAGGCTGTCTAATCCAAAGGGTTTGTTACAGAAGCAGAAGAGGATGGAATTTACAATCTATTTTATTGGTTTTACTGTGACAGTAGAAGAAAATAAAATCAGGTAGAGTTAACATTTTATGTTACTAGGCCATTTCAGAAATGCCTGCATAGCTGCACAGCCACCCAGTGATGTCTCACTGAAGTAAACATATCATTTGCATTTTAGTTAAGGTAAGAAATCTTGATATAAAATAAGAAATCCTTTCCACTAACCATACTTTGGTTTTCATCATAAAGCAGAGCACATAATCAGGATGTCTTTCAGATTAAACTAGGCTGAAAATCAGCTGTTGCACTTTAGTCCACAGACTGCCTCCAGCCTGGTCCTCAAGTAAAACACTTAAAATGTACAATTTGAACATTATTAGCTCAGTACCAACTGCAGGCAGATATTCTGCTCTTATCCTACATGAAACAGCATCCAACAAGTGTGGTAAAATTCTTAAGAATGGGTAAATGAGGATAATGGAACTTGAATTTGAACAGGGCATTTCACAGCAAAATAGAAAGAGAAATACCTAAATTCCACATGAAATTAACACAGTATTCTTACAACTTTATACCTAATTTAAGAATAACTACTTAAAAGAAAGTTAAGGTAGTGGATACAGGCAAGTGTTACAAATTCATTCTCCTAGCTCTGTTAGGAAGAATCACTATTAACTCCTTTTCCTCAATTATCTTACTAAATTTGTATATGTACTACTACTTCCCAGCATCTTGAGACCAATGTTTTTAATTTAAAGTTTTGTCCTGAAGTTAGCCAGGAAAAACTTGAGACTAAGTTTGAGAAAAAAAAATCACAACACTCCATTAAAATTATCCAGACTTTTAATATTTAATACCTTACTCAGGGTGCAATAGAGATGATCATTAATATTAAACCATAGAAACTAAAAAAATGCAGTGTAAGTTGCATTGATTGTAAATGGTACTAAACTCAAGATACTACAGAATCACCAGAAGATGGATCATTTATTGACTCTTGGCTTTTCAGACAGGCAGATCCTTGAAAATGAAATAATCATGCACTTTAGACCACAAAGATGAGTTGCACAAACATGAGCATTCACATCTGCATAAAAGGGGCAGTTTTCACCAGAACCGCTTGAACTAAAACAAATTAAGATGTCCAGTATGTAAGTACGTAATTCTTAAGGATGAATGCAGAAATATTTAATCTAAAAAATTAGAAACATGAACACATGCCAGAAACACAACAGAAATGTCACTGGGATTGTTATTATTGTTATTACTATTATTGTTGTTGTCATTCAAAGTGCTCTGAAATCCATGCACAAGGCATGTTGTCGGTATTATTTCTTTACCTCTTTACTAAGTCAATAATTGAGATGGGAAGAGACAGAGTTCCCTAAGTAATATATGGCTTTCTTTGTGACATCTAGTCCACAGTTATATTCAAACTGTTAAATCCATACACCCTACCACAAGAGATGCTAAGAATTTAAGTGCTGCAATGCTGACCAGCTTATGTTAACATCCTATATTTTTTTTAAATCAGCATATAAGGACATAAGTTTACTTCAGTCTTGACAGTGGAATTCTGAAAACAAACAATCCAAATAACTAAAATGGGAAGTTGAAGTAGAAACCTACACATGCCAGAGAACTCAGCATACAGGTAATGAATTGTTCTACTTTTTAAGTAATAGTCCACAAGAAGAGTCTCACTACAAGCATGTCCAAATGGGAACTGACTTATGAGATGAGCTACCTGGTAGTAGCTCTCATGGATCTCACATCCAACAGCAAAGACAGGTTTTTCTCTCAAATACAGCATAAATCACAAGGCAACTACAAGAATGTGCAATCTGATATATGTGTACCTTCACTACCTTTTTTGTTGATGTCAAGTAAAGGAAAGCATCTCAGAAGTTCCACTGACACATTTTGATCACTGAAGGAGATTCATTCCTGTCACAAGCTCACAGAGGAAAACACTGCAAGCACTTCAGTTTCATACCTTCGTTAAAAGGAACAACAGGCTGAGGCTGTCAGACCACCTGAAAATGTTCCCATCCAAAAAGTAAAATAACAGTTACAGCCAAGCTGACTAAAGAGAGCAAACTGGAATGCCATTTCTTGTGGATAATGTATGGCTTTCACCACTGCAGCATCAGTGAACTCTAAAGAGTGCACAGGTAACAAGGGGGAATTCCTGACACTTATCTTTAGACCCAGGCACTTGAAAAGCAGAAAAAGAAATCAAATAAGGAAGGACTGATACCTTAACAGACAATTTATCATGTTTAAAGAAGATAAAAGAACATCCTGCTCAATTTGGAAAGGACAGCGAACATGCCTAAATCTTAGTGAAAAACAGCAGCATTCTGGAAAGATCAAACATTATTTCATAGTATGGGAGGTCAATTCACAATAAAAAACCAGTGTTTTTCTTGAAATGTTTTTATGGATATGCAGAAATAGCACATCTTTCTCCACCATTGACACACTCTTTTTCCTCAAGGAAATGATAATAAAGCCAAGAACTGCCAATACAAAATTCAAATTTTTTAAAAGAAATCAAGTCTTTGTTTATATATATATGTATGTATGTATGTATGTATGTATTAATGCATGCATGTATACATGCAAAAAATTGAACTAATGGCTTGTCAGCCTTATTAGCAGTGATAGAGAGTATGTCCTGTTACTCTGTTTCTCAAGCCTGAATTATAAACAGCTTGAATTTGCACTACTGACTAAGTTTCTTGCAAATCCAAGATTTTCTTAAAGGATATTCAGGTCAGAATAGAAGGCAGTGTATTGTAAGTGACACAGGGACAACACCTATCAATTACCTTCCAGCTGCACACAGGCAGCCTTCTCTTGTGGATGACAGTGCACTGATTCACAGCGCAGAAAATCCCTGGTACTGTTTTGGATTGCACTATGTTCAACAAAGATGGACCAGCAAGGTCAGTGAGCAGATCTCAGATTTGCCAATGGCGGCTACAACACAGCTGTCAAAATAAGCTGAGCTTACAGTCTTCATGCTGAAATTCACAGAAAGGTAAGTTCTATGAAAAAGTAGTCTTTTGGTTTTTTGCCTTATCCAAAAAATACAACTAGATTTACTGACATCTTGATCAGTATGGAATGCAGACAGTTTTTGTTTGTCCAAGTTGAAACCGGACAATGATATTTTCCTAAAAAGGAATCTTCCAAGAAGGGGAGGGTCTGAATTTCCCAAATTCTTCTATTTTTAGCAGGCCTAACAGATGTCTGAAAGGCTATTTTCATTAAAAGACACATATGGAGCAGATGCTACTAGACTGAAAAGCTTTCCTCATGGGAAACCAAGTCAAGACTTTAATATAGGTAAAAATCCTCTGTAAAACTTCTAATTCATACAGGTAGCAAAAATAAATAAATTAACACCAGAAGTCAAGGGCAGGTGTCATTGAGGAATTTAAAATCAAATAATATAATATCAAGCCAAATGGAGAGAAGTTTCTAAAAGTAAATCAGCTGTAACTGTATTCCAGATGGAAAAATCTGATAAGCCTAACTTTAAAATAAATACCTCATTTTCTGTCTGGCTACTACCAGGAATCCATCTCCTAATGAAAAGAAAGTCTGCTATAAGGACTATCCCAAAATAGAGGTCATGAAGGTACAGACACATGATCAAGGTCTGGATGAGAATGTCTCAAAACTATGACAGCAAGTTTAGTCCTTCCTATCAGGTTGAACCACATTAACAACTCCCACATAAAAGTTAAATTTGATGTTACATAGCTAGCAGCTGATTCTGATGTCTTTGATGTGACAGACACGACCCATTTCAAGAAAGCTCAAGCCTCCAGCAACTCATATCTGGTATCATCTTCTCTACTGACCCAACAAGGTGTGTCCCAGTTTATTTCCTAAGAAGGAAGATATGTGTCTATGATGATGACAGTACCAATAAGGAAAAAACATTCCAATGTAGAGCTTCTGTAGTCCTGTCAATAGCAAATTCAGTAATGACTGGGGAACTTTTATCCATATGGTTATTTGGTGTATTTGGAACCAGAGTTAATCCGTGGCAAAAACAGTCTGACATGAAATGTCACATAAGTGAATGCTGTTGAAGACAGTTTGCATGCCTTGGAGAAAGTTCCTCAGTTCTACAAAATGATCACAGGGAAAGCAAATCCTAAAGCAGTTGGAGCTCCATTGAGCTCTAAAGTCTGAAGCTGCAACAGGTGAAATATCTGCACAGTAATTTCAAGCTCTGGGGATTTAAGAGGTACCGATCAGCCTCAAGGTTCTTTCAGCACAGCTGCCCTACACTAGCCAGTCATTTGGATACCTCACTCAATTTAGGTGACTAAATTCCAAGAAACCCTTGAAGGTGCTGAGCTAAAATGGCAGGATCATGGACCTTACTCAAAACAGAAGTGTTTTCGTTATTATGTGTAAAGATGACATGAACATTAGAGGGCTGCTTACATTACTAGTGAAGAAAAACATCAGATCAGATTCAGGACAGGCTCTTGAAACATTTACAAGCATGTGCAAAGTGAATGGCTGGAAGCAAAAGATGGGGACCCTCCAGAGAAATAACATTCCTGATCTGAAGCTGAACAGGTATCTGAAAAGAAGAAAACTGAGATAGTCTATGTGTGTGCTAGAACAAACAATGACCACCCACTTCAAGCCATCTGAATTAACATCAGACAACAGAAAGACAAAATTTTTAAAACTGTTCTTTAGATTAACTACCAAAAATGGCTTTATTTGAACTAAACAGAGATAAGAGTAAGACCTGCTGGTACTGAAGCATTTGCAGAAGCACTCATCTACAATATGGCACCACAATCTTTCACTGATGGAAAGGAAGTAACATAAGACAATCCAATGGCAATTGGAAATAGTCAGATCAGTGTACATCATGATGGCCACTTTCAGAAGGTATTTCTGGAGCTTTGTTCTCCATCCTTACCCAGGTTCAAGGTTTGAAATACATCAACATTACAGGAGTTAAGGATGTTCTCCTCCTCAACATAGGTAACTTGACTGCAATTTGTCATAAAGATTTTTTAACTCTCACAGATGGCATATAATAGAAAGTTAATCTTTGGCAACACTTCTGGAAGGGCTGGAAGTACTGATACAGAACACTGACAAGGCAGAGCAGCAGATACACATGACATCTTGAAGACACAGAAGATACCATTTGTAGATAGAAATTAACACAATCAAAATATCTCACAGCTCAGATGCACCTCAACACTTCAGAATTTTAAACAGACTGAAATGTCACTAGGTATGACTGTGTCCAAGCATCAAGTATTATGAAAGGCAGAGTACACCTCTGCAGAAACAGTGATAGCACGATATTTTCCAGACAACAGTGAAAAAACATTAATACATTTTGAGTTATCCTCAATGAGAACACACAGGTGAAACTATCAGCTGAATATGGAATTGATCAATTTAAGTGTCTACTGAATTATTTAAGACAAACTAGCCTTCATCAGGCCTCACTCTAATCTTCAGTTTACTCTAGTGAAATCTTTTCCTTTGGTATGAACTCATTAAAAACACATCCATCAATGAACAAGCTGTGAAGCCACACGAGGATTGCTTGCCAAATTCTATTTGGGTTAGCTGTCAGTGAATTTCACAAGGTCTGAGCATTAATTATTTCTGAAACAATATTCTGTAATTCCTTCAATTTTATCTTTGAGCAAATATAAGTGATCAAGGAAAAACCTGTTTCCTTTTTTTTCACTACCACACAATATGGGAATATCTTTCCAAATGTCCCAGCTCGTAAGAAAAGAAATACAGCAGGAGCTTTCACATATGGCTCTTGAGACAGTATTCTCATATGTCAGAATGCTAGTACACTTGCCTACACCTGAGGTCAAATGTCAAATGTAATAGCATCCTGTCAAGTATTAGAAACTTTTTGCATCAGAAGTGCTTATAAAAAACATCAAAATTGTAATTTCTTAAATGGAATTCCATTTATGGATTTCAAGCAATATAATAAATTTAATATGGCTCAGGACCATTTTACACCACAAAGAACTACAGGCACTGACAAGTGTACATGAAATCATAGAATGGAATTCTATGAAAATTCAGAACGTTCAAGTTCTGAACAGCTGAAAGATGCTTGTACACAACTTCCTTATGAATAATATATTGACTAGTGGTATGGTAATAGTTCAATGAAAATCCATTAAACAGATTACTGCACTCAATAAATCGATCAATAAATCTAACTAGTACTCATTATATCAACTTCACTGAAAACAAATGAGGTTAACATCACTAAATTATCTACTCCTTAAATATTTCTTTGGTATGATGACAGACACTACACCAAAAATAAGGAAAAAATGTTCTCTAAAACAATACTTTTTTCTTAGTAGGAAAGAACTACCCACAAAACAAATCAACATTGCTAAAAGTCCTAATGCAACATAGTATTTATACTGTCCATTGAAGAAAGCAGCAGGTAAAAAATGTAAAAACCACCAAAACACAACCTTCTCTCAACAGTCACCACAATAAACATCTAGATGAAACTCCATTCATCTCCAGTGAGTTTCACATTGCAAGTGTGCTGTCACAGGACTACTCATTTCCAAACACAAAGTTAATTTTCATCATTAACAAGTTTTATAGAAGATTTAGCATAGTGCTAGGAATGACAAGGCTGTGGGTCCGACCACGATATGGGCTATTCTCTTAAGAGTTGGACTTGATGATCCTTGTGGGTCCCTTCCAACTGAGAATGTTCTGTGATTCTGTGCTAATCAATGAAACCTCCAAGAAAATAATATGAAGGTTAAGGAAGTTTTAAAAAACTTTTAGAGGAAGTTTATTGCAGTAAGTAAAACCAAGTACAAAACAAGAACTGTGGCAAAACAAAATGCAATTGAGTATTTTCTGCCAAGCACAAGCATACTTCATCAAGAATTTGAGCAAGAAAATACAACTTTCAATATAACATCAACAACGGTAAGCTAAGTTTCTAATAAGATGAACAGAATTAATGTAATTTTCATAGAATAGTTAATGAATCTGTGCAAACCTCTCTCTGCCCCATTCCCCCTCCTCCCCCCAAAAACCCACAACCTTAAAACAAAAAACAAATTCCACAGTAATAGGTGATAGTATCTGTGCTCTGAGACATCATCCTGGAGTAAGTGAAAGAAAGAACCTAGAGGAAGATAAAGTAGCTTATCTGAAGAAAACCCAAAGTCTGGAGGAGAAGATAAGGGCAATACAGGATTTATTTTATACTTACTGCTGAATGAACAGAAAATATAAAAAAGATAAATAACTTTAAAAAAGAGAAGGCAGAAACCACCAAAGCAACTCATAGAGTCAATACAAAGAAAACAAATCCTCACAACCATGAGATAAAAACTTAAACAAACCCCCAAAAGCACAAGCCACACTCATGAAGGGAACCTAAACTGTTTAGAGTCATGCCCTCAATGTCTTTAAGCCAACAACAAAAGTTAATTAACTTTGCTTGAAACATACAGTACTGTAACAGTCACAGCCAGCCAAGATTTCACTAAGTGTCTTGCTGTTTCTTTCAGAACATCAAACCTTGACTTCTAATTCAAAGCCTGAAAGATAATGGGTTTCCATGTTAAAAAAAAATTTTATCACACAAGTAGTAACTAGCCATTTATTCACTATTTAGGTTCTTCCTTAGGAGTCAAATGGTTCAATTGTTCCTTTAATCACAACTTTAGAGCAAATTAACATGGAATCTCCTAATTCTCTGAAAAAACATAACTATAAAACACTACTCATCTAAAAGACTTCAAGTCTTGTATTTTGTATTTAAGTTTGATTCTCCTCATTCAAAACAGACAGCAAAAAATGAGGCATAAACCAACATTTTTAAGGAAAAATAAACAAAACCAACAAAACCAGCAGTAATGTGAAGATTCACATTAGCAGCAACAGTGGCTTCTAAAGAAATGAGTAGAATTTCTCAGCCTGCTCCCTGGCCAACAATAAAAGAAAAGATACAAGAGAGCCAGATGGAGCTTGAAGAACTTTGATGAAAAGCAAATGGATAGGATTCCATATTCAAAGAGTAAAAAAAGTGACTTATTCAAATTTTCCCCCTTGAACGGAAATGAAAAATGTTTCATGTAATACCCATGGCAGCTTGCTCTCTGAAGTCTGCTCTACTAAATGCATAGAAGGTGTGATGGGAGAGAAACTGTGCTTAATGATGGGGTTTGGTCTTGTTTGTGGACTTTGTTTTTCAATGTTTTGCATGGAAAACCAGGAGAAGCATGGACTTGCACTTTCCACTGGGAAACTGGTTGTTCCTTCAGAAAAGAAGCTCCACAAATTTTTGGGATATAAGAACTCTTATTATTTTGTCCATTTATTTTATTTTTCTGAGTTATCACATTGCCTCAACTTTTTAAGACAAATTTGTCAGAAAAGTTGGGCTGCATACCGCAAAACTCTACCTACACTGTTACTGGTCTAGCTCTTCTCATCAACTGACAGTTCCATCCAACTGAGTAAGTATTATTCCCTCACGGGAAATTCCCTCAGATAATCTAATCTTAGCAATAACCACCTTAGGCTGAATCTCCAGGAATGGACAAGAAAAATCAAAGAATTGTATAGACATATGCACCAGGAAACTATACAGCATTACTCTGAGTTTGTCTGGATGAAGTAATTACAGTTATGAATTATGAGATATACAGAAATTATATGCAAACTGTATTTCCACAAAAAAGCATCAACTGCCAGCACTGAGTCACCATTTCCTTTTTTTCACTTCCAGTCTTCCTTTGTGAATTCAATCTGGAAGATATTACAAACATATCTTCCCAGTGGGAAGGGAAAAAGTGATTATGTGTACTCTTGACAGAACATGGTATAAAACACAGGAGGCAGGAGGCAGAATAGGTTAACATGATCGCTATGACATTATTTTCTTGTCATTTACAGAATGAGAATGGAAAGAAAAATATTAGTGTAGAAATCTTCAGTGAAAAAGTTAAGTTTATTAATGCAAACAAAAGTAAGGCCAAACTATTTTAGCTATGGAAATTCAAATATAGCTCTACCTCCCAGTGAAACTTTGCCACAGAAAATACCAAAGTTTTTATGGCTTTGGTTCAGTTTCTTTTGCAAATGTAAATTACTTTTTTAAACAAAGAGAATCCAAAATAATTCCAGCAGCAATAGTTCAATAATCAGGCCTTCCACATATACGGATATGTCCAATAAAAGTCCAATTGAAAGGCAGCACTTGCACTCTAATCCTGGCCTGGAACCCCTTCACTTTTAGGAAGAAGCAACTGTCAATTTTTTTCTATAATATTATATTAAAACTGTATTTCAAGAAAGGACCAAAACAAAAGGTGGTAATAAAACAGAACTCACCACAACTCCAAACTGCTCTGGCTCAGACAAATTGTTATACTCATTCTTGAACTTGGACAATGCATTCAATTGCTCTTGTTCAGGGAGGTGTTTTATTAAATTCTATAAAGAAAAATAGAATAGCCTTAAAAATCTCAGATTCCATGTTGCTTGTATTATTGTAAACAAATGGGTTTACATATGCATCATTACCATACACTCCAAAGACAACACTCTTCCCTGAAGACAGCAGAATGTACATAGCAATACACAAATTAAAGTAACTGAGAGTGTAAAAGGCAAGTGATACAATACTGCCAGCACCTGACACTGATTCTACAGACACTTCTTGTCGTCTTTTTTTTCAACTTTTTTAAAAGAAAATATGCTTGATAGGCACTATGCAAACAGAACACTTTGAAGCAAACAGAAAAAGAATTTCAAGTGTAACATAACCATCCAAAGGAATTACTAACACTAGATGAAAAGTATTTTGAAAAAGAGTAATTTATTTTTTAGCATTTCAAAACACAAGTTTAAACCCACTACACTTACTTACTTACTTACACTACTACTTAGCCTGAAAACTTACTAGAAGTAGTAAATCAGAGGTGAGATTCAGCTTCAGCTGAATTCAGAAGTCCATACGAGGCAGTTGGATGCATATTTTGCTGATTTTTAGCAGAACAGCAGTCATATGTATCCTTACCACTACTACATTCGCAAAATATTTTTTTAGAAAAGACTACATTTATTAGTTATGGATGAAGATGTCCAGCACTAAATCAGTAACACTGAGCAAAAATGAAAGGGTACAAAGTATAAAAACATACATTTACAATTAGAAATTCATAACACACCTGTTTCTTTTTTTGATATCCAACATTCACATAACCAGCTCTAAATATAACACAATTCCTTAATCTTTACTGAAACTAAAGTGTTATTGTCTGATGAGGAAATAGTTTTCCTGTGTAGAAAAACTGCCCACAAAACTTTCAAAAAACAAAAACAGTCAAGTGTTGGATAGATATTTTCAATATTGAGCATCAGAAAATTTTTAAAAAGCAACCAAAACTGAAGCAGCAGCTGATAACAAAGCAGCTTTTATGGTGTTCAGATAAAGCTTTTGAACAGCTACAAATGAAACATATTTTGAATATCAAACAGAGAACAAGCAGGAGACAGAATTTTTACTAAGTCACAGGAAACATTTCAGTAATTAGTCAATGAGTTTTTGGATTACAACATGACTTTTGGAGTTTTTACATTTTTCAGCACTACATTTACTTTCCAACTGAAGCAGAGTGGGGGGAAGGGGATGGAGACAGATGGAGAGAAAATACATTTTATTTCTTAAGTATAAAAAGAGTTGGATTAAGGACAAATTTCCAACTTCAGAAACAGTGGTATTAGGACACACTGAACAACACTTACAGCTAAACAAGAAAATCTGCTGAAAGCAATAAATTCCTAGAAAGGAGAAGTACCATACTGTCTAAGGTAACTTATATCAATGAGAAAAATAGCCATATGGTTGCAAACCTATGTATGCTTTCTCTCTTCTCAGAATGACGAAATACACAGAACACATTTTCATAGCATGGCCATAATGCATACTTGAAAAGGATTTTGAAGGTAAAAATAGAGACATGCAGCTGGATACTTAAATTTATTTAGTAACCTAAGTATATATAAAGGTGGATATCAACTTTTTGAAGCAACGAGGCACATTGTTCTACCACTTTCAAAGAAAGATGAGTGTCTTAAGTCCTTTTTCAAGTTTGAACTCAGATAGTCCCTTTTTCAGAGTTATTATAGGATTGTTTTACCCAGAAACAAGCAACTCGATGAAACCATTTGATAAATATTATTACATCCAAACTTCAAAACTAAATTTGAAGCCTAAGTTCTACTGAATTTTCCACCTGATTTAGGTCTTCAAGTGATTAATCACTTGGCAAAAAAATGCTGTCTATATTCCTGAGTGATTTATATGACTGTTTTCATATAGGATATTGTGAGCATGATCATTTGTATTCCACTCCACTGGCTTTTACACAATCACGGCAGCTGCTAATATTACTGCATGCTTGTAGGATACAATTTCTCACTTTTGGCTCTCCCACTTCTCTTACCCTTTTCTTAAATAAAATTGTTCATTCCTCTCCAAAAGCAAACACAAAAGGGCTCAACCACTGTCAAAACCACTTTGTACTCAATTTTGATGCCAGCTACATGGAGAGGTTACTGGATACACTGACTTTCAATATACTTCACTGTTAATACCAATTAATAGAGCCAAAAGATTATCAGCACAGTGTCAAAAAGTTATCTCCTATTATATTGCTACCGCATAGCTCCAGTGGGGCTAGGGTGTGTTAAATGTTTTAAATATATAGTAAATTAGGCATTCTTTACCCCAAGGCATATACAATTATAACGAAAATAATAGTCCACAGAAGAAATAAAAAATAATGATAGAAAAGCAAAAAAATTATCCACGAAAATAAATTTTCTCAGCTTACTGCAACTTCTCATATAAGTTAATTAACTATCATTAATTAACTACTCATTAATGGTTTGACAATATTTTTTTCCCCTGGAACCTAAATGCAAAAGTAAGTTTTGCCTTCTTTAAATAATACACACAGAAATTATCAAAATGACAGTTTTTCATAATCTTGATACATGGTATTTATTTATGCAGGTTGCTTCCTATTATTGTTGAGGGCCTAATTTTTCTAGCAAGCTAAATTTTAACTGTTGAAAAACAGTGCTAAGATCAAATAGCATGAGAGAGTCTCAGAGCAAGCATGGACTATCTGAGACAGAGTTCAAGCTGGCCATAACAGCAGAGCATATTCCATCTCTCAGTTTTTCATGCTACCGTAGAGAATTTCTACTATTATACCAAATAAAATAAAATAAAGATACACATCACGCTGCTCTTGAGCATGAAAAAAACCTTGAAAAAGTGATCTAAGTGCAAACTAGACTAAAAAAGAACAATTTAGAAGTACAAACTATGTTCATCCTAACAACCTTAAAGTAATAGTTTCAGTGCCAATATTAATTGCATCATTGAACAAAAGAATGAGAATTATACAATGACTATATATATACTGTCACTGGAGATGATGGTTCATCATTTGCTCCTTCAAATATTTAAGAGAAACATCTCATTCTTCAATGAAGAAGGGAAAGTGAAGTCCAAATATCTGAAGAGAGATTAAATCTCTTTGAAATCTAAGTGACAAGAAGAGAGGGCAAAACTGCATGCAGGAAGAAAAAGGGCACGCTGAGCATTGCACAGCCACCTCAGTAGGATGTTATTTTGACATTTCGATATGGTGGGAATTTATTTTGCAGGAAAACCATACAAATACAGATTTTACTTGTTTTGACCTCTGAATACGAGTTGCTATGTGTTGCAGTACAAACCACATCTGAATTTCAGTAAACCTTAATGTAAACCTAATTTTATGACCCTAATATCTGTATTTATTTTAACTAATCAATATTCCTGCAAAAAGAGTATGTTTCTAAAGAACTGATCTACCTTCAACTTACTTTCATGTTTCAATAGGGCCTGGTACCTATGTCTGTAACACACTTTTAAGTATGCTGAAGAGATTAGCTATCTAAAACCTCCACCACATTACCAGTAGATAGATAGTAATTATCAATTATTGATATACTATGTTGTGACATTATGAGCCACAATAGCAATAATTTGAAGTTCATCACATAATGCCAGAGTTCTGTCCAAAAGACAGCTAATTTTTCTAAAGACAGATCTTCTCAAATTTACTGATGCCCATCAGGATGACTAAGGAATATGGCACATGACAGACAAGGATAGGCTGTGAGAAGTTAGTTTGTGGAACTCCAGGAAAGCAAGCCTCACGGGCACTTAAATGCGTGTAGATACCCAAACTAGAGGGTACAAAGAAGGTGCAATTAAGTTCCTCTTGGAGTTGTGCAATAGAAAACCAAGGTCACAAGTTATAACAATAAAGATTCTAGTTAGATAAACAAAGAAACATTTTGCACCACAAGCGTTCAATACTGGAAAAGGGGTCCAGAAAGCCTACGGGGTCTCCAGCCTTGGAGATAGTAAAAATTTGACGGAAAAGGCCCTGATCAAACTGCTCTAGTTGACCTGGCTTTGAGCAGAGACTCGGCTCAAATGACTTCAAGACACCCTTTCCAAACTATTTTTCCCATGGTCCATTTGTATTTATTTCATTAAATCTTTAGCTCTTCAACCTTAAAATAACCACTGTACATAGAAGAACTTTCATTTTCTTTTGGCTCCACATAGAGTCATACTGGCTTTGTGTTTTAAAAATACAACATTGAAAGGGAAGACACTACCTAAATAAACTCCATGGAAGAGAAGTGCTGAGTGCTGTAAATGCCCTAGGGCAAGCTATTGGATTGTTACAGCTCCAACAAACAAAAAACCACCCAAACCAAACAAACAAAACAGAGATTTGTGCAAATAAGACAGAGGTGAAAACAAGGCAAAGAAAAAATTGGTAAGTAGGGAAGAAACAAAACATCATATGTACCCAAGAAAAAGTCTCGATTTAGGTGTGGACAATATGGAAAACTGAGAATATAAATTCAGCTGTGTCATAGTTTAATCGCATCCAGCAACTAAGCCCCAAGCAGCCCCTCGCTCACTCTCCCTGCAGTGGGAGCAGGAAGAGATTGGAAGGGTAAAAGCCAGAAAACTCACGGGATGAGATAAAACCATGCACACAAAGCAAGCAAAGCCAAGCAAGGAATTCATTCACTGGTTCCCATAAGCAGGGAGCTTTTCTGCCATCTTCAGGAGAGCAGGGCCCCATCATGTGTAATGGTGACTTAACAAGATAAACACCACCGCTCCATCCCCCTTCCTTCTTCTTCCCCCCCGTTTACGTACTGAGAATGATGCCATATGGTCTGGAATATCCCTTTGGTCAGTTGGGGTCACCTGTCCTGGTTGTGTCCCCTCCCAACCTCCCAGGCACCCCCAGCCCCCTCACCAGCGAGGCAGTGCGAACAGCAGAAAAGGCCTTGGCTCTGTGTAAGCCCTGCTCAGCAATAACAAAAACATCTCTGCGTTATCAGCCCTGTGTTCAGCACAAATCCAAAACACAGCCCCATGTCAGCCACTGTGAAAAAAGTTAACTCAGTCCCAGCCAAACACAATGCAAGCTGCTTTCATAAAAAGATTAGCATTACAAATTTAAAAAAATCTACAGTTCACAGGAAAAGAAGATTCTTGCAGTGATTCATTAGCCAAAAGTTTACATTAAGAGGTTCTTTTAGCTATGGGTTTCTATTTACTGAGAAGCCTCTCTTGAAATACTGGGATTTTAAGTGTCATTTTTGTTACCTGAATCATGGACTCTGAGAGCTGTGTTTCATCTACTTCCAATATCATCATTTTGATCTCTTCATAAGGCACTCGGAAAGATCCAAGGAAAATTGCTAAAACAAAGATTCCATAAATAATGAAGAAAGCAAGACAACAACTAGCTTACTTCTACTTAAAAAACAGCAGCATAACAGGTCATAGCATCTCCAGATTAACAAACACTATGTCAAGTCACATAGGTAAGCGATAAAAATTTTTACTGTATTTTTAATTACTGTTCTCTTTCAATTCCAGCCTTCTCTATATCCATTTGTTATGTGCAACATCCAGCATCACAGAAGACCTCCATAAGAGGTCAGAGAAAAGTCTACTCTGCGGAAGAAACACTGCTGTTACAGTATTTAGTGCTGAGGTAAGAACTGTAATTTTTTTCAACAGTCTTGTCAGAGCTTTCTCTTGAAGAAGCACCATAATAAACCGAAACCATAGAACCAGAAAACAAAATGCTCTTATAAGCATTCTTTAATTATTTTCCATTTAAAATTATTTCTTATTTAATCTCTGATGGCATTTAGGAATCTATTCTTTCTAGCACTCCTCTCCATCAAAACTTTATCTTCTTTGTTTGCATATTATTCTGTAATACTGAGTATCGCCTACTTTCTATAAAGTTCATGAGATGGCCAGACATCCTGTAGACATTATCATCCTTCTTTTGACAGGGAGTGGGGAAATGCAGGGGAAGGGGGGCAGCCAGCATTCCTTGACGAGTATTTTGAAAATACAAATAGATTAGATACACAGCCGTGTGCTCGCACTTCAATATATACAGCCTTGAACAGGAATAATCTTTAACTGCTTTTGGGGTCTTTTTAAGTGCTTCAGCTGTATCAACTCACATGCTTGGGCTTAAAAACAACATGCACATATTTAAACACATTTTAAACAAGAAGTGGTTACCAGGCAATCAGACAATAGAGAAAGGCATTTTTATGGAACATTTATACATTACTTTGCGGAGGAAAAAAACCCAACAGAATCTACTTACACAGATTCTGTGCAATCTTAGGATCCAAAACCTTTAATTCCTTGATTCGTTTCTTAATGGATTTCTTTTCTTCAAAATCCTCCTCCTCTCTTTTTACTGCCAAAGTAAACACAAATACAATCATGGTTAATTCTTAATATTTAGAGGAAACATTCATGAATTCAGAAAGCATATTCGCTGTCAAGCATAGCCAATTCACAGAGAAAAAATGATAGAAAACACAGACAAAAAATAGAGAGGTTTTGCATGTATTGCTTGTATTTCAAAACTTTTGCTCTTCAGTCAAATTTGTCAGCTTGTTAGCCTTCTATATTTTTTTTTAATATATAGGACCTGAATAAACATGCTAATGTTAATTGTACAAATTCAGTCATATTTAAAATATCATGCAACATGCTCCAGTTACTCGGGCCAGGCTAGGACTATGAATCGGATTTTAACAATAAAAAAAATCTTAAAAAACATGGCAATATGTCTCAACACTGAGACATTTATCTATTTTTGTGATTGTTTTTGTCAAACTATATGCACCAAAATTATCAAAGACCACTGGCTTATTAAAAAATTAACATTACCTTGGAATATAGATGAGTTCTTATACACCTACATAGCATAAAGATATATGTATATAGATCTATTTTCCTTCACCCCTCAAGAAGATGTATTTTTAAATATGCGATGTAATCACATTATTAGAAAATACCACAAAGAAAAAGTGATTTTATAAACATATATTAACATTGCTGGAGATTTTGGCTTTTTCTTTCTTTTCAGAAAATAATTCATACAAATAGGTTCTCCTGAATACATTGTGTAAGCTGAATTTATTTCTCATTATTCACACACTGTCATAAGAATTTCACTTACAATAACAACATAAGCTTAATAAGGTATTAGTAGGAATTATTATGCAAACAAACTAAGAAGCGAAAACCACACAAATCTTTCCTTAAATTCAATCTGGTTGTACTCTTTTTTAAACTTTTCCTTCTTCCTCCCCCCAGCACAAATCTTCACTGACAAATGTTATTTACCAAACGTATTGCTACTGTTTATCTAATTCTGTATACTACTTCACAAATGAAATTAGTTTCCAAGCTTTTACAGTATGATTCTTCCAAATTAAGTTATACATGCTTCAAATATTTGAGAGTAGAAAATATGCTACAATAATATAATGTGCTACTGACTTCTGAAGGAAATAGATATAGATGAGAAGTCCTGTCATGGAGACATAGAATTAAAATTTCTAGCTCAGTGATGATCCTTGACAAAACTAGACATAAGCATGAATTATCAAGAGGATTTCCCTAAGCTGAAATTAATTCCGAAAATGTTAAGAGAGATATTTAAGAGCTACATCGTTCTTAAAAAATGCTTTTCTAAGCACAATAAATTTTGCCAAGGATTGGTACACAGACTGAACGACCTCTTGAGGTCTTTGAGCTTTATTGTCTAAGATACAACCAAAGAGATAAGGACTTCAAGACTTCACACAGGGATTGAAGGAAGCAGATCCAAGTCCCTTCCGAGTAGGTGGAGACTAAAATTTCAATCATCTCCTAAATCACTTTTGACACTCTACATCTGGTAGGCAGCATGATGCTCCTGAGGACATGCCACAGTGCAGAAAAGAATCTGTATTCTGCAAAAATGAAATCACTAAGCTAAGACATAAAGCAGTCCTTAGAAGAAGGACTGATATCCAGGGTCCTGGAAAATGGGTTACAAAGCCACAATTCTCCTCTTCTGTCTGTTCCCACTCTCCCCACAAATCTGCTTGGCCTTGAATTTGTTTCAGCACAGATTTAACAGAATGGTCAGCACTCTCCTGTACCAGGAAAAACTACACACCCTGCTTACTCCACATGGGACAGCAAAAGCAGGTTTTAACCACCAATGTGAGAACTCTACAGCCCAGGTTCCAAAGGAATAGAATGACATTGAAGCTACTGGATAAAAAGAAGGTTACTACTAAACGTTCACTTTTTCTGATAATAGTTGAAGAAGAGCCCTTACTGAACCCAGAAGGCTATGTCAAGGGGCTAGAGATCCCAGAACCACATGACTGTTTTCTCCAGTAGTTACACATTTTAACAGACCTCTCAAATTTCTTAACTTCTTCAGCTACACACTGAAAGCACTGACTCTTAAAAACATGATTTTTGAGTTGCCTCAAAGTCTTGTCAACACTAGAACTGCAGATTCCACTAGAAGACCTGTAGATTCCTGTAGCACAGGTTCCAAGCAATTTTCACGCCTTAATGAAAATACAGTAAAATGCTTTATGGCTACCTTGGAACTTCGCAAAAACTTTACAAGAAAGAAAATAATTTCCTTTGTAGAAATACAGTAAAAAGAAGTTAAATTATCTAAATTTATTAATTTGCTTAAACTTGTCCTGACAGCTTCAAACTGGACACTAATAGGGGCAGAAATAGGAAAAAAAAAGTTTGCCTCTTGCAGCACTAGAAAGCAAAATTTATTCATTACAAGTCCTAGAGATAATACAGAGATACACAAACATGCAAAAAAAATTAACAGTTAAACATGCACCACTTCATTCCCGACTTAAATCAAGAAACAATGCTGCAAATGAACTGGCTCATAGCTTCAGGAATTTTCACCCAGGAGGAAGTTATGCACCATGTCACGTAGCACTACTTAAGGCGTCGCAACACAGCAAAAACATGTAAGCATAGAACGCATCTACTCTAGGAAACTCATGCAGGAATTGTATGCAGAGTTCTACAATTACACAACAAACTAAATCACTGCAAACTTACATGTTACTTGTTCAGCAGAATTCAGGTCACGTCCTTATGTAGTTGGCAGCAATAAGAAGCAGAGGACATATATTATATATTTTCTTGCTGGATTGAAATGTTGTGCTTCCCACTGAAAACTCTGATACCTCCTACTGCCTCTAGAAATTTTTACCTCCTTTGCTAATATCCTGGTTTCAGCCAAGGACACCAATAGTTTTTCACAGGAGCCATGAGGGGGCGGAGGCTGGAGCCGCGTGGGCATGGCCAAGACACTGTGCTATTCAGTCCCATCTCACCTCATGGCCAGGGAGGAGGGAAATGGGTCTCTCCCTTGCTTCCTGGAAAAGAGGGGGAAGGAGGGAGCATTCCTTTTCCAGGGGACCAAGCAACAAACAGAGTGGTGGGTTAACACTGGTCTCGACCAGATGGTCTGTCTGCTATGTTTTTCATTGTCTTGGACTTGGGGGAAAAACATGGGGGCAGATGGTCTGCCCACCATTTTGTCCACTGTCCCAGTCAGTGAGCAATTTTTACCTGCAAATCACTCTCTTTTTGTAAACTTTTGTTATTAATATTGTTACTGCTACTGTTCTTATCTCACTTTTGTTTCCAGCAAACTACTTTTATCTGAACCCATGATCTCTGTAG
Organism: Oriolus oriolus; assembly: GCA_013400235.1. Classification (NCBI taxonomy): domain Eukaryota; kingdom Metazoa; phylum Chordata; class Aves; order Passeriformes; family Corvidae; genus Oriolus; species Oriolus oriolus. Next base: position 157,685 of record VXBT01004797.1, read on the forward strand.
TTATCTCCCACTGAAGGTGGCAGGGGGGCACTAAATGAGGGAGCGCCGCTCCTAAACCATGACAGGTGGCAAAAAAAAAAAGCCCCCAAAATCCCAAGAAACATAACTATTCCCATTTCCGTCAAGAAAAAAGGGAAAAAATCCCACAGCAGAGGAGAATGAGGAGAAATATCTGAACAGGTGAAGTAACAACCTAGACTAAAAGGAAATCAAAGAAAATAAGCAGTTAAATTTTCATTTGTGGAGAGCACTGGAACAGAGGGGAAAGTATACAGAAGAAAGAAAATGGAACATCTGCTTACAGTGGAAAAAAAGAAAGCAGCCTAGTGGGAGCGGGCAGCTGCTGCAGAAAGGAGGAGACTATTGAAGGAAATACATGTGAGATGTTACCATGCTAATGAGAGAAGAATCAATCCAGGGGATCACAAAATACACAGACAGTTCTCATGGCTCCTGAACCATTAACTTTTTCAAAATTACTTTTCTTTTTTTTAGCTATGATTCAACAGAAAATCACACACCCTTTAAAGTTCTGTCTGTACACTAAATCTGTCCCACTGCAGGACATGGCCCTAGCATCCAACAGGACAATATTTCGTCAGTAGTACCTCACCTGATGCTCCTGCTCTGCCCTCTCAGGCTGAGAAAAAATGTGCTAGAGCACTTTGAAACACACAGAATGCACCTCCCACCCTTAGCAGTTCCTCTTCACACCCCACATCCTTATTAACAAGACTCTAAAATTTACAGATGTGGTTGCCAACATACACACACACAAATACCTCAAAGGAATTTCTGATACTGGACAGATTTCTTTTACTGTCTCTTTTAAATTCAGATCCATATACACATTCAAATGTAGTCAACTACCTCCATCTGTGGCAATGACCTGACTGAAATTAGGGTCCTGAAAAGAGTGGTGACAGGACTGTTTTACAAATATTACAGTTGGAAGCCTACAGAATAGCACTTCATAAAATTGTGGACTGGATCCTATGGAGCTACTCTGTAGAACTCTGAAACAATTACATTCTTGGTAGGTGCCACTGAAATAATCTACATTCATGAATTGCAATACACATTTCTATTTCTGCCACAGGTCTTGATATAATCTGCTACCCACAATCTTTATAAGGAAAATCATGTCTGTGCATCTGTATGCTAAAGAAAAAAGATCTTCTAAAATACATCATCCTAGTGAAAAAAACCCAAAATACCCTTGAAATACAAGCTTCAAAAGGAATATATCCAAACATTTTGATCTCAACATTTATTTTTAAAAATCTGAATTCCTATTTAAGGTGAAACTTGAAAACTACATTACACAGAACACTCAGTACAGTTATTTCGTCACAAAGTGGAGTTATTTTGTCACTACGTAACAGAGCATACAGAAGATTACACATGACCTTACACTTTTTCTAGCCTCTTAGCTAAGGCAACACTCATCTTGCATTCTCTCTTCACTGAAAAATGAAAGAACAAGCCTGGGGTCAAAGGATGTACCCATACCAAGTGTCATTATGATAGTAGATGCCTTCTTCATCTCTATAGAACTCTAATTCTTAAAAGTAAATGGTATCTTAAAAGTAATTCTAATTCTTAAAAGTAAATGGTTCCATATAGCAGCGTATTCAACTGAAAAACCTACAGTCTTTATCTCTTAGAAGTTATCCATAATCAAAGGAACAGATTTTTAATAGAAAATGAGGTTGTAGCTAAATAACAAATCCTGCAGAACTTCTTAGTTATTCAAAGCTAAAATGTGGAGTACCTTGGTATCAACCACTACCAAGGCTGGAAGTGACTTCTGGAGGCCATTTGGTCCAACCCCCTTACACAGGGCTATCTACAGCTAGGTGCCCAGCACTGTATTCAGGCAGCTTTTGAATATCCCCAGGGATGGAGGGAGAGTCCAAAACCTCTGCGGGCACTCTCTGCCAGTGCATAGTCTCCCTCACAGTAATAAAAAAGTGGCTTGTGATGTTCAGGAGGAACTACCTGTGTTTCAGTTCGTGCCCACTTCCTCTTGTCCTGTCACTGGGCACTACTGAAAAGTGTCTGGCTCCATCTTCCTTGCACTCTCGCTTCAGGCATTTATGTAAACTGGCAAGACCCTCCTGAGCCTCCCATTCTCCATGTTAAACACTCACGGCTCTCTCAGCCTTTCCACACAGGAGGGAGGCTTCAGTCCCTTCACCACCTTTATGACCATTTGCTGGACTTATTCCAGTACATCCATGTCTCTTTTTTACTGGGGAGCCTGGAGCTGGACACAGTATTCTGGTGTGTGGCCTCAACAGTGCTGAAATCAAAGGCTGGACAAGGAATATGGGTCTTTTGACTGACAGGACAGAAACTTTTGAAGACCTGGATGGTTTTAACAGCTTCATGACTACCATCCCATAGTATGGCATGCAACAAAAAAAAGCAAATCTTTAGTCTCAAAAGAAAAACAACAACAAAAAAAAGGCTACCTGCAAGCCTATTACCTAGACCATGCCGCTACACAGGTGCCATCAGCTCCACTGGCACACTTCATATTGATTTGTTCACCAGTACAGTTATTTGTGACAATCTGCTTTAAAATACGAAAGAAATTGTGAACTACATCTAAGTCATTTTACAATATCATTGAAAACACCTCCTTTTTTTTTTTTTTTTCATAAAAGCAAGGATAAAGTGAGGTTACCAGGCATAGCCAACAGAAGTAGGAAGAATGCCTGAACACTGAAAGACCAGGAGCTACCTGCCATCAAGATTTAGCTGTTTGGGCCTTACAAAGCTGATCAATCACTTGTCAAAGGCAGCAAAAGCTGAATAACAGAACTGAGTGCACTTGTACCTGAAGTGAGCATAGTTGATTTAAGAAACACCACAACATTATTGATTGTAAATTGGAATGGTAACTGTTCACCTCCACTATTTGGTGTCCAGTAGTTGACTTTCAGACATTGTCAAATTCCAGAGCAAAATATTTTTATTTAATAATCCTAGACAGATTGTTCTTCCACACATTTGTGTAAGTGCTTTTTAAACCTAATAAATTTTAAACATTAAGTCCTTCAGCATGGAGTTCCAATTCTTAATTATGCATTGTACAAAGAAAGACTTTATTTTTATAATCTTGATCAGTTTTGCTGATTTTTATTAGTAAGAGGAAAGGAAACCACACAAAGCATGCAAGATGTGGGCACAGCTTGACCTTTCATGGTGACACTTTTATTTATTATTTTGTTTTCCTTTCCTAACGGTTCCCAAAAACCTACTTTGCCAGTATATCACTAATTTATTTAACTGTTAACTAATTCTACCATTTATCACTGATTATCTATAATATGTCCACCACTGGTATCAAGTTCGGCAGTTGTAGATATTCAAGCCTTTTTAAAAACAGTCATCGCATTTGTCACCTTGCTTCCTTTCCTCTGATGTTGGCATAAGTTCAAGTAACAGTTTACACAGCACAGTTCATAGCTCAGCTGTTTCATCCTTCAGCTCCCTTAGAAGTCCAGGGTGAATACCAGCTGGTCTTAGCAATCTGTTACTGTCCACTTTATTGACCTATTCTAAAGCTTCCTCTACTGACCATGGAAGTTGTGTTTCTTGCTCCAGTGTATTGTGCCCCTAAAGTCCAGCTTGGAGGTAAGTTCATTACTGGTCAAACAGAAATAATTCAGAGCTTCAGCATTTGCAAGCAGGAAAAAAGGAGTGTTACTCTTTTTTTTGTTTTCTTTGGAAGGCAGATATGAAACAGTAAATCATACTTTTGTATAGCATTTTTATTACATCTTATTCCATGCTCAAAATTCAATAGTATGACAATTTTAACAGCTTAGCTCTAAATCAGCAAAGCAGTTATAATCAGAAACTTACTGAAGTCCTCAGAATTAAAATACAAGCATATACTCTTAAGTGAAACCCGCATGAGAAAGAGTCACTCAAAGACATGGCTTCTGCTGCTTATAGATTTTATGTAGCATCTGTTAAATATGTTTAATATGCTGCAGTCTCTATATTTCCTTAACTGTGCTCTGGGTTTTTTTCAGGTGAGTCTACTAGTTAAACTTTTTTTAATCTTTTAATGGAGAATTCATTACTTTGTTCGATATCAAAACTCTCTAAACTTCACTAAATAGCTTCTAGAAGTTGGACATGGCTTGTTTCTGGACCAAAGTCCAATGTACAAGCTAATTTTAGTTCTTCTTACTGTGCAAGTTTTGAAAAAGTTGGTATTTATTATTTATGTACAAGAATAAGTAGAAGTTATCTTTTTCCTTTTTATTCACTAATTCACTACACTATCAAAATTGTTTCATCATAATCTTAACTTTCAATTTAATACAGATGTTTCCAACCCTTGAGTTTCAAAGACTAGAAGTCTTTGAACATATAGTAATTCAATTTTTTTCACCTTTGGAGAAGGACTTGGGGTTGCTGGTAGATAAATTACATGGACGTGACCTGGCAATGTGCACTTGTGGCCCAAAAATCCATCCACATCCTGGGCTGCAGCAAAAGCAGCGTGGCCAGCAGATCAAGGGAGGTGATTCTGCCCCTCTACTCTGCTCTGGTGAAACCCCACCTGGAGTGCATCCAGCTGCATTCAGCTCTGGGGTCCCCAGCACAGGAAAGACAGGAATCTATTGGACCAGATCCAGAGGAAGGCCACAAAAACAACCAGAGAGCTGGATATTTAAAGGGAACTTATAGAAATTAGTGTCTGTTGTGACAGGACAAGGGCTTTAGCCTAAAAAGGGTTGATTTAGACCAGATATAAAGCATATCAAGGTACCATATAAAGGTAAATTTTTTTACAGTGAGGGTGAGGAAACACTGGAACAGGTTGCCCAGAGAGGTGGTGGATGTGTCATCCCTTGAAACATTCAAAGTCAGGTTAGATGTGGCTCTGAGCAGTTTGATGTCATTGACGATGTCCCTGCCCATTGCAGATGAGTTGGACTAGCTGACCTTTAAAGGTCCCTTCTAATCCCAACTATTCTATGATTCCAAAAGTCACAGTATGAAGACATAGCTGAGCACTTCTGCTAATAGATGGGAGTCCATTCCTTCCCTTACACACTCTGCTTTTCTCTTGCTTGCATATTCCTAGAATTTATGAATAGGCCAGCATAATAATCAATGTACTTTAAAAACTTCAACTGACAAAAATCACCGAAAAATTAACAGGGAAAACAAAAGTTTGCTATCAAAGTAGCAAGTTTAATCAGCTTGTGGAATAATCAAATGAGCACCAAAGTGGGGCAGACCATGTAACCAGGAGCAAGGCAGAAGACATCAGACAGGTCTCTTCCCTTCTGCATCAATGAACTGACATGTGTTCTGTTGCTCAAAGAGCACCATCCTGTGATCCCAGCTGAGCAGAAGCTTGCAATGCATCTGAAAGAAGGTGTTCACCATTTTCCTGACACTATTTTTATCCGTATAGTGAATTCCAGAAGCTAGTTTTTAGTTGTGCCACTTCCCTGCACAGCCATGTAAACACTATCAAACAAGACAGAGAATTGGACCCCCCCATCTAGCAGCACCAGATTTGCCTGCCACTGAAATATGTCACAGAACAAATTCATGAAATTTGCTGTCATGTAAATTATAAAGAAAAATTACACATTTTAATTAATAATTTGTTTTTAAGTGTCATTTCTCTCAGAATAGTACAGTGTAACTGATAAGAAAGACATTTTGCATAGTTGATTTGATCTTTGTTATTGTAAGATTTAAAGTTAGCAAGTATCATCTGAATGTGCACATAGGTTGAAGATGCATTTCTGACAGAAAAATTATTCCATCAAGATCTCATCTCCTTCCTCTAAACTACAGGGTTTATTTCACTTGTGTGAAATAGTGTTGTGTAGTCTTACCAGCACCCAGCTCTCAAAATCAGTTTTACTAAATATCCTTACAGATGAACAATACCTCAATTCATAATAAAGCCAATTTTTATTAGTTATTATGTAGAAGTAATTTCATTGCAGAACACATCTTGCACTATGCATTATTCATCTGTAAGTACTTTTGCTGAACAGTTTTATAAAGGGTCTTCTATGTATTCTGATGTTATTTTTAATTCTTTTATTAACTACTGATATTAACTTAAAACAATCCAGCAGGGAAACACTGGATCAGGCTTTCAACCTAATTCTTTGAGTGACTATACAAAAAAAACCCAAGACAGAAGTAAAGTAGAAGTAAAATAGATGGGGTGGTGCAAGGGCAGGAATGAATGATCTAACAGAAGAGGGAGAAAAAAACTTACTAAGCTCCCTCTGTCACCTCATAGCACTGTCAGTGCCTCACAAACCACAAAGGCAGGGGCAGTACCAACCTGACAAAGGACCGATCATTAACTTGTGACAAGAAACAGCAGTACATGGGACTCCAAACTGAAAGGGCAAATGGATGAGAATAGCAAACGGGGATTACTAGGGAGGAGCAGGTGGATCCTGACTGAAACTGAATGAGGAGCCACGGTCAGCAGTGGACTGCCAAGTTACAAAGCCATCAGGAGCCCAAGGGTATCAGATAATAAAGAGCACTCCCACACCGCCCCTGAAGTACCGCAAAGCACCTGAAGCATGTCTGGAGGTGTTGGGGTTTTAGAAGTTTTGTTGTTGCTGTTTGTTTGTTTTTTTCTCTTTGTGAATTTTCCCCTATACATGTTTTGGGAGGGGCAGTGAGTGCTAAATACTTAGAAGAGACAAAAGATGTGGCCACAGGGGGAGGGGTCCAGGAGTTGGCCTCTTTCACCTGGGGTTGTCTCGTGTGTGGGGCAGAGATGCCGCGAGAATTGAACTGCAAAAAGGGGTTGGGTGCCACCCCTTGAGCTCTTGTTCTCTCGGCGCTCAGAGGGAAGGAGGCTGTGGGGGAGAACTCGCCATAGCTGCAGGCTCCTGCCTTCTGCTGCTTTCCTTCCACCGGGACCCCCCCCGGAGATCCTACGCCCGCCTGTCCCT
>VXBT01004797.1:164883-199123 GCA_013400235.1 Oriolus oriolus
TTAGTAAAGAACTGTTATTCTTATCCCTCATATCTTTGCCTGAAAGCCCCTTAATTTCAAAATAATAATAATTCGGAGGGGAAGGGGTTGCATCTTCCATTCCAAGGGAGGCTCCTGCCTTCCTTAGCAGACACCTGTCTTTCAAACCGAGACAGGAGGTCAGGATGGGACACTTCTACCAGCGTAAGACATGAAATATGGGTATATAACCAGGCAGTGTGACTAGATCTCCAGGATGATGGCATTAGATGAATGGCAGCCTGAAAACAGCAGTGGCCTTGCAGGTCAAATGCTTGGGTTTGAATCTTCAGAGTGAGCCTGCTTACCCCCTATTACAATCCCTGGGAGCTAGAAAATATAGGAGGCAAGCCACAAAACAGGCAAATCATTGTGGATTTCCCATCCTGCAACCCAACCCTCTTCCTTACACACCCCTGATAAACCTGCTGCTTATGAACATTTACCCTATGTGGTGTATGGGAGCAGGGGAGAGAAGATAAGGGAATGCAAATCTATCCCTTACTTGTAAGTTTTTGCAACAATAATACCAACTACTGTGTCATCTAATGAACGTAAAATAGGAACTCAAGGTCCAAAGTTCAGGTCACTCCTAAAACAAAAGCACAGCATATACATTTTTCATATTTTTGTCAGGTCTACCTTCAAAATATTGAGGTCTTTTTCTTAAAGAGGCATTCACAAGGTAAGTGTGCCTGAATCTCTCTGAACTACTTGTCTGGAACCAATCTGCAGTTTAAATTTATTCATGACTAGTTTTTACTTATTTCTCTTGGTTGAAACAGTTCTTTTCCTTTTCTAACACTCTTCTTAAAGAATAAGAAAATATCTTAGCACTACAACATGATCTTTGCCTTTTTTTAATTAAATACTTCGAATCCATTTAATCTCTTCACCTGATGATACCAGCAGCTTCTATGCATCTGTGATTTAATCTGCCTTGAGTCTGGGACAGTAGAACTCAAAGTCACATTACAAAGCGTGACTTGTAAACATATTAATGACAATGCTTCCCTACTGGAAACAATTCTGTGAAATCCAGGATTTGTTCTGCTCTTCTTCCCTTACCTTTATATACTTTTTTTTTGTAAACAACCAATACATATAAACACTCAGATGTGCATAAACTGAAGTAAAAATCACAGATTCTAGTGCTAACCCAAAGTTTGTGGTCACACTGTTAACTTTCAGGCATGAGCACCTCCACTAAGTTCTGATTCCCTGACCACAAGGAAAGGGAAGTCTGTTCCATGCTCTGACACAATATCAAATGCATTGGAATGGACTGTAGAAGTGTTAGCTTGTTTGAGACTGATTCTTTCTCAGGTGTTTCATTACCAGGTTTCTTTGCTTTCTTCTGATGAAGCTACACTTGCACTCACACTCTCCATTCCCAAACACCACCAATACCCTGCCACCTTGTAAGCAGTCAGTCAGCTACTATAGGCCTCCATAACCCACTATTAGCAGATGAATGCCAGCAAGGCATTCATCTGCTAATGAATGAAAAGCTAGTAACAAACTTTTTAGTGCCTGCTACCTATCTCCCTATCCTGTGCTCTGTATTGGCCCCCCTGCATAATTCACATACACACTGGGGCCTCAGTAGCATGCTGGTAAATACCAGTTAGGCAAATAGAGTAACATTTAGCAAAGTGAACAAGGGATTTGATATGTTGAAATTTCTTTGTTATGTGAGAAAAGTTCTGTTTAAATACAAACAAGTGAAGTTACAGTTAAAGGGTTTGTATGAAAGAAATCCTATGGTTCTGATTTTGTAGATCCTACATGTAGTATAAGTACCCTGAGATCAATTGAAATGCACTTGAATAGAACAAGCTCTTTCAGAATTAACGGGACTTAAAAATAACATAAAATTTGCCCATCATTCTTAAGTATCTGGCTTTGTTCTCAAATTCGTCTTTCTTCTACTCATCCAGCTTCTGTAACATCCTACCCTTCTTGAATTTGAAAATGCTTCCAAACCCTGCCATCACAAAGTTCAGCCTTTTCTTAACATATGCAACAAATCATTGAGACTATTTAATAAATACTTATTCCCAAAATTGATCCTTCAGAAACTCTACTAACAGCCTCATAGTCAAATGCACCCTTCTTCAACATTCCCCACATCCTCTTAAAATTACCCGTTTCACAAGTCTGCAGCTAATCCCACTTTTCATTAATATTGGTAAAATGACAATCCTACTGTGGTCCAGAGGTTAAACTGATCATATTTATTTTGCTTAGAAAAACTGTCATCTTCTCAAAAGAACTAAAATTTTATCAACTGTCTAGCATAATTTACTTTTCATATGCTGAATCTGACACACATTTCACTCTCCTTTTTTCTAATCTACCTCTGTGTCTTTGATAATAATTTTGTAGAAAAACTGTTCAGTGTTTGTGCATATCACTGATAATGGAGTAATGAATCTATGAAACAAAGTCCTCTGTCATTTTTGAAATTAACTTATAGAAAAGGTTCTGTCTTCTTTTCCCAGAAAAAGTAAATATAAACCCCTCAGTATTCCCTTGCTATAACCACTAAATGATGCATGATTCCTTTGCAATCATCACTAAAAATCATATACACTGTTTCTAATAAAAACAATGAAATGGATTTACATAATTGAATAAAGAAAAAAACAATAATGGTCCACGGTATAAGTTAAATTCAAGGTCCTTATGTGCGCACAAGCACTTCAAGGATTAAGCTGAAACAAAATACAAATTTAGCCAACATTTTTTATTGCTAAAGCAAGAGCTGTCAATCAGCACATTTGTTTGTGTGGTCTCATTAGGGTACATTGCCTCAATCTCAACAGTCATAGTGAAGAATGTTGAAAGCATAACTGAGCATAACTGTATCTACTTAACAAGCATTCATGCACCCTCATTAATTTTTTTCATCTCACTTTCAAGCATGACATGGTTCATACCAGAACAATAACTTGCTGATAATTGTTTGAGACAACAACTGGACAGGAACAGTGCAGAGGTGAACTTTCCTATAGATTATGGTGTGCCTCAGTGAATTACAATTCGTTTTAAAAGTCAGGTGTCCTGTCCAGCAGCTTTCAAGACATTTCATTAGGAACGAAAGAATCCTAGCATATTTTACACTTTAATGACCAGTTGCCTTGTATTTTCTAAGATAGAAATTTCTCCAGAACAGATGACAAATATCGAAATATATGAGCGCACAGCTCAATAGTATTTATCAAATAGTCACGTGATATAAACTGAAGCTTAGCCTGTCATTCATTAATTTAAATGCTAATAAAATAACAAGGATAATATATACAACTCCCAAATCACAAACCACTTTTACAAAACTCTGATGATAACTTCACTGTACTCCTCTGCAAGAAGATCAGGGTCATATTTAGGAATATAACAAAACAATTCAGATCAAGTACAAATAACTAAGGAAAACAACTGTATATAGAGTTGTGTAATTGTATTCCATAACAAGCTAAAGGAAAATAAAACTTAGTTTTCTTGATATTGTTATTTCTCTTGGGTAAGAAAAAAGCTATGCCCTAATCTTCCAGTCTCACCCGAAATTCTAAATATGATTTCCTGTATCTGAAAAAGAAAGTATCCATGAAAAAATCCAGAATACATATGCCTTTCTGCAACAAAACACTATATATCTACCTAATCTTTGGTTATTAGAATGTACAGATAGTAAAAACAAGCAAACAAACAAAAACAAAAAAAGCCCACACCACAAAACCTAACAAGATTACTTATAAAGTAATGTTAAAAAAATCTTTCAGATGTCTAACTCTTAATAAACTGCTATGTCATAATAATGTTCCCCGTCTCTTCTAGAAGAATCACGTCAATGCTGCATTATCTCTTGCTTTTGCTGCCCCAAAACTCAACCTTTTTGGAAGTCAGAGGATAAAGTCCTCTACATTTATCTCTAGTTTCCCAGGAAATTGTTGAAATGAAAGTGTTCCATTTCAGCAACAGAAAAATCTCCATATCTAGAGAAACATTATATTTCTTAAAAATTATTAATAGTTAGAAGGCTGCCTTCATAAGAAAAATGGGGTTTGTTTTTACTGTTGTTATTATTAAGTGACAGATATCTGCAGAAACTATTCACTCTTTTTACGAAGATAAAAAAAAAGTTTGGTGATGAAAGAAGAGCTATAAAAAATGAAAGAAGGTTGTCAACAGAAAGTCTGACTTTAGATGCATAAAAGAAACTGCATTGAAGATCCATGAGAAACCTATATCCTGACCAAATCCTTCAATTCGAATCAAGTAAATACATGGGGCTCCAGCAGCAGCTTGTGATGCCAATTTATATAGAAGGCAATTGTGTAAGGAAAAAAAAAATCAATTAAAAAAAATGACTTAAATTAAAATTTCCCACTGCCTTAGGAAAAGACCACACATAATGACAGTGTGGAGACAGAGCACTACGTCTACTCCAAACAGAATGCTGGACAAGCATCATTACCAACAAAGAAAGAAAGATAGTGCAAGACTTACTGTTGGGCATCAAACAAGCAAGGAGCCTTCAGGAAGCAGGAAAGATTTCAGGTACAGTTTAAAACCAGCTATTAATCAATTAATTGTTTTCTGTAGCACCTACCTCCCAAAGGCAGCACTGAGAACAAATGCAGTTATAGTTTCTTGCCTAAGGGCACAAGCACACCTCAGTCTTTGAGCCACTGCCATTTCTTAAGGCATACATTAAGTCATCATGGTCTTCCCCAAAGCTGGGGATGTTCCCACACAAACATGGCGCAGGAACTTTACTTTCAACCTTGTATATTCAAAACAGAAGAAGTTACATCCCTACACATGGATAAACATGCCTCAACGAATTCCAATCACTGACAAGCAATCTCTCTCTCTCTAAGAGTTGTGTATCCAGGCATTCATACTATGCTCTACTCACACACCTGGAACAGCATCCTGGAGTTTACAGAATAAATATCACTCTTTTAAAAGCAGTATGATGCTTAGAGATATCAGCAAGAGAGTGGCTGGTAAAATCATAAATGCACTTGAAGCAACCAACAACCACACTATTATTATAAAGTTCTCTCCATATAGCAATCAATGCTTATTCATCCTAAATCCTACCCATTTCCCTTGTAACAATGCCTGATACATCTGCAAATGAAGTCTTTTGGGGCCTCTACAATACAGAATTTGACACACAACAGATGGGCTGCAAACATGATGTTTTGTTTTGGTTTAACTAGACCAGTTAAGGCCTAGAGAAACGCAAGAATGGAGAGAAAGCTGTTAGAGCTCTTGGTTGTGTTTCTTCTGTAGCTTTTCTTTTGGCGGGGGGGGGGAGGGCAGGTGGTGGTAGTTTTGTTTTCCCAAAACTGTCCTTTATAAACATTTTACTATTATATAAATTATATAAATTATATTATATATAAATATTTACTATTTACATTTTACTTAAGCATTGTTTGTCTACAGTTCTCATACTTTCAGCACTTACTCTGGAAAGAATAAGTTCAAAAAGCTCTTGGACTTCCCATACTTACTCTGGAAAATGGGATTATGAACAGGTCAAAGCTAACAGTGCTTTATGGAAGCGCTTTATGGAAAAAGAGAAGGTAGATGCAATTCTGTCTACGTATTTGAGTTATTTTCTCTCCTAGGGCTGCATCGGACCTCAAGTGCATCCAGAGATGGAAAGACACATACCCACCACAATTTTAGATGGATAAAGAATTTTGGGAAGAGAATTTCAACCAAAAACCTACAGCAGAAAAAAAAAACCACTGCCAAAAAGAAAGAAATATATCTATAGTGTCTGTGCATCCTGGATGGATAAACCTTTCTGTAAAGAAAAAAAAAACAAAAACAAACACTTCTGCACATGTAAAAACAAAAACAAGTGTCATGGCAACATCGATATAGCAGCTTAATTTTACCCAAAATGAAGTACAAGAATGGGAAAATACCATATATTCATAGGGAGCGTTTTCTGGTTTCTGCCTTCAGAAATCAAGACTTCTAAACATTATGCAATCACTACTGAAGGTTCTTTGTCAGCTATGCTCCTGCCCTGCTCTCCCTCTTTTCCCCTATCAGAGGTACAAACACTGAACACCTCCAGGAAAGGAAGTGGTCTGAGCTCTGTCCATAGCCAAATACAATGATCTGCCTTCATTATGCAGGCTGGAGATACTCATACTTCAGTTCATGAACCTCTGAAGAAAAGGTTCTCTTTTTCATTTCCTTTTTTATAATACACTTTACAAAACTTGCCTTAGTGATTTTAAATTCAGGCTAAGAACAGATAAAGAGATACTGTGTCATAACAATATGCTCATAATGTCATGTGTTATAATTGAGATGGGAGGTTTAAGAACTAGTTTGGTCAATATTCAAAATCAGGATAATAATCAAAATCAGGACAGGAATTCCAACTTGTATCTTTTTTATCCACTCTAAAAAATTAAGCCTTTGTTTCTCAGAAAGAAAATAGGAAGCTGTTGTCTTTTTGAAATTATTCAGCAGAAATTATTCACCCAAAATGCCTTTTACCCAGTCAACCTGAATAAAAATGTGGCTGTATTTATATTGCTCTATAAGAGGAAGAAGGGGGGTTATACAGCAGCTTCCTACTTCCAAGTAGAGCCTTCAGTTTTTCATGACTACTTTAAAACTGCTCACACTAACACAGTAGATAACCAGGACTGTATTAGACACTTTATTAGACAATGAAGAAATGCAAAATTCTTCTTCCAAAGCTTTCCAGTCCCTTTTAGCTGTACTTCTTTCCATACTGCTTCAAATATTTGAAATAGTAAACCAAATAAGTAAAAAAATGGCCTAATGTTTCAACAGTTAGGTCTCCAAATACTGAGTTTGTACCATTGCAATGTTCAAAATTAACTGTATTCAGTACCAAGTAAAACAAAACAGTGATGTTTCTCTACACTATCCACTTGCAAAAATATGACATTGAGATTAGAAATACACGCACTTACTCCAGCTGTATAAAGCTGATATTTTTGTTGCTGTTCATCAGCAGTACCAACATAATTGATTCATTATTAAGTGGCTGGGGCATGCACTTGACAACTTACAATTTCCCTTGCTATCATCCAGATTTTCAGTAGCACACACTGAGACTCTGCACAATAATTCTACTTACTAGAGCTATTTCACACAAAAATGATCCAGAGCTGCCTTCTCGCATTTACTTTCTGAGAAAAAATGCAACCACATAAGCTACAAATCAGAAGACAATAACAGAGCTGTTCAACTTTTTAAATATTATGCAAAAGTGTCCACTTAACTTCAAATCAGCACATAGATCTAGACTGACACTCAGAAACATCATTTTAATCCTGTCAAAAAATATGCAAAGCTATTGTTGTTTACATTTACACTAAAATACTGTACATATCTAGAAGTGTAATTATTTCTAAGCTATGACCTGTATTTTATCCGAACATTGGTACAATAAAAAAATCCTTTTTTATGTATTAGAGAAATATCAGAGTATTACTTTATGAATTTATCTTGAAACCTATCGAGATAAAAGCCTTTTCAAAGAAAAACTGACACTTTGGTATAAGATGACATTTCTTCATTAGAAACTATAAAGGTAGTATTCTTGCAAATCTCTTTGAGTATATTTAAATCTACAAGTTAACTACAATAGAAAATACATTTTTAAAAACCGCTACTGTTGCAGATGGGAAAAAAAATCTGTACTTAAAGGTGCATAGCCATTATTTTCAACACATACTAAAAATGGTATTTTTACCCAAATATTTTTAAAAAATCAGTTCTAAACTGCAACACAAATAGAAAGAAAAATAAAAAAAAGATTCTTTGCTTCCTAATCTCTAAAACCATAGCAGACACATCTATTTATCAAAAAAGCAGAGGTTGCAAGGTTTACAGAGAAGCCCAAATTAGTAACTTATCCAATATGATGTTAAGATCTGTTTTTAGTATGAATGTAAGATGAGTAAAGTTTGGAATCTTTTGTACATGTAGAAAGGTCAAAGTAATATAAGACATAGTACAGGCTGAAAAAGATTCAAGAATAGTTGCTATGGTGAAGACAGGAGGAAGCAGAAAATCAAAAAAGACATGCATAAATAGTTTCTAAAAAGTATTTGGATACATAACAAAAAGATGCTGTGCAAGAATGTAACACAAGATATTACAGTGGTTTCACATAATACATGCAAAATTAAAGAAAAACATACACAGACAGAAACAAACATTTAAAACCTGCTGAGAATTCTAAAGCAGTGCAGAGCCAGACATTTAACAGATCATTACTATTTCTACTAGAAAATGTAATATTGTGTGACTTATAATAATGTAATAATAATGTATAATTTGTGATCATTATTAAGTTTTTGTTAGAAGAGAATCTTCTTGATTACAAAAAGACTGCTTACATAAAAATTTTAAAAATCATATTATATTCATATGACATAATCATTACTCAATAATGACTGTTTGATTTAGTTTAAACCATTTGAGAGCAAGGTGACAGAAGTGTTTATTTAATTTAAATTATCTCAGCCATTAAACCATCAGGCAGATTTAAACATGCTAAAACTCAGAAAATTTATCATATTATAGTTAAGCAACTGAACTATCATTTTTAAACATTAGTTTCACATCAAATAGCAACAGTAATAGCAACAGCTATAATTCTGATCTACCTGTTCCTACAAGTATATGTAAAGTCCTCAAATAAAAGATTGAGGTTTAAAATGAACTAGAATTAAGGAAACGGTGATGAACAGTAGAAGTTACAGTTATAAGAATGTTTGGTTTGCTCTAGTAAGCGAATGTCCCTATCTCACCTATCTGTCTCCCTACAAGAAAGCTACATTCCACCTCAATTAAACTACACTACTTAGCACTGTGGAAAAAGACACCATATAAACTGGAGTGAGCAGACAGTTTGCAATGTAGATGCACAAAATGCATAGCTACTGTACTATGAGCATCTTAGAGATTTAGTCTTGAATGTCCAAGAAATAGGAGAATATCTTTTCCCTCTGAAACGCAGACTATAATTGCATGCATGTACAGTTTTCTGAGAAAAGTCTCTGTGAAGGAACTCAACCTGGTGTTTGAAGCTTAATATATACCTAGCAATCATGTTACAGGTGAGTGAGCTCTCAGTTGCACAAGGGAACATTTCACTGGATAAAAACATGTCAAAATAGTTTCTGAGAAAAATCTGAATGAACCAGATGATCTACTTACCGAAAGCAGCATTAACGTATCTTTCAAACTAATAGAAACCAGCAAGTAACAAATTAATCCATTTTTAAGTGTAATAAACAAATCATGCTGAACACCAAATCTCCAGAGCACAATGGAGTACTTGCATGATAAACAAGTTACAGAGCTCTATAACTAAAGCCAGTGTCAATCAAGGTCACATAAAATCTCCATGTGGCTAGACTTGCCATATTTAATAAATAAATCCAGGTATTATCAACAGCATTAACTTGTTAATAGATGAATACAAACAACATAGTCCACATTCTGTAGAAAAGAAGTTAATTAAGAATAAAGAACTACTATGCAAAATAATGAGAACTACCATGTACTGCAACTCCTCAATAAGCTAGATTAATAGCCTTACATATTTTGCGGTAGGAATTTATTAACTATCACCATACAATGAATATCGAAAGTAGCTTTCTGACAACAGCCTGAGGACTTCAGACCAAACACTAACAATTAGTTTATGAGATGTTCTTTAAATTCACAGGGTCACTCATACTGAAAATGTGCTGAACCTCAGCAGAAGGAGATAAGAAGGGAATTCAGTCACCCAGATCTTAGTTCCCACCTTGACCTCCACACTCTTTCCAGTGTGTTAACATTGCTAAAAACATTTTCAAAAGAAATGCTTTTACAATTAAATGCCAGCTCATACAATTAATACTGGCTTCAGCTCATACACATCAGAAATTATTCTTAAGTGCTTCTGTAATAATTTTTGCTAAAAAGTCTGATAAACAATTTCAAAAATTGTACTTACTTCCAAAGTACGTCTTTAAAAAATATTAGAAAATTAACTAGTGAAAGAGATTAAGTGTTCCAGAGGACAAGAAAAGGCAGGTCATTTGTGTGGGGTTTGTTTTATTTTCTTTTTCTTGGAGGAAGTGTTTAACAGCCAAGAAACCACAGTCATTTCTGAGTCTTCTATAGGCCAAGAGATCTGACTGACCTCATACATTCAAGCTGGATACAACTGGATCTATCAACACATTCTCGATTAGAAGTTTCTATTTAATACTCTACAGTTTACATCAAATTGCAAGATCACTTTAGACACATTTAAGAGTTGCCCAGTATATTAAAAGTAGGTAAAATAAGACATTAGGAATAGTAAATGAGGTTTTAGAAGTTTCATTGTGTGTCAAGCAAAAGGTTACACTTTTACAGGCTATTCCCTCTAAGCTCGTGCGTTACACTGCTAAGAATCTGTGTGCTCATCATACTAAACACTAAACTCTCATAGTCTCAAGCCATAATGAGACTGCAAATAAAAGTAAATGGAGCATACCTTTATTTAGATTATATTCTTTAATATACCCTGTAACAAGCAAATTATTCAAGTTTGTTCAGAAGAGTGCCCATTTTAACTACTGATTTTGGGTAGGTCTGATACAGAAAAAATCTAATAAAAAGTATTGAGAAAAACATACAAAATGAGGCAATGATCCTTTATTTAATTTTGATACACTGTCGATTAAAGTTCTGCTTCTCTTGAAATACGTCTTGAAAGAGAACACTAACAAAACCAAACGAGGGAAAGAACATCTAGGAATTACAGCCACAAGTCAATTTCTCAGAAACTGTAACAGATAAAATTGCTTTATTCATAACATACCCATGAAGGTATCTATGGTACAAGGAAACTGCATCACATACCTCTAGACACCAGATTATCTAGGTACCAGATTATTTTCTTTCCTTAGGGATACAAGGACTCTCATATGTAATGCTCAGTAAATAAGTCACAGCTTCTTATTGTTGAAGACTTATTAAGTACCATAAACCAATATTTTTCAATAGCAATCTACAAGGAAAACAAGTCATTAGAACTACCATGATTGATACATATCAACACACTTATCAATGTATATCTGAACATAAAACAGAGAGAGGATTTTAGGTTGATCTGGTTACTTGCAGTAAATAACATCATCTGTTCTTTACAGATTCTAAAAATAATAAAATGAAAAAGAGGAAAGTAACATATAGTGTTTTCAGTGCTGTTTCTGATAGTGATGCATCTATCCAACTTTTTGAAAGATGCAAGCAGTTTGTATCTTTTTTTCTCCAAATAAATAAGTTTGAAATATCAGTTATATACTAAAACCAGTAAAACTTGCTCAATTATTTCAAGGCTGCTATACTGCAGTGCCAGAACTAAGATATTGAAACAAAAGCATGTATTTCATTCTCAAAGGAAGTTTAACCTAGCCATGCTGTCATACATCCACAGGCTGATTTAGTGCAAATAGTCCTTACTTCCTCCTATCACTTTCCAGAAATCTAGATTAAAAAACTTTATAATCTATACCAGATAATGATTTTCCCAGCTACTGCTTATCTTCACTTGTATTCAGCAATACAAAACTGAAGAAACTTCAAGAAACTTCAAGAAACTTCCAAGAAACTTCATTGCTTTTCATGTTTGCATTTATACTGTACTTTGCATAAGTTTCCTCATATTTCAGAGTGAATTTTTTGTGATTGCACTTAACAGTTAGAGCCACATAAACTCGACAAAAAGGCACATGTTGTTTACTCGTAGTCAGTGGCATGAGATGTGCAGTAAAACAAAATGTAGAGTTACGTAGTTCTCAACTCTGAAACAGGATATGAGGATTCAAATCAGAAATATAACTCATTTGTTTAGTTATAACATATACATTATTTAGAAAGAGACAAAAAAGTTCCAAGTTCTGTAGGAAAGAAAACAGGATGCACACCAAACGTGTAAATCACTTTAACCTATTCCTCAGAACTGGAGGGTATAACTGAAGACTATATGGTAATCTGCAGCACAATTTTCCAAGAACACATCAGTGTTCTAATCTTAGAACAGCTTTCACAATCTGCACATTAAAAGCTTTTAAACACTACTATAAAAAAATACAAAGAGTGAAGTAAATTTAGTAATTTAGGTACATGACTCATTATCCACAAAAGAACCTTTTCCATTAATTCACAGCCTAAGTGCTTAGGCTCAATATTTAAATATACTCAAAGATTTAACATTCAGTGTACTATTCCATATAAATAGCAAAGAAAATGCTACAATTTTCTTTAAATTAAAATATTCTGTTAAAAGCTCTCTCTAATATGAAAGAGAAATATGAAAAACTGACACAAACAGGAATCAATGAGGCAATTTGATTCTAGGTTACAAGACAACAAGTGCTGTTTCACTGAAAATAAATCTTGCAGGAAATAACACTGACTTCACTTTTCCAAAAAGTGCAAAAGAGTTTTCTAGTTAAAAGCAAGGCTATGTATCTTTCAATTACAGAATCACATTTCTTCTGCATTATGACAGATGTACAACTGACATCACTTCCAGCGTTTGTATTTCTTAGGGTTTTCTCTCCTCTTTCACCAAACCTGTAATAGCTACTCAGTAACACAGATCATTTACTGTACTATGAGACACTCTTGTGGTACAGTAAGGAATGAAGTGATGAGCCAATCATAAACAGAGAAAGATTCAAACTCAGAAGGCATCCGTTGCAATCAAGCTTTAAGAATATTCACCATTTTAGAATATTTTATTAAAAAGCAAGCAGGAGAGATATGTAGCATTCTCATTTAAATGCTGTTCTATCTGACACACTATTTGACAGAAGCTAAACAACAGAAATACTGCAAGTGAATTCTTGTCTCTGTTGGCTAGAGAACACATTAATACCACATCACACTATAAAACAGTGTAAGTTCATATTATGTTAAAAAGGGTATGTATTTCTGCACTAAAATTAGATATTTGATAATCTAATGTATCTACCTAAGTTGGAATATCAGACAAATATACTGTGAATATAGTTTTAGGCTAATTCTAATTAGCATGCATTTAAACCTCTGTCCAGAAAACTTCTCATTCCTCCAGCAATTCAGGCAAACAAAATTTGTATAATTAAAGCTACTTGAATTCCTGCTCCTCAAAGTCTGTGCTAGAGTTCTATGAGACTGAAGATGATGTAGTCTCTATTACAGAGATTCTGCATAATTAGTCTAGTATGCCGATTTGGTAACTGAACACATTTTTAATGAAGAAAATTATAATTTTCATATGAGAATAATAATAGTATATTTCTTTACTATCTCGTCACACATCTTTGTATTAGCCACAAAATGCTGGAAAAAGACAAAAAGAGAAAAATAAGTCTGTTTTGTACCAATTGGAGTCTTTTTCATATTGTTTAGTTAGCATCTCCAAATGCTGCAGAATAGGATTTTATCCCTCTCTTCCTGTTACATTCATGTATGCATTATAGTTGACTACCTAAGTCACTAGACCTTGCAGACTTTTGAGGAATGAGTCTAATCTTAAATGCATAAAAATTATTTAGTAGTTCTCGTAGTAAACAGCAACAACGTATTCATTCTATTTGACCTGAATATCATTATATGTAAATGTGGCTCCTGCAGCAGAATTACAATTTGATTAAATCTATATGACTTCCCTCCCCCCACCAAAAGACTGAATACAAATATTACCCTGAGTAAACAGAAAACCCCAGCTGGTGATCATGGAATAAGCCTTAGCTTCAGAGTCTGGTGTGCCATAACTACCAAGAGCTATATAGACAGGCCAGAACAAACACCAAGAGTGGTACAAATTAACAATTTTTGTTATTATTTTTAAGAAAGTTAAGCATAATACAATTTACACTTCATTCTAAAAGCAAACACGTGTTCTAGCAAAATGAAACACATTTTCTTTTACAAATCAGAGGTACATTAGCTCCTTGACACAAGGAATGCTTTGTCCTTAATTTCTCTTATTTTTTTCAGGCTGACTTATTTTTGCCACTGTTGTTTTGGGAGGGCTTTATACAGTTCCAAATATGCTTCCTACTTTGAGTTTTGGTCTGTACTCCCAGGTTCTCAGCAACAGAAACCTGGCGATCAGAACTGTCTACTTCCAGTACATATGAATATCTTGTTCTCAAAAACCTATTTTTGTTGAAGTGGTTGAGATTCTATTTATTATAAAGCATGCATCTGCACAGCTCAGCTTACCTCACCATTTGCCCCCACCTTGATCACTACCTCTTCCTTATTCTGATGAATAAGGAAGAATCTCAGGTACATTCTGAGAGTCAACTGCTAGCAGCAAATGGATTCTATCTTCCCCTTTTAAAGTTTGAACAAATCCATTTATCACTACTGCTTCTCTTCTATAGAGCATTAAAACAGCAATTCAGTTCACGTTACTAGATTAGTACTGAAAATAAACTTTCTCTTTTGGCTCTTTGCAGTTACGATGATCTAACCTGGTTTTGTTTTAGCTACATCTATCCACATTTGTTTCTTTTCACAGCAACATTATAGATTTGCTGAACTACAGATGCCAAGATTTTTGCTGCAATGTGCAACCATGCCTTGAATCCCAGTTTCTCTTCATGCATTCCAGCTATAGCTACCTTCCATTTTGTCAGACTTGGCAGCAGCTTTTATTCAAACAACCTTGTTGAACACCGATCTGCTACTTCCATCCTCGCACTGTTTCAAATAGATGACCCAGTATTTCTCAAGATCTTACACTGAAACACCAGCAACAAGAAAAAAACATTCTGTTTCATATATATCAAGTACACTGCAGCCAAATTTTAAGTGCCACAAAACATTATACTGCAGTCTAGGAACTGCAAAGATAAGCAGTCACCCTAAGCAGGCTCTTTCTAGCTTCTTATACTTGCCAGCTATATATATGCATTTACAATTTTAGAAAAAGGTATTTCTATATCAAAGGACAAGTCAGACTGCACAGCAGGAAACATTTAGTCTTCACAACTGTTAAGCTAAGTAATAGAGCAGATGAAATTTCTAAATTTCATTACTCAACTGATGTTAGAGGTAAGGTTGTAGAACTATCTTGTGAGTTAAAAAGAAGAGTTCCACTAACTTGTAAAACAGGAGGAGTGGAGCAGCAAAGCCGTAAAACAGAAATATGAAGTTGTTAAAAGCTACAGGATATGCTGTCCATGCCCTCATTCTCTTAAGTTTAAATGAGTTTGAATGTAACAAACTGATCCATAAGAAGAATGTATCTGAAAACACAACTATTTCACTGCAAATATTTAACTATTGTGCCAGCCAACAACTACAACACTGCAAACACATCCTGCCCTATTATGAAAGTTTTCAGAATGCGGAACTAGATTATATCCTATGTAAAAGAATATTTTGTTAAAACTCTGATTTAACCGCCAAAAAAATCCTACAATTTCAGATCAAATAAATTCTCTCAATTCTTACATAACCCTCAGAACCTGATTGCTCTTAACAGGGGGTACATCAACTACAGGACATTTACAAAAGTGCTTCATGGTGATGTGTATTTCAGAAAAAATACTGAAAGAGCCCAGTTAAAATATCTGTCAGCCAACTATCATGGCAAGATATCTAGAGACTAGAAAAATCTATTTAGAATGAGGAAATTGTATGAGAAATTTATCAGGTTGAGATCATGCAGAGAACATCAGCCCATAATGGAAGCCTGTTTCATAAAAGTTCATATGAAGTACTCAACTTATTGGTTTTTTTAATTAAGACCTCACTTTACTAAGAAAATTAATTACGTATTAGATAAGGCCAGGTCATATTTACACAAAGTTGGTAGATAATGAACAGTATGTAATCTTAGTGGGTAAGGAAAGAAAATGTCACTAGCTACTTTTTACATATGAATAACTTAAAATATTGTTCCAGCTGAACCTGATCAAATGCAAACAGAACCAAAGGCTCTGCCAAATATAATACTGCTCAAGTCTGCATCACATACCAGTACCCAAGTACTGTCTCACAGCTGCCTAATTGGACATTACTGCTCCATTAACACATAATCTCCTTGATTTTTTTTTTTTGTTTTTCAAAATGAATTGTCCTTGAAATGAATTTCCTCTGAAACAAGCCATTCATTGAAAAACTAAATGATAGATTTTCTAAAGGACAAAAACTAGTGCTCATGGAAATTTAAATGCTAATAATTTTCATCAACAGTGACTTTGAAGGTTTGCCAAATAAGGTTTGTTAAACGTTTCTTGCATGTAAATTATTTTGCTCAGTTCACAATGAAAAAAGGCTACAATAAAAGCAGCGCTGTAATGAAGATTTCATTACACTCAGATAAAGTGTTACCTTTAGTCAGATATAAATGCTTGCAACATTAGATTAGAAATTCATCAAAAGCACTTAGTGTATAAACATGTAGCAAAGCTAAATAGGAGGTAAAAACCCATGAAAATAGGTTTGTACCAGGTGTAGAGTTTTACACTTCCTGTGTGATACAAAACTAGCAAATTAATTTGTGCAGAATCCTTGCCAGTATAGCGATAATTATATTTAAGTTCTTAAAGTGAGTATTTTCCATTAAATAAACAAAGTTATTAGACTGAGCAGGGGCATTGGGATGACTTTCCATAACTTGCATTTTAAGTTCCAAACCTGTTTTTCTATTCTGTTGGTATTTATAGTTTAGGCCTTATGAAACTCAGCAGACTTTTTTGATCTCTGGATACATGAAAATAGTATCTATCTCCTTTAAGATCTTACTCATTCACAGTGTGGAAACATTTTCTAGTAGAAATCAATAAAGGAACACTTTCATTGCTTTTAAAACATGAAGCCTTCAAGGGCTTTTCCTACCACAGGGTTGCGAAATGGGAGTGGAGTGCTATTGTTACCCTGAATATACTGTCATATTTTCATCAAACATGAAGTGACTGCAGACCGATACTGTATTTTGTGTAGAAATCAACTATTAAAAAAAAAATAGGAATTGTTTGAAAGAAACAGGTAAAGGTGAACTAAAGGAACTACTTTGTCCAGGCACTTCACTGAGGAGAAAAGCCAAGCACTCAATCTGGTTTGGAGCTGACAGGAAATGATAGTCTGTGTGCAGAAGGTAAGAAACAGTCGTTTAATAACAGCATGTACAACAATTCTGTCAGAAAGAAAAAAAAAGTAAAATAAATTAAAATTAAGGTATAGTTAATACTGTGCTTAGGTAGATGCTTACAAATGCTGTAACAAACTCTTCAATAATATCTTTTCACTATCTGACAAAGTAGTTCCTAACTGAAAATATAAATCAAAGTACCTTATCTAAGAAAAGTTTTTCTAATCCTAGTTACAACATGTCCTGATACACTGACTCTTTTCTACAGTCCTACCAGAAGAATGATCTGATGTTATTCATTATTCTGACATAGATTAGGGCACTGATGACATAGTCATTCAATAATTAATTAATTCAAGGGAGAATTCATCCTAAGAAATTGTCAAAGAAGGAGATTAAAGGGAGAAACATGCCAAAATTTTAGCTTCAAAAAGAACCAAACTACAAAAAAAAAAAGCTATTGTCAGGCTATTTTAACCGCTGCTATGCTTATTTTTTTTCAGGTTTTCTATTTTTTGTTTGCCACACATTCATGGAGTTATCTGGATACCAAAGCCAGGTTTTAGGAGTTACTCACATCCCACTTCTTTAAATACGTTTAACAGTCTGAACAACTGAATGCTTCTCCTATCCATGACAGGACATCAGAAAAAATAAATTAAGTTGAATTAATTTTCCCTAAATTGGGTCTGTTTTGCTATGACAGTAATTGGTAAGTGATCTCCCTGTTTTTAATTCAATGCACAAACTTTTCCATTTTATCAGAGAGCAGTTGTGTGGGCATCTGGCAGCCAGCCAAGCTCAATGCAACACAGAAGTATATTCACTCACTGATTCTTATACATCAGTCTCTGCATAACAAATATGATTTGGTACAAATATTTAAAAAGAATAAGAGCAGATATCATTCTATTTGCTAAGAACAGAAACAACTAATATAGTTACTACCAAAGCAACACTTAATATACCATCCACTCTCTCCATATGAAGATGATATACTCAAGTCGTAAGATACCACTGACATTTCAGTGCTTTGGTTGCTGTTCCTTGCAAATGCTCATAAGTTACTCTTGCCTTCTTCAGAAAGAAACTTTTCTTCCTTATTTCATTTTATATGCACCAATCAATCTTTGTGAAAAATTTTGCTTTTGGGATAGTTAGGATGATACCAAAAGGCAGCCAAACAAATGCATAGCAGGCCTTACTTGTACAGTTAACATTACAAGGTAAATCAGGTTACTCAGTGCTGTATTATGGCAGAAGTTACTAAACTATATTGTTGGCAGTCTTACAGGTTTGTAATAATAAGATTCTACAAGAAGTACAGTTTGTAGCCACCTCTGATAAATCCTCCTCCAGAGGAGGAAAATACAAGGATAGTGGGCTCCACCTAATCTTTCAGACGGATGACAGCATGTTCTCTTGCTCATGCAAGGTAGCTGTGGCATGTTAAACACAGCACTAAACTGATTTATATTGCTAATTTGATCTTCTTGCTAGCCTTTACTCTCTTTTCTGGTTTAAAATATTTGAGACTTAATTGGCACTATAGCACCCTAGGTCTTGATTTTTCTTACAGAGTATACAGGGGAGAAAAAAAATTAGAGAGAACTATATTGACCTTTTCAAGACAAGTGCCAACAGAGATAGTACTCCCACAGAAGTGCTTTATTTCTGAATAATCAGGTCTGGCAGGAGCTCTGATGTGATGGGATCAGACACTGCCATTTCCAATAAGATTAGGATGAAAATCTGTCCTAGTTGATAAAAAAAAAAGCAGAGGAAGATCATGCAATCTTTCTCTATCGAGTTTACTAGATCAGTTCCCTTTGATATCTAGAAAAGAAAAAAGAGTACATTTCTAATTTTTTCATGCCATCTCCCACTAGCTGCAGTTGTCTGCATATTGCTAAAAATAATGAAGAATTTACAAATGTTTTCTTGTATGTTTGATGTGCAATTTCTAAACCTCATCTGAACTTTACCACTTTAAACGTAAGAGTCTTTGGATCAAGTCAAAGCAACATATTGGTATGATATTTATAAATACAGCACATTAATTATAAAACATGTATTTCATGAAACTACTGGCTTTCTTATATTTTGCATACATGAGATGTTCAAATTGTTAGCTTGGATTGAAATGCTTCAAGATTTCTTTTTTGGTTAGAAGTTGATTTCTTGTGTACTCTACAACCTCCTAAGTCTTGGAATCACCTTGGCAAATCAGTTCAAGCACCCAAAGGATTACTGTAAGCAATATGTAGCTGGTTCTCTCTTGTTATCCTGAACACATATCCCACATGATGGCTAACCATTACAGTCTCTTTATATTAATTACACTTACAGACTTCAGCAACTTACTGCCATAATCTTCTCCACACCAGTACTCTTCAAAGTATCTCCACAAACCAAGTGTTTGCATATTAAAATTTATCTTATTTCAGTATTGTAAGTCTTAAACATATTAGTTTGAAGCTACTTCAAGCAACCTGGCACTCATATCAATGATTAAAAAACAAGAACTGCCATAAGAAATGTTCCTAGAAAAGACATTATGCCAGCCTTACCATTTCCTATAATCCATTCTCCTCACTTAGCAAACGAGAAAGTTGCTTCCTAAAAATACAACCTTTCCTATTTCTTTTGGACCATATACCCCTGAATTTTTCTAATGTTCTTTGAACCTGCTGAACTTTTGAAGCTGTCTCCAAGTGGTCCCCCCAATTCCATAACTAACTTCATTTTCAGAAAATTAAATACACATTTCAAAGTTAGCTAAAGGGTCCTTTGCAAGAAATTCAAGATTCAAAATGAGTATGTGAAGAACATCCTGTTTACATTTATCTAGATATATTTAATGAGTTTTCCCATTATCTTCACACTTCTACATTTTTAATGCTAACTTTTTTCTTGCAATACTATCTTGAACTTCCCTATCAAGTCATATGCAGTTTTTTTACCCCATAGCTTTACCTGCTGGCAATTTTTCTGTATTACAATACAAAGTTTATTCAAATCTTGGATATACTTTAATCTCCCACTTTATTATCACAAAATTTTCAGCTTCTCTAATCTTAACATTTTCTCATCATATACATCAAGTGACCCAAGAGCTAATAATACAATATAATATTAGAAGGAATTTCCATTTGCAAGGTTTTGCACAGGAGGTTTCTTTTACCCCACAAGATTTTCATGATTCTGGAGCTCATGCTATCTTTTATGCAAAGTATCACTTCCTTGCCTGTACTTCTAATAATTCCAGCAAAGTTAGCAGCATGTTAGCATACAGACCAGTGATTATTCTTCCATCAGCCTTCCAGTGCATTACAAAGTAGTTGTCATTCAATAATGAGCATTTATGTTTGTTCATCTTATCTCTTAGGATTAAGATTATATAAAAGCACATGTAAGCTCCAGCTCTGCTATTCAGTATTTCACCTATCAATTAACTTTAAGTCATATATTCAGTTAAATGTTTTCCAAAAATTATAGTAAGAGATTCTTTTAAAACCATTGTTGCCAGAAAGACTTTACACACATTTTCTTCACTGGTCTGAGATCATGAGGATAACCCTGGTTGGCAATTCTTAAACTCTGGATATTTCTTTTTTATTTCTTTCTCTTTTATGTCTCTTCTAACCACCCCTCATACCAATACTTCTTTCTGGTATTAAAATGTATCAGATAACCAAAGTTCACTCATGCAAACCATTCACATTCATCACCTTATTTTCAGAACTTGTCAATTACTTTTCCCCCAGCCAGTGAGTAGTCATGGAGCTGTCAGAGGTACACAAAACCAGCTGCACTCAGGTAACCAACTCACAACCAAAACCAATGCCTAAAACAAACCCACAACAAGGACAACCGTGATGACAATCCAGTGACATTTCCCAGGTTAAGGGTTCACTGTACCAGTCAGGGATTGCCATGACATGGACAGGAACAATGACCCAAAGCGCGCACTCACACACTGACACACACGGAGCCCTCTCACGCAGGCTTTTATGACAAAGGAGTTGGTTTGCCATTATACCCTTGACTAAATTTGGAATCAGTGAAAAAAAAAAAAAATCACATTTCATCTTCAGTAAGTTGCTACCAGAATACCATCAACAACTGATGCTTTGATACTTCTCAGTGTTCAAGGTTTTATTTTTATAAAACATGTTGCTTTCACAAAATGATTCAATTGTTCAAAAGTGACAAAACCAGCTTTATAACATGCAAAAGAAGAGAAAATACCCTCTATCACCCATAGTCTCTGTGGGCCTTGAAAACATTTCCTCCAGTAAAGTACCAAGACTGCTGCCAGCAGCAAGTCAAAGAAGTGGTTATTTCCTTCTACTCCCCTTCTCAGGGAGGTACTTCCCCACTCTCAGGGAGAAATATCTGGAGTATTTTGTATGGGTTTCCCCACTCCAAGAAAAATATATGTATTTTGGAATGAGTACAGCAGAAAATCATCAAGACTATTAGAGGGCAGACACATAAAGATGCAGACAGAAAAGTTGAAAGAGTTGTTAGTCTTGAGAAGGATAATGAAAGACAAGGGAACACTTATTGTTGTCTCAAATGACCTGACAGAAAGCTGGAAATAAAGAGGGAATGAGAATTCTTGGAGGTGCACAACAAGCAAGAGGAAAATGCCACAAGCTGCAACAAAAGATATTCCAAAACATATTATGAAAAACAAAAAATTCACCACAAGGACAAACATGGGAAAAGG
Organism: Oriolus oriolus; assembly: GCA_013400235.1. Taxonomy (NCBI): domain Eukaryota; kingdom Metazoa; phylum Chordata; class Aves; order Passeriformes; family Corvidae; genus Oriolus; species Oriolus oriolus. The sequence goes on from VXBT01004797.1 coordinate 186,801, forward strand.
TTGTCCATCCCTACATCTCCATCTTTAGAAATACCTCAAACTAAGCTGGAGAAAGTCCTGAGCAACGTGAACTAGACTGGTACCTTTCCAAAATGTTGCTGGACAAGATGACCTTCAGGGGTTTCTTCCATGGTTCATGTCTCTCAAATGTCTTTGGATATACTCAACAAAGGTTTCCTACAGTCTGAAGCTAGGCCCTCTTTTACTTTTTATTCTTGCAGTAGTATTTCTTTCATTCCTTCATAACATCTTCCGTTTTTTAAATACTTCAATGCCCCTTCAAAATCAACATAATTTGTAACTCCTATACAAACATCTGCTGAATCTTCACATCTATTCTATATTGTTCTGTATTCCTTTTTCTAGCAAAAATTCCTCAGTGGATTACTTATATAGACATAAGACTTCCTTTTCTGGATGAACATTGATATCCTTTTGGCATATTTGCTGGCAAAATGCACCAACTGAATATTTGAGTACCTCAATTTGATTTTACTTAATGAGAATAAAATTCACTTAAAGTATCATTGAACATTCCGATCTCTGCTTCCTCAACTAAATACCTCTTCTTATGCAAAGATTTTAATGAAAAGAGTGCATAAGCAGACCCTCCAGCAGAGTGGAAACTAGCTCATTCTTTGCATGCCATCATTTGGCTACAGAACCGTTTTCAATTTCTCATCATTCTGGTTTTAGAGACAAAGCTTTAGAAACAGTCAAGGACTGTTCCCAATTTGAGTGTAGTGAACAGCTTGCTGATTCTACTTTAGAGAGCCTGGTGTTAAATCTCCTCAAGACGGTGAAGAAAACTATATGTCTCTAATTTCTTTGGTAAGTTTTGTTATAATCAGTAAGTTAAGTATAACCTACAAAGAAGTATCCCCTCTGTCCATGGTCATGAGAACAAAAGCAGTTGCTTTGCTGTGCTCTGTACTGGAATTCATGCTGTCAGCAAGAGACCTTGAGATCTGGTCCTGCCTACTAACACACTTAAGCATTCATGTAAAGTTCTGTAAACCATTCACTTGAACAAAGATGAAATTTAGTTCCATGTTGCCTTTTAAACACCTACTTGCTGTCCTAAAAAAAATCTTTAGTGTCTCCACTTCCCTTGAAAAATTAAGATGATGGCACACTTATATCACCCATGTGGGAGGAGAGAGATTTCAAAACTTAAAAATAAAATAGATTAAGCAGTAAGCCTCACCTGTAAAAAAGAAATAAATTTGTCCCTGCAGACCACAGTCTTTAAATTGCTACACAGACACACACACATTTGGTATAAAAGTGTACTTCACTGACTTTCCAACTGTAGATCCAGTAACTCTCTTCTGTTGGGTTTTGTCAAAACAATGTATTCAGTCCATTCAGTTAAATATTGAGGGATGTTAATCTTGTTAACTCTAATGTTCTTGCTGTCTGTGGAGACTCACAATCCTCTTCTGAGCCATTAACATGTTTGGCCTGAACATCATCTTGTCTCCCAAATTTTACTGTTTAATTACACATAGGAAACTATTTCCTCCAGTGGCTTTTAAAACTTCCGAACTATTAATTCAGGGAACATTCTTGGGAATTCTCCTAACATTATAAAGGCACCATAATTAGCTTCTAGACTTATTTTAATATATTCAAGCAAACATGTCTATGGTCTGTGAGGTTTTCTTGCCTTTTTATCTTTGTACAACATTCTTACTATTATTAACTATCAGCAGCAATAAGTTATAACACTTAAATCAGTAGAAACACTGCTAGGACATAAGAATCATGCTTTGACAAGAGTGGAATAAAGTTCTAGGTTAAAAAAATATTGGATAATACACACCAAAGCATATCCAAAAAAGGGAGAAATTTGAGAATGCCATGCCATTCTATTAATAAAAATATCAAAATAAAATTTTTAAAACAAAGTAAAAATACAGTAACCTCTGTTCAATTTGCAAAGTAAAAAAACATTACAGCCCTTTGGCTGCCCTAAAGTACTACATCTCTGATACCAAAAAAGGAGGGAGAAAAAACTGTGTCAAGAAGTAACAGGCATTTTATATATGGGACAGAATAACCTAAACTACTACTCAAACTACTTACTTCCAAGGAAGGGACAAAAGTTTTAAAGCCAAGAATACTTTAAAATATTTTGTTCCTTCACAGTGCTTTAAAAGCTGAAAAAGCTAAACAAATACCAAAGGAGATTAATGTTCCTACAGCTTTATCAGGAAGTAAAAAAAAAAAAAGAAATCTATCTAAATCTATCTAAAAAAAAAAAAGACTATCGTCCTTCATGGATCCAACACACACCAATTATCATATCAATTCTGAGGGTAAATACATCACCTTCTGGGCTCCAGATTAGGTTTCAGTAATTTATGAAGGTACTCTGATAAAATTTTACTTTTTTTTCAGATGTGATAAATAATATCTGTATTCTCCAGAGGAATTTATTGGGTTTTTTTCTGAGAGGTTTTCCTACATGTCACACAATTGTTGTCACGCTTAAGTAAAATAGTTCAATATTACTGCTTTAAGCAGTGTAGGATTTTCAGACCTTTTTCTTTATACATCCCACTTAGAAACAAGAATATTAATGTTATATTTAGAGGGTTTTTTCATATATTTATTTAAGTCCCAAGAATTTTAAAGGTATCTCCAAAAGCTGAAAATTAAATCCATCAACTACTTACCCCTTTTTTGACAACAAAATGTAAGTTCCAATTTGCAAAGCATGTCAGCATTCTCATACTTGTCCTCTTGTGCCTTAACCCAAAAACAGGATTCTGTCATCTCCTGAGGCCTGATCTACAAGCAAGAGACAAAAAAAAATTTTATTAATTATTTTGATACTATGCAGAAACTGTGCTCTGTAGAGGCCAAAGCATATTAAATATTTAAGAGCTCTGTAAAACATGTGAACTTTTAGTACACAACTCATCTTTAGAGTTGTTAATATATTTCTCATTGAAAATAATAACCATTAAAGTAAGTGGGTTTGGACAAACAGATTCTAACAATGAAGACAACACACTCTGTTATCCAAAGTCTAAATGGAGCAAATTAGCTTTGGTCTAGATTTAAAACTTGGGCAAACTTCAAATAATCCGTGAACACAGCTGGTTTAACTAGATACTAAGTACCTTACTTTTCAGAATGTAGCTTTGATTACTTCATTAATTGTGAAAATCTTTTTACAGACTTATTTTGGTCTAAATAATTATAGTTTCCAAACTCAGTAGACTGGTATACTTGATTTTGTCACAATGGAGAAGGAAAAAAAAAACAAAACCAAAACCAACCAAACCCCTAATTGAGTCTATATTTTGTCAGCCATTAAATTTATGTCAGTGCATTTATACTATGGACAAATGGAGAGAACTGCACTGCTTCTTTCCAGTCCAGGCTAGATAGATGCAAGACACTTGTTTGGAAACTGTATAGCTATAAGTAGAGTGCAGTGACTGATCCAACATAAAGAGTCTGATAAAAAACAAGGCGTAATAGGTCCCAGGAAGCATAAGAAGCATGCTGCTATCAAGGTTGTTTTATTCTAGACCAGAACTGACTTTTCCAGGCATCTCAAAGTCAACAGATACTTGCCCAGACGATTCATGGGTCAATGAAACACAGTTTTCACAAAACAATGAAAAACTAAAGACAGAAGGTATTCATATCTTACATAATTTTAACTAATGTATCAATTGCTTATCTAGTCTTACTTCTGACAAGTATCTATTTTCCCCAAGTTCAATGTTTATATCAAGTATTTGTCATTAATCAACACTACCTTAGACCAGTTGAGTCTCTTCATGGTAACCTCAGGTTTGAATTCTTTTTTAGGCTTCATTCCAAACGGTAAAGCACATGAAGGCGGGGACCACTGTATTCCAGGCAGGCCTGGTAGAGGCGGTGGTGGAGGAGCACCACCAAAACCCAGAGGTGCTCCCAAGCCACTCAGAAGTGGTGGAGGAGGAGGGGGAGGCGGTGGTGGTGGAATTGCTCCATTAGAAGGCAGTGGTGGAGGAGGAGGGGGTGGAAATTGATGTGGTCCTGCACCTTCCAGTGGAACAACAGATGCATCTCCACGAGTTGATGGCAGAAAACCAGGTGGCACAGAGCCATACTGATAAGGAAAATATTCTTACTCAGTTTCACAGTTTTATCAACAAAATGCTATAACAATCATAGTTTATAGATTAAATCCAGAAAACCAGTTGAAAGTCAACGTCATTTGTCCTGTATAGAACAGTCAAATAAGAATGATAATGAGCCCAACGTGCTTTTGATTTCATGATCAGAAGTGTCAATATTTGAAGCAGACATTCAGACCTGGGGGGTACACACCAAAAATTACAAACTGAAATGCTGTTTCCCACTTGTTGTATTTCACTGATCATGAGCTAAGAAGGGTATGATAGGTATCTTGATGAGATCTTATCTAGACTACCATTAGGTTTAGCTCAAATTTTAAAAAAAAGTAACATGCTAGTCTCTGTTGTTCTTATCCTATAGGTTACAGAGTAACATTCCAAGTACATAACAGCAGAATCTGAAGAAATAAATAATTCTGTTGAAAAACAGCTATCTTCCAATATAGGAGCATTCTCATTCTACAGAACTGAAAACATGAAGCAATAAAAAAAAAAGTCTTTCCAAAAAATAAAGCTTCCTTACACACCAGCTTCTTATTCCATACAGAAATGACATCTATAATGTATCAAAATAGGATGAGCACTTCAGCAAGTCTAATAAAATTACTTCTATTATTTGAAGAACTTCTATCATAGGCCTGCAAACATAAATAAGAATGTATCTGACTAAAACAACAAAAAAATAAATAAGAAATATTTATCTACTGGTGATAGCACTAATTACCTTTTCAACTAACTATGAGCTGAAACAGTCCCTTTTATTTTTAGAAAATAAAGGGAAATACAATAAGCAAAACACTTAAAATTTCTAAAAGGAAATAGCTGAATATCAATAAATACAAATAAATGAAGGCACGACAGCATGATAACGTTTTGAATTTGTGAACATAAGCATTGTTTACACTGATAAGTAGACACTGAACAATTACGCTCCAGAAATAAAAGAAATATATCAACACATACCAAATGCAAGAAGAGAGTAAAGGCATGAGACCAGGGGAAAAATAATCATTAAAGGTAGAAGTCAACATGCTAAGTAGCAACTGATGCCGTATGGAAGCCAAAGTTTCCTCTTTGGGCAGATTTAAAAGTACCAAATTGCAGTAATCAATTACCTGACATTTACAAAACTTTTCATGTATCCCATTAACAGCAGTGGGATAATTCACAGTATGAAAATTAGTGAATAGAATCATATTTTATGCTCTCTGTCTGCATGTAAAAAAGTTATATTTAATGCAGTAAATAACAACAAAAGTAAGATAGGGAGGAAACCGATTTCACTTACAAAAAGTATTTAAGTACGTTTTCAAGATACACACAGAAAAATACTTTCCTAATGAATGATATGCCACTCTTACTACATTTGGTTTTTTAGAATGCAACAATTTCTGTAATTGCTTTTGTTTAATGTTTGACTTTGACATTAACAATTAATTTTGACCAGAAATATGAATTAGAGTGACATTTCTAAATAGACCAAAGCAGAGCTAAATTAATTTTCCTCACTAAGAAAATTAAAGAAGTCAATAAATATTAAAAAAAAACCCCTCAGAAGTATTAAAATAAACCCCTATAAGCATGTCTTTCTGATGCTTTCTTTAGCCATTTTTAGACTGTGCTTCTTATTCCAGGAAATAAGACACAAGAAAAATCACTTGGTCACACAGTCTCCTTACATAGATTTAAAAGCTGAAGTAGTTACAAGTTAACTCAAGTACTACTCTCAAAAAATCTGCACTTTCCTCTCCATCATTTTAAAAATGTCTATTTATGCTTGAAAATTGAAAAATTATCAAGAAATGTTCTTATCCAGCCACAGGTTATTTGTTTCACTGCTGGATATCCATGGTAAGGCCTCAGTATAGCAAACTGCATAATGAGCAATTTCCTGTGGAGGGATAAAGATCACAATGATGAATGCTAATCTAAAAGCGTAAGACTTATTACCCTATGTGGTTAATTACTTTGGAAATGTATGACTCTGAAAGCAAAACCCAAATGAAACCTAAGAAACTAGTTTAATTAACAGAGCTCAGGCGTAAAAGGATCATCTGGGAACTCACAGCCAATTAATGTCACATTACAACTATTTGTATAAAACAGAAATAAAGGAAACTAACATTCAATCATAATCGATAACAAAGATTCTTTAAAAAACCCTCAACTGTACTATCAGAATCCGAAGCATTTTGAAAGGAAGTCCCTTTCAAAAACATTATTTCATACATTCATTTATACTGTCTTTTACCTGTGATTTAAAAGCTTGTAATTCTGTTTCAAGTTCATTGATTCTCTCCTCTTTTTTTTGCAGTAGGGCTTGGGTTTCCTGATGAACTACAAAATCTTTTTCAAACTAAGAAAAAAGAAAAAAAAAGAAATTGTTCGCACCAGTCAGTTCTGCATAGTTTCTTCAAATTCCAGCTTTTCCCTTTGTGCTTGTTAAAACTCACATGATAACAATACTAAGGACACATGACTGCTAGTCTAACTTCCATGTGGCTGCTGAGTGGAAGAACCATCTGTATCACCACTACAGGTCTTTACGATATGAAATGGCATAAAGTATTAATGTATATTAAGTTAGCATTACACAGAGTAGCTTAAAAGCCATGGATGTACAGTAATACAGTCTGTAGATACAAAGGAGTCAATTTTTATTCTCCCACTCTTCATCTCATTAGGGAAACTGATAACTGTTGAAATAAAGTATTCAGTTGGTTTTTAGCAGAGTTCTACATGAAAACTTAAATAGTAGAAAGATTCTCAATTAAGGTTAACTACTTTACACCACTTGGCTTCCTAGTCCACAAGGAACACCCAAATTCCCACTTTAACACAGTACTAATTGTAAACTGAAGTTTAAAACAATTCAGTTACACCATTCATTAATCTATTAAGTAATCCTGTGTCCATGTTATGATCACATGATGTAAAAATTACTTACTTTTCTGGAAAGTTCAGAAGCCCTCTCTTCACATTCTTCTAATCTTGCTTTATCTACGCAAACATCTTGAAAAAAATCAACAAGCACACTCACACATATGCAGGGAACACAATATTCTTAATCACATATACAGTTTCATATAAGGAAGCATGATGCTGTAATCATTTCCAAACACAGTACTTACCTAGTAAGTGGCTGAAATTTATATCTAATCTCTTACGATATGTGAAATCTGGGTCTGTTCCGCTTCGATGTAACACTATCTGTGACACACACTCTTCAATTAATTTGAAATACTGTGGACTAAAGACAGAGATGAGCTATTTTATGGCATATTTATTCATCAACCTATTCTTAAAATCTTGTCTATGAACAAAGTACGGTCAAAAGCTTTGGGCTGATTTGTTTCCATAGAAAGGCAGGTGCAAACCCCAAAAGTCTCAAAGGAAAATTACATCTGGCAGTTTATTACACAAAAACAGTTCACAAAAAGCCTGAAAAAACAGGCTAAAGATAATTAATTCTTATATTATAAAATCTACATCTCTCCCCCTGTGGGAATACAGGAAGAGAAGACCACTTCCTGCTTCCTCTGTTAAGAGAAGGCTCTCCCTTCAGCTTAATTCCACTAGTTTTGTGACTTTTGTTAAGTACGAGTGCATTGCAGCCCTGCTTCAGTATGAGGAATGAAAAACACTTTGCTCTAAAATGCCAGGGGGTATGACAGCTGGGTCACTTGCCCAGAACATGCAAGCTGTGAATTCAAAGCTCTTCAGGTGGAAGAGGTCTAGCACAGATGTACCCATAGCAGGCAAGCACCCTTAACCTTTAAACGTACATCTGCGCTAGACCTTGCCTGAAATGCAAGGTTATGCAGAACGTTGTGCAGAAAACAGATGGCCCCTGTTCAGTTCATACCTCACTCCTCCAGTGTTTCCTCAAAGACAACACAAGCAGATTTTTGGAAGAAAAGTGTTTGTCAGCCTCAAACATCTAAAGTTTTATTAACTGTTTCCCTGTAATTTATCTGATTAATTTTCCAGGACACACAGACATATCAACACTGTCCTATAACATATATTGAAAATACTCAGTTCCAACCCAAAAGTTACTCTAAATTAAGCATATGTTCAGATTTCTATATAAAGTGCACTCAAATACACAAAATTATAATGCTTCTACCATGATTTATAACTGATTAAGACGTCTCTCCCAATCACTTATACTTGTAATCAACAAGGCTCAGATCCTAAAAAGAACAGATTTATATATTTATAAAATAAAATCATACACTAAGCAGAAGATACAAAAACATATAGATGGCATTATTGATTCAAAGTTGATACTTTCAAACATGAACTCACAAATTACAATCCACACAGAAAGATTAAAACCCATCATTAAATTTATGGAAGAAATGTTCTATTAATGACTGAATAATAAAAAAAAAAATCCACAATTAACATTTAACACAGCATTAAACATACCGGATAAAATAATCATTTCTTATCAGCAAAAGATGTTGGAGAATAGAAAGAAAATATCCTTCAGCACTAGTGTCCTTAACTGTATTCCACACCATGTTGTAAACATCATTTACTTCAGTAAAAGTGTTAAGGAGAATAATAACAAAGAACAAAATATTTCAGTCAAATGTTGACTGATAACTTCTTTAAACAGAAGTTACAGCAGAAAAATACACATTATATGCTTTATTTTGTTCATATTTGTCCTGCTGATATTATGGAAACATTTATGTTGGAATAGACCTCTGAGATGATCAAGTCCAACTATTAGCCAAGCACTGCCAAGTCCACCATTCAGCCACACCACTACATGCCACATCTACACATCTTTTGAGTATCTCCAGGGATGGGGACTGCACCACTTCCCTAGGCAGCCTATTCCAGGGCTTGACAACCCTTTCTCTAAGAAATTTCTCCTATTATCCAATCTAAAATTCACACAGCGCACCTTGAGGCCCTTTCCTCTCATTCAGTCACTTGTTACTTGGGAGAAGTGACTGATCTCTACCTCACTATAACCTCCTTCCAGGTAGCCACTGAGAGCAACAAGGCCCCCCCTGAGCATCCTTCTCCAGAATAAATAACCCCAGCTCTCTCAGCTGCTCCTCATAGGACTTGTGTTCCAGACCCTTCTCTGGACACGCCCCAGCCCCTCCATATCCTTCTTGTGGGTGAGAGGCCCAAAACTGAGCACAGAATTTGAGGTGCAGCCCCACCAGTGCCCAGTACAGGGGAATGATCGGTGTCCTGCTCCTGCTGGCCACACTATTTCTGATACAAGCAAAGATAATATTTGCCTTCAAAAGGATATTCTAGTTCAGATCTAATATCTTCTAAACGATGAGAGAATTCAATCATGTCTTCTTCTTTATGCTCATTGAACACTTTCAGCTGAATATCTAGTGCTTCATTCTTTATACACTGTAGTTGCTGCAAAGAAGAAACAGTACAAAGGCTTGCAAAATTAGCATTTCCATATGTAAATAAACCTCATTTTTTTAATAAAATCCATAAGTCTATGTTAGTTGAAAGTTTAAAATTACAAAAACACATGGGTTAAGTTAAATACTCAAAAGGTAAACATGACTTCAGGCTGGCTTAAAATTTTTGCACAACAGTCTGTCACATGTTCTTAAGTGAAGTCATAAAATGCTGAGGAATCAGAATAAAGTTCAGAGAGCACATTTTACCTTTTCATTTTTATTTTAAGGCTGATTCTCGTATCTGACTGCTCTTTCCCAAACTTAATAAAATGCCTTTGAGAATAATTTATAGAACTTGTTCTCTCCCATTCCTCCTCTCAAGCTCAAATAATTAAAAAATTTAAATAGTAATGCAAAGAGAGATGACGAGATGCTTACTGGCAATATCTCTTTCAATCCACTGCGCATAAATTCATTTCTGATATGAAGCCTAAAATCCAAGTCATCAGGAGATGTAACGAGAGCATTGATGAGCTGCATGCAAGCTACCTGTAATAGAGTAAACAATAAACTATTTTATTTCTTTGATTTCAATATGCATCACAATCAAAAAGATACAACAAACTAATAATTAGACATTACATCATTTCTAATTATAAAACTACTGTAATCTTGTAACTAAGCTACTTAAATTCCTGATCAGCCACATGAGCTATAAATATCACTCTAGTTCACAAATTTCCATAAAAATTAAATATTTTCTCACTCCATTGAATTTTGTAATTTTATACAAATATCAAGTTCTTTTAGCCAGTGAAATGTAGCAGATAAACCATAATCCTCAACATAAAAAAATCTATACATATATATAAGAAGTTAGTGACATAATACAGTCTGTGTACAGTGAAACATAGATATTTTTTTTTAAATGCTGGTTAAATTAAACTGAGCCTGAAGAAATGAATGGGTTTTGTTCCACTTCTTTTTGAAATAGTCACTCTTTAAACATACTGAGCATTATAGAATACTTCACAGGAATCACTCCTTCAGTTTAAAAGAAAGCATCAGGCCAACTAGTAAGGAGTCCCTCTTCTAAAAAATCAAGAAATCTTGAAAACCCATAGCCAGGAGCAGCAGGAATTCACTGTCCAGCTTCATGAGCCTTTGGAATGATGGCAACTTAACTGTTTATCTCTAATAAGGGTGTAAACACACATTATTTCCTTTTTTTAGCCTCTTTATTGTTTGCATGTCTTGCTTCAATGTACAAGAAATATGTTATTCAAGTAATTCCAGCATTTTACGGGCTTTTTAAAAGCAACAGACAATTAGAGTTGTATTTGGAGCTTAAATACTATGTAAACAATTAAAGCAATCTGGTTCAAATACTTTGCTGTAAAGCCTTTTATAGTCTAAAAAATGATGATGCATTATGCCATAGGCAAAATGTGATACTGGAAAGATGCTAACCCAGTCATCTTCTGAGTAAGCATAGTACCAAGTACTGAATTTACATAGAACAACTAGATGTACAAGCTACTTTGATACAGACTGTGAGAAACAACAGCACTCATTAGGTTTCCAGAAGGAACACGCGAAGATTAAAAGATAGCACAGACCACAACCATTATACTACCTTTATCCTACTGTGAAGAATGTAAGCATGAAAGTAGCTTTATATATTATTTTGGGTGAACTGTTATGGAGGTGAATGACAATTAGCATAATAGGCCTGTTTGACCACAGTGTCAGTCTATGTAGATGAACTTCCTAGCTAACACTCTAGAAGAGAACACTTTAGTTATAGGAACAGAGATGTAACAAATGTAAACAATCTGTTAATGTGAGAGCTGTGAACCTGATGAGAAAATCAAGTCAAGCAGAATGTGAGCTCCAGAAGGCTGTTAGGGACAAAGCATTAGAATGACCCAATTAAGCGTGAGGCATTCTCCACCCAATCCCATAAATTATGGTATTTGGAGTCACCTGAAAAGAGAGCCTCGAGGGCCCCCAACTCTGCACTAGGAGTTGGGACCATGTTTTCAGCTTCTGGAGAGATCTGAAAGGACAAGAATGCTCAAGAGAGGATGCCATGGTTGGAACCATTGTACTAACCCATTCAACACCTCTCCTGCATAAAAGCTGCCACAACAGTATCTATTCTTCTATTACTCTGTCATACTACATACTTTGCAGCAACAATAACTTTAAAATAGTAATAGAAGGAAGGAACAAGCTTTGCTCCTTCTTCTTACTTGAGGGGAGAGCTGAAATTAATTTCTATTCCCTGTGAACTTCTATGAAATTCAGTATATGCAAATATCTAGATTTGCATAATAATAGAAAAGAAAACTATCCTTTTTATTTTATTGACATAAATAAGGAAAAGCACACTAAATTAAATCCATAAAATCATTGAATGTCCTGAGTGGGAAGGGATGCAAAAGGATCATCAAGTCCAACTCCCAGCCCTGCACAGGGAAGTCTCAAGAATCCCATCTTGTGCCTGAGAGCATTGTCCAAACGCTTCTTGAACTCAGACAGGCTTGGCGCTGTCCAACTTCCCTGGAGAGCAGCTCCAGTGCCCAACCACCCTCTGGGTGAAAAATTGATACCCAGTCCTAATATCTAACTCAAATATCCCCTGATACAGCTTCAGGCCATTCCCTTGGGTCCTGTCACTGGTCACCAGAGAGAAGAGATCAGTGCCTGCCCCTCCTCTTCCCCTCATGAGGAAGTTGGAACTGAAATGAGGTCTCCTGTCAGTCTCTTCTTCTCCAGGCTG
>VXBT01004807.1:1477-21357 GCA_013400235.1 Oriolus oriolus
CGCGAGAGATAAAGGGAATTAACCTTTGTTTTGTTTCATTTAGTCATCTGGAAACAGAAAACCCCGGTTCTCTCCCCTCTCCCTGTGCCCCCTCACCGAGCTGGGACTAATCACCCCAGCCCGGGTGCTCCCCTCACCCTCATCCCGAACCCCCGGTACCCCGCTGTGTCTGCTCTAGGCCGTAGCCAACATGGCGGCGACACGTGGCTGGCCGTGCCATACTGCTTCCTCCTTCTACTCCGTATCTTCCTGCGCCCGCTGCAATCCCTAGCCCCTCCTTAACTCCACCCCCTGCACTGCTCAGTGTTGTGCATCGGTTCCTCCCCCCCCCCCAGACACGGCGTGCCTTTGCGTCGGACCCCTGCACCCACATCCGAGTGTTTCCCCACTGGCCACGGGTTCCTCCCTTGTCTACACCCCCTCCACTGGCGATCCGACCCAGGACTGCGGCGCAGGAGCGGTGCCTGCACCGGAGAAAAACCCAGACCTGCGGGGCAGGGTCGGCTCTGGGACCACGCGGACCGGCCCCGCCCCGGGGATATCGGCGCGGAGCTGCGGCTCCATGCGCCGCACGGTGTGCGAACGGCGGCGCAGCCCCCACCTCTCCCCTGTTCAACTTGGACCAGAAGTGAAGTGAGTAGCAACCGAAAAGATGACTTCCTAACAGCCCCAGCAGAAGAAACAACATGAAAAAGCTACAAAAGCAGCTGCAGTGTGAGAACTTAGCTGGCACCAATCTCCAATGTCAAAACCCACCAGACGCCTCATCATTTTAAATATAACCATTTTGCATTATCTTGCAATTTTTCTGTTGTATAAAAAAAGTCCTTGGGAAAAGCCCTTCCCTCTTCAATTTAGTAAAAACAGGGGAGATGTGATGCTGTATTTCCCCCATCCCTTTTCTTACTCCCCACATTTCCCCCCTTTCCCTGCCCCTAGTCCTGGCCACACCCTCAGGTTCTCTCTATTGGTTCCAGTACCCCAACTTTGCCCATGTGCCGCCCCTGCACCCTGAGAAAAACCTGAGCTCCCTGGCCTCTCTGCCTCTGGTCTCTCTCTGTCTCTTTGCCTCTTGGGGAACCAGCTGGTCATGCGCTCTCTCTGCCTCTGGTCTCTCTCTGTCTCTTTGCCTCTTGGGGAACCGGCTGGTCATCATGTAAATAAAGGTTACTCTGCCACCAAGCAGAGACCCTTCTCCCTCCTTTATCGTCACCATGTTGCGGAGCCCAGCTAGCTGGAGCTGGAGCACGGGGCCGCCCGAAAGGGCTATCGGGAGTAGGCAGAACAGCCGCTGTCCCCGAAAAAGCCCCACTGCGCTCTCTGGGAACAGTTGCAGCCTGCCATACCAGTGCAGGAAAAACACCCCCACAACACCTGTCCAGCTCTGGAGGGGAGTGAGTGAGTGGCTTTGGTGGGTGCCTGGCATCCAGCCATGGTCAACCCACTACAGGAACCTGCCCCTTTAGGATCAGTTTATCACCACATTGCTCTGCTGCACAAAGCCAAGCTGTTTCTTTCCTCCCATTGTTTGTCCCTTCTTCCTCTTCAGTGTATCTCCTTGGGTCCAGGAAATGGGAAGCCCCAGGCAGAGCTCCCTGCTTTGCCTTTGCAGGGCACAGAGGTATCCTAATCGCTGTGGTCAGCATTCTCCATCCGAGGCAACACCTGTCCCAGGAATGGGCAAGAACACTTTCCTTGTGAAAGGAAGTGTTGTGTTGTCTTGTGAAAAAAGGCAGCAAAGCTTTTGAAAACCCACCCATATGACACAGGTCCTAAATGTGTCACATATCTCTCAGCCAAGAAATACTTTTAAATACATACTGAGTTTAAGCATGTTACTCCCTAATGTGCATGGCAGAGTAGAAATGCACTTCTGTGTATAAATATATTCAAACGTGCCCTTGAATGCTTCTCTCTGTGAGTACTTTATATAGAACTGTAAGGCCCACAGATAGCATGATGGCATTGGCAAACAAGAACTAGAACTGAAAAAAAATGGCTTAGAAACCAATTGTAACCATGACTATGTCAGGAAAATTAATCCACAATGTGAGAGGTTTATGTCCAAAAAGGAGACAGAGGAGTCCTGTTACTTTATTCAAATAAAGGGAGAGTCCATGGGGCATTCCCCAGGGGTCCCTCAAATTTTTAAAGGACACAGCCTCCTTTTTATCCTAATTTTTTGGCCACGTTTCCCTCTCTCTTTCCCCATCAGCTGAGGTACGTGAGAGGTACAGGCTTCCCAAATCGCCTAATACAGACCCCCTTCTAATGTGAACCCCCTTTCTTTTTTCTTTTCCTATGGAATTTATGGTTCCCCCCTTTGCTTCTTTCATCTCTCAGTATCTATCTTTACCTATCAGCAGGCCCACGGTTTGTAAAGACTAATCCTTCTCACTCCTTTCATCAATCAGCGGAATTTTTCTCATTGTTTCTTTCATCTTTCAGTATCAAGCCTTTACCTATCAGCAGACCCACATTTTGCAAAGACAAATCTCTCATTCCGTTCAACTGTTGTCCTCGGTAGTGAATAAATAAGGCGGGCTTTACTATCACAGGCTGCCTTTTTTCATGTCCAGCTGAATGCATGTCTTGGTTTAAGACATTTTAAGGGAGACACTCTAAAATGAATTACCTCCCCTTAGTTTTAAGTTTTACCTCCCTTTCCACCAATAAGGAGAAATGAGCATGAGTAGATACAAGTGAAAAAATAACAGTTTATTAAAAAAACACAATAGCAACAGACAAAAAATAACAGTAAATAATCATTAGTTACAAAGTTGCTGAAATCTCAGGGACTCCCCCGGAAAAAGAGAAACTCAATATGGCAGAGTGAAACATTCCCCAAGATGGCACCCACCACAGGCAACTGTGTGAGGGCAGACAAAGGGAAAATGGCAGCAGCCCTCCCCCTGCTTATCTCCCTGGTGTCACCAGCTCCGCCAGCGCATGCAGCTTGGCATACTTCGGCAGCTAGAACTTGGACAAGGGCTGGAAGCCCTGAGGGACTTTGCCTTCCTCTTGGCAGCAGACAGCAAGTAGCGGGCTGGGCTGTCCCAGACTCCAGGCGCCTTTGCCTCAGTCGGGCGCTGCTTGTGGGCTGGGGTGACTGCATGGAGTGCAGCCACTCTCGATGCAATGCTGCAGCTGCAGACAGGTGCTGCAAAATTCACTCTGAAACAGTTTTTGATTGTGAAATGCAGCTTCTCGAGTTACTACTCTTGTAAGTAGAGGCAAGAAAAGGCCAAGAGGCAAAGGCTAGAGGGTGACTCTGCCTGAATGCCTTGACTTCTAAAGAGCCCAGGGCACCCCCAGCCCCTGCCCCCCCGTTCCGTTTTCTGGCCGCAGGGTCTTCAATACACAGTAACAAGTTGCAGCACAGAGAGATACGGAATACAATTAACTTTTGGGTTACCCAGGACAATGTACCATTAAATGAAATGAGGAGTTTCTTAGCTTTGCTGCTGAGGGACAGTCCTGAGGGATGACTGGTGGCCCTTGCAGTGGTTTGGGCACCCTGGCTTGATTGCTGACTGCAGTCCTGTTCTTCAGCAGCAGCTTGCAGGATCTCCTCCCAGAGCTGTACAACAGGCTGTGATTTTTCTTTCTCTCTGGAAAAGGGCTTCTGAACATGTGCGCACAGATTTATTTTGCAGACATCCACAGAATAAGAATTAACTAAATCGCCACATCACCAAACAATGTCCCCTTTGGGATTTAATGAAGATTTCTCCCCCCCTCCACACCCCAAGTGGATGCTATATAGTTTAAATTATGTATAAGTCTGTTACAGAATAATCAGTGCTAAATACATATGCATACACAGAGCACAATAAATTATGTATCTTGCCTTAATATTTTGCAGTAATCATGCATGGGCATGGACTCTGCACACATGGCGGAAAAAGTGCAAAGCCTTATTGCGCATCAGAAATTCCCTTAAATGCCAGTACCTACAGGATATCCCATCATATAAACAGGAAAGATGTTCACCTCAGTGTCCCCCAATCACCTGGGCTATTTCCCAGACACTGCCTATTATGGTAAAAGGTAAACAACACCCTATAAGGCCACAAACTACAATTATCACATCTCATAGGTCCAACACTGTCCAGAAACCCACAATCCTCTCTCAGCCCATCCCCGGTGACCTGGCTGTAATCCCAGGATCACCTCCAAGTCTGAGAATGAGGCTCTTTCTCCGGCCCTCAGGGCCTATCTCTCTTCCAGCACACAGTGCACCCCAACAATATTTCATGAAGAAGAGCCATGGCATGTATTGATTTCATTTAGACCTGAGTTCAAGAGAGCATTTAAACATATTTCTATTTTAAAATCCATGAATCATCATAACAGGACTGTTCAGGTGCTTTCAGTTAGATGTATACTTTAACAACCATGCTGAATTTGAGCCATAATGATAATCAGATTAATATTTTGAACCAGTGCCCGAGGAAACCAGTGGGGAGGCATTTAATCTATTTTACTAGGCTCAAGCAGTAAGATTCATTTTTTAATATATTTGTATGCATATATATATTTAATGGCGGAAATGGAAGGTAGACCTTTACTGAGAAATTGGAGTCTGTCTGAGCCTGGAATCACCTTATATAATCATGAATTTCTGTAGCAATCTGAGAAATCAAGGCAAGCTATCTCAAAATGCCACTGGCAGCTACTCACTCATTCCTCCAATGCCCAGGACATGCCACACTGAAGGCTGAACGCTCCCCTGCCCATGTGAGGGAGCCAGCATCCTTTGGGTAACAAGAACTCATTTTTACTGAATGAAATTATTTGGATTATTTTTCTGTCCTGAAAGATATGGGGGGAAAAAGGGTTTATGGACAAAATGTTCAAAAGCACTTCCATAGCACAAGAACTTAAATCTCACTGGAAGACTTGGAGCTCTGACCGAACTGGGGGGAGTGGGGGTTAGCCTGAACAACCTGGGGAGATAGGACTTCCAGCTGTTTTTCTGCACATATGTCCATGCTGCTGGTGAATTAGCTCATTTTGGGCATTTTTCTTATCTTGAATCTGCAGCTTTGAACTAATGCTTGGTCTTCTCTAAGACAACTGTTGAGTTACATTAATTGGGAAGTCAGAAAGGACCAATATAACTGATCAAAAAAACAGTCGCATTAAATAGAACATTTAATTTGGTCATGATGGCAACACTCAGGAAGCTGTACATTCTAGAATGAATCTGTCATACAGACATGAGCATACACATAATTTTCTTGTTTTTGTAGAAAAAATCAGGTCACAACACCTGTGACTCTGCTTTGAGCCTCACATTTTTTCTTCTGGACTTATCCAAAATTTCTCTTTGGAGAATGTGGCTACAAGTAATACCATCATCTACAGGAAGACACAAAAGAAGCCCAAGCATAACCTAAAAGCCTAGTGAACTGATTTCCATTAAATTACCTTTTCCTTTCTTGCCCTTTTTTCCTCTCTTTCTCCCTCCAGGACACAGTCAAAGCTGATTGTTTTATCTTTAATATTTGCAAACTACAAGGTGACTGTGTGGACACTGAAAAGCTGCTGGGCAGAAAAACTTTCAATCTCCTTGCACTGATCCTGTGGGAATTTTCCTTTGCTATGCAAGCTATGTAAACACTAAGATAGGGTTTATAAATAATTCTCACACCTGCTGTTTTTCACTTATATTTTTGTTACAGTAACATAATATTTTTAAATGGGCATCTGGTGCTTCAGGACAGGTGTGGACACTGTCCAGTGGTCTTTTGGAACTAGGATATATAAATGATACTGTAAAATTAATAAATAATTCATTCTCTCGCTGGACTTGCTTGCTGCTGCATCTCTGAATTCCTCCTAAGCCTGCTACATGACTGGGCTTTTGTCTTTAGCTTTTTGTCAACAAGTAGAAATAATGGTTAATGTTTCTCTATGAAAGCATCCTATGTGAACTGGCTCTTACAAAAGTAAACTAAATAGCCTGTGTTTTATCACTTTATTGTTATTACCATTATTTATTATTAGCACGCTGTATTGGGGTTTTGTTTATTTTTAAAGCACAATGTTTTTAGTCGAAGCTGTATTTTGGGTCACACATTAATATGGATGCAAATATCAAGCCATTCTGTGTAAAAAATACACCTCTCTTGGATCTTTAACACTGCTGTGCTTTGCTTCCACAAGGTATTCTTGCAGTGAACTGAGGAAATCCGTCCACACCTTACCTATGGTACTAAAGTCAAGGAGTTGATTGTTTTTTCTGGCTGCTGTAAGAACCAAGTTATGTTGGGGTGGTTTGTTGTGCATTAGGAAAAGAGTAGTTTTCAAATTGTGGCCATCAAATTCTGAACCTCCGACGGGTCCCAAACATTTGTCTCAAACTGCCCTCATATTGCTCAGCATAACTTCTGAATCCAGAATGAAACTACTGAGACTACACTAAATGCAGTGGGGTTTTTTCAGTTGGATAGGCCATATTAATGGGACTTAAATGATGATATAGCAATATTTAATCCATTTCCACTTCCACAGTCTTTTTATTTCCTAAGAAAACCCACATAGTGTAATTTATTGTCTCATCTGAAAATGGCAGAAAGCGTAAATTAATTATTTTTCACTTATCTGGAAGGGTTTAAAATTTGTGGAGTTCACAGAGTAGCAAACATTTAGTAGGTTCCCATATCAAGATGCGACTTTCTTCAGTTTGCTTCTGTAAATTAAAAGGTTTTGGTTTAGATTTTAAGGATTTATTTCATGTCAGTAACTGTTAAATATCCTGTAGAAGAAAATCTCAGAAGACATCCATTTGTAGATACAGTCTTTTTTATCTGGGGCAAAATACAAAGACCTGCAAGCAAGCCAATATTTAACTGTATTATCTAATGGCATCAAAATTTAGTTACGGCTCTCTTTAATAAATTTGGAGTCTTAGATGATAATTCTAAAATTAGATCACGTCACACCTTATGGCTGTCAGCTCACTTTGTGAGATGAGCCAAGAGTCTTCCACACTCACCGCAGAAATGCCCTTTTGTTTCTACTCAGAGGCTCTGAGTTGAAGACTTTTTGAGAAATGGCTAAACTTGATGCATTGTTTAAATTACAATTTTTTTTACAGTCTTCTTCCTAACAAAAGAATTACTGTGGCTGTTTGTTATGATCCAATTATTATTAAGGTTCTTTGGAAATTCCTCTGCCCGAATTAAGGTGCAAATGAGACCATATGCCAGTGACAATAATACGGGTTTTATTGTATAGTAAATATGAGAGAAAGAGAAAAGGAGAAAGAAAGAAATAGAAAATAGGTGGCAAAGGGGGACAGAAAGAGGGTGACAGGGACAGAATAAGGAAAATATCACCACTCTGTGGATCCTGAGGTTCCGCTGATCCCCTCCAGCTGGTCTTCTTGGTGGTGAAGGTCCCCCCGAGAAGCATAGAATCCGATGGGTTTGTATACCCTCGAGCCAGGTGGCAATGTCCGGGCATGTCCCCCTGGGGCAGGGGGGCAGTCTCTTAAGGCAGACTCTGGATCTGTTCCATTACGTGCAATCCTGTGGTGCAAAGCCTCTCACGTGAGAGTCCTGTGGATGTGGCCTGTGGGGCTGGGGTTCCACAGCTGGGCCAGTTTGTGTAAAGGAGGATGGGTGTTCAGTGCCCCCGAGCAGAGGTTACACCCGAAACCTCCTCCCCGCCCCTGCCCTGCCTCGCTTAGGGGGGAGTCTGCGTACACCTGGCTTCCCATCCCCGCCAAACTCAGCTGGGCAGTTGGATGCTTTGGCCTATTGGGGATGCATACCTTTCCCTCAGCCTGAGGTGACTGAACAATAGGTTTCCCTTTATCTAACCAGCAGTTTGACTTTCAGTTCAAAGTCCCAGTCTTCAGGGAGGCTTCTTTGGTTGTAGCTTCTTTACAATGAGCAAAACTTTATATCAGTGTTTGAGGCATGAACTATTTTCAGTCTCTGACACTGTTTTAGACCAGCAGACTGATAATATAATGGAAAGTACTGAATGCTTAGGGAAAGAGTCTGGGAACAGAGAGAACTTACAGAGGTCCTGTTCATGGCACTCCAGGCTCAGAGATGGCAGGGAGTGAATGGTCTGACCTTGTGCCTTCAGCAGGTGCCAGTGCCCATGAATTTGTCTCTTCTTTCTTTTAGTCCATGTAAGCTTTTCACCTTCACAGAGTCCTCTGCTAGGGAGTACTGCAGATCAGCTGCATCTGTTCCCATAAAGATGCCTCCTGCTAGGCAGAAAATAGCCTGAGGCTAGTGTCACTGGTAGATCCTGTGTAAATCCTGACTGAAAGCAGGGAGAGCTGTCCAGTCATTGATGATAATGACAGTTCCTAAATTTGGGCTTAAAACTCGAGCTTTAGCTTGTTTCCTGTAATGGGAAGATGTTATGATTTCCACAGCAAGAATGAACAATGAAATTAATATCTGAAAAGGTGAAAGGAACAAAAATGAACTTTAGAAAGTGATGAAATACAGTGTCAGATCAGAATTCTCTCTGTTTCTGCATCTGCCACCAAGTTTCTGTGCAACTCTGATGTGCCCATCTGAAAAGGAGATAGAAATGCTATTCTTGACCAAGAAATGACACAGCTCCCAGCAGGTGGGCACAGGCTGCCTGACACACTTTGATGTCTTTGGCCTCACAGCAGCTTGGAGGACAAGATGGTGGCTCACTGCCCCTTGCTTCCAGCCTGGCATCTTAGTACTGAGCTGTTTTGCTGTGCAGCTCCAGCCAGCCATTTCCTATGGCACTAGTGTGGGCACTGATTCATAAATGTCTGCACGTGTTTTTTAAGAGCAGAGTGAAGATGCTTTAGAAGAGAGGCACGCTTGCTTGTTGGGCAGCAGCAGCTCGAATACCTCAGTGCTGCACTTGTATTTGACAGTGCATGTACTTTGCTTCAAGAAAGCTGCCAAATGGCATTTTATTCCTACCTCAGAGCTCTATGCAATGAAAAAAAGTGAACTTCCATGGTTTTTTTGGCCACAAAAGTGCGTGCAGGTCTTTACACAGCTTTACCAGGATGGGATCAAAGCCTGGCTCAGACCAAAAAGTGCCATTGGGACTGATGTTGTTTGTGCTTAGAGTCAGGGCTTTATCAAGTGGCTCAGACTAGGGTGAAGGTAGCCACTGACCAGCCAATTTCCCCAGAACCAAATAACAGCATTACAGTCTGATCCTCAGTCCAGGGTCCCTGGAAGGGGCAGCTGTCTCCTAAATATTTATGTTAATAGAGGGTTTTTATTAATTCTTTGTCATGATTCCTCTTTAGCCTCCAAGCCAGGTGTGGCAGTCCTAGGACCAGCCGTGGTTTTATCAGGATTTTGCCCCAATTTGAGTGTTAGAAAAACTTACCCAGATATATTTCTTTAATCTTGTTGATGCTCCTCCATTTTTCTTTCTGCAGCAAATGGAAGGCCATGAATTTCCTGCCATGCAGATCATTTTTCTAGGTTTGTTTCTCAGTCACAGTGAGTGTAGACCTGCTGTCCTAACTTCACTGGCAGATTTTGAGTCCTTTTGACATTGATCTGAAGCTCACTGAAGGCTGTAGAGGTTCTCCCAAGCTTTAACGTATTACTTTCATTCTCAATTGCCACATTTCTGCAGGATAGCTTGCCTTTGCCGCATCATTTGGACTGCCCATCTGTTGCTTAGCTACAAGACTAATAATAAGAGCCCAAATGATAGCAGAGTGGGCACTGAAGCATTTCAAATATGACAAGACCCAAAGGATGTTCATCAGTGTATGTGCATGAATATTACACATCCCGAATTCTGAGGTTTTAGTGACCATGACTGTTGGCTTTTAGCCTACACAGCTCTGGTTGCTACGAGCTTGGCTTTTGATGGATCTGGCTTGTTTGCAAGCTGTGACCAGAGACACTGATTTTAAGGAAGGTGTGTGCTTGGGGAGAAATTGGTAAATGAAGGTTCTTGAAAGAGGGAAATAGGATAGGAGAAGAGCTCCTTGGGAATGTTTCTGTAAGGGAAAACTGTGATTGTCAGAGTTAAGTCCTAGTTGCTGGAGTCAGGTTATGCAATGCAGTATCAGTGTGAACTACAGAACTAGTCATAGCTGCTATGTGTTTTTACTGATCTGTGTCCACAGCAGCAGTACCTTTCAGCTCTTCCCTGACAGTGTGTGTAAGGGACTTAGTTTATAACTTCACAAACTGGGATCTCATTTTTGCAGCCTTATGAAAATGAGTGACACCAAGTACCCAGGACGTGAGACACAGTGCTGTGCTTCCAGCAACATTAATTAATAGTCTGGATTTGAGTGCTCAGCTCAACAGCTGAATTTAGTAACAGTTCATCTGAATGCAAGAGGTTTCTCCGAACCTCCAGCAGCATCTAGTAGGACTCATGCTTCAGCTTTGTGGTGACTTTGGCTGGGGCTTGTATGGAGAGGTAGCCTGGGGAAAGATTTTCTGGAGATTCAGCTGCCTTCAGTGTGAGTTAGCAACAGGAAATAGAGATAAGAGCCATCAGCTGGACAGTGCTGGACCATCCCCAAAGCAAGGTCTCAAGGAGAGGCTGGAATGGCTTTGTGCTTAGGAGCTTCCTTGGAGTAACTGGTTGTGTTGGTCTGTAGCTCGAAAGCAAACAAGCTCGTGCCTACACCTCCAATGTGATGCCATGTTGTGGTAAAGGTTGAAAGGCCAGAGAGCTCTGCATCTCCTAAGGCATGGACAGCCCCCGACTCCTGAGAGGAAAAGGCTCACACCCTCCCCCCCCTTCTCCCACCAGGCAGTGCGACTACCTGGCAAGCCCGGTCTCCCACTCTGCCCCTTTTTCCCTTACCCAGGAGGACTCCTTTTCCCTATGGGTCCCTGCCCCCTCGCCACTCCCCCCAGCGTTCCCCATTAGCCCCCATAGCCTGGTCCCGCCTGCGCCCCGCCCCTATGCCCCCAGAGCTCTGTTGGCACGTCCTCTCTCGTGCCGGGCTCCCCTTCCGTGTGGTTCGTGCTGCTCGGAATGAAAGGTCCACACGAGGTGCCTTCCGGATTCCTTGTCTCTGGTAACGCATGAGCTATCTTAGCCAGGGTGTGAGCGTGTGTTTAGTGCCTGCCATCGGCACGGGTGTGAGAAGCCTGCCAGCTAGTGTGCTGTACTGCACCACCGGGCTGATCCCCCGCCAAGGACAGCTTTCGGGCATAACGCGGTTTGCGTTCCACCCCACACACACTCCGCGTTAATGCCAGACCAAGGGGACCTGTGGGAAGGGCAAGGATTGGTTTTCTTTTTACCTTGTCTCCAAAGATTGCTCTTGGTGTTTGCATTCCAGATGTGAACTTGAGGAGACACCACAGCTGACCGTGAAGGGGTCAACACTTTTTCCCATGTTTTAAGACACAGAAATGACATGAACAAAACCTGATCACTTAAGAGGAGAGGAGTTCATTATAAAATATTGTGTGCTGGATTTCTGATTCATATATGGTGACACAGTGCTACTGGGAAAGTGTGCACCAAGGGTGATTTCACATTGTTACTATTTCTTGTTAACAGCTTAAGCATATATGTAAGTAGGGAGGAACAAACTCCTCTTGTGAAGGTGTTAGTGCTTTTTGACCCCTAAACTCAAAAGCAAGAAAAGCTCTTGGTGAAATACATGGTGATGCAATCCCTTTAGAATAGCAGGGCAAAACCCCCAAACTTGTAATCAAGTGGGACAATGTTGTGTTGTTGCCTAATAAGATACTGCATTAATGTATGGAAGTTCAGCTCGTAGGGACTTGTGCCATATATATGTGCAATGTATGGAGTTCTAACACCAAGAAAAGAGTCAGAGTTTGGAACACTGTCCAGGTTTTTTGCTTGGTTTCCTATGTACCCTCTTGCCTGTCACTTCTAAACCTGTTTTGCCTCTCACTTAGGAGTGGAGTTGTGCCCAGGTAAAGGCATTACTTGAACACCAGCTAAATATTAGTTTCATAATGCATATCCATTGCTTGGTCCCAGGGTATCACTCAAAGCAAATTATTCTGCTGTGTTATGTTGTCTGTTGATCACTTCTTTTTGCCTTCTATCCTTGTGCTTTTTCCTGTCTTGCAAAAAGCCAAGGTGCCAGGCCATTAGGAAACAGAATTATTAAAACTTCATATTGATTTTTCTTGACCATATAGCTGATGTTATCATGCAAGGACCTTGCCTTGAGCTATGCAGAAGTTAAACACTTGACAGCTCTCCTCACTCCTTTTCTTCATTACCTTCCATCTCTTTCCTACCCCATCATTTCCAAGAGGAGGAGGTTCTGAAAACCATTATGTGGAGTAATTTCATTTCACTGTCAGGCTCCCTTTGCTAGCAGCCACACAAATGATGAGGTTTTTCTTTCTTTTCACTCTGGAGGTACACAAACAGATCAGCCCATTTGCTAAAAGCTGCGGCACACCACAGTATCCATGGCAACACACCAGCCTGCGCAAGCATCTGCAGATGCTTCAAAAATCAGAAATACCAAGCAATGACAGGGAGTTGCTTCATACAATGGATGTTTATAGGTGTCACAACCATCTGAAATACTTCCCTCTCCACCCATCAGCTTCTTGATTATAATGGGCTTTACATTTTTCTTGCAGCTCCTTTGTCAGAATCCAAGATTCAAGGCATAAGTAATCCTTCTTTCAATGTTTATTTGGTTTGAGTTTTTTTGCATTTAGATCACTGGCTGAGATACCTTAAGGGAATGAGCACCCCAAGCACCACTGTTAACTTTCCTGTTTGAATTGAGTTGGAGTACAGGCTTTTCAAATGATAAAATCCACAGATGTAATTAAAAAATAAAAGGTCTATGTCAATCCAACTAACAGAAGTAGTTGTGTGAGTGCTAGGCTGAGTGGTGAATTGACCCACCATGTTGCATGAATTACTGTTTACCTATAGTGATGACATATTTAATAAGATAATCAACCATTTTTTGGAAATATTTTTATTTAAGTTTATCCACTTGCTGGCATGGCAGAGGCTATGATACTGTGTTTACAGCCACTGGTCTTCACTGAACCTGTGGGTTATTCAGACCTGCTTTCAGGAGATAACATTCAGGTGCTCAGGCTGCATTGCAGCTCAGCTGGTTGCAGAACATGTATCAGTTCAGCAGACCAAGCATTTACCTGCAAAAACATCTGTAATTCAGAATGGGTAACGCATGTGGGCACTGACAGACACTGCTAGTGTTTCATGCTGGGAATGACCCTGGCTAAGGAGCAGTTTTATAACATAGGAAACCAACAGGCAGTCTTCAGGCATTCGGGACCACCTTCTTCAACTCAGGAAAGTATTGCTGCCCCATTAAGATGTGGTGGGTGTGCTTATCCATCAGGCTAGGGCCATTCTCAAAACTAGACTGGACAACTGTGTTTGTTGCTCGCACAAATGCTGAGTACAAGGCTGAGTTAGAAGTTTGGTGATGGGAAAGAGCCCAAGTACATACGTGCTTAACCTCCAGCCATAGTTATGGTGGGAAAATAGCCCCTCGTTCTGTCTGTAATGACTTCTCTTAAGAAGTAACATCAGTATTTTACTCATAGAAAGGCCAAAAGAAATGCAAAGCCCAAACCCAAGATAAATTATGTTGCCCCATATTGTGGTGTTAACTTGATTAGGCTGATGATGTAAGCTTTAGGCTTGGAAAATGCAGTAACGTTTACATGTTTGAATTGAACAAGATGATCGTATTAAAAAGCCTTATCAAAATTCTACCTTAATAAAACAAGCTATCAGTGCATCAGAGCACTGATAAGCTTCCTGTGCAAGCATGCAAGCACCTCACAGATTCTTTCTAAGGTCTTTAATCCTCAGTAGCTACTGTTGGAACAATTCAGACTTTCCCGTATGTCATGGTTTGATATTGGCTAAAATATAATGTACTCATGAAAATCATAACGAAGGGTTCATGAGTTAAGGAGAAAATACTCTAAGGGTAAAATAGGCTCAAACTTAAAGGTATAAAGTAAATTTATTATTAACAGAGTCAGAGGAGGATAATAAGGAATAAAGGAAGCCTTTAAAACACCTTTTTCCCTGCCAGCCCCTCCCTCCTTCCCACCGATAGCGCAGGGAGAAAGAGCATGAGGGTTTTTGGTCAGTTCTTGACTTGAAATCTTTCTTCAGTTTGCTTAGGGACAGGAGTCTTTCTTCTGCTATACTGTAGGGTCCTTCCCACGGAAGATAGTCCTCTGTGAACTCCTCCAGCGTGGTTCTAATTTCAGGAGCAGCAGTCCCACCCCGTGAGCCCCTCCCACAGGCAAAACAGTCTTCCCAAAACTGCATGGCATGGTTCATTTAGTCCATGGGGTGTAGTTTTTTAAGGGTAAGCTGCTCTAGTTTGGAAGCAAGGGCCCTCTTTCTCTATCTCTAGAAGCAAGGGCCCTCTCTCTCTCTGTTCGGATTTTTCACTGGATTACAGCTTTTTTAGCATTCACCTGCTCTGGCATGAGCACTTTTCCCACAAGCTGTGAGTGGATCTCTGCATCCCCTGTGGACTTCATGGATTATAGGGAAATTGTTTTATTATAGTCCTCACCACGGTTTGTGGAGATATTTCGACTTTGACGCTTGGAGCACCTCCTCCCCCTCCTTTCCACTGACCTTGGTGTGGGCCATGTTGTTTTTCTCCACATGTCCTCACTTCTTCCTCTTTCTCCGACTAGGAAGAAAAAAACTGCTGCTCATAAATACCATTGCCAACAAATTCCACCAGTTCAAAGATTTCTGCAGGATTTCGCAGCGCTAAGAAGTGGATCTTGTCTAGGTTCTGTGTCGAGGAATTGCTTGCCATGTTTTCACCACTGGCCACGTGGCCCCCACTGCCACTGTGCTCGTGGTTGCGGCTGCCGCGACGCTGGCGCCATTCAATGCCTCTCTTCATGTGGGGTGCCAAAAAGGAGAAGCTGCTGCTGCCGCCCCTGCCCTTCTGCTTGCAGCACGGCTGGCTAAAAGCGGCCAAACAGGCAAAGTTCACTGTGGGGCACGCCATGCTGAGATGGTGGCGGCCACACGGTGGCGGCAGCCACATGGCCCAGCCCGGCGCCGGGATAGTCCCAGCCACGGCACCTCACCACCCCTGGGAAAAAAATGCATGTGGTTTTGATTTCCTTCTTAAATATGTCATCGCAGAGGCATTACCAGCTTCTCTAATTGGGCCAGCAACATGTCCATCTCAGAGCCATCAGAGATTGGCTCTGTTGGACACAGTGAAAGTTTCTAGCAGCTTTTCGCAGAAGCCACCTCTGTGGCTTCCCCGCCCCCCACCAAAAAATCAGGCTGTGTTAAACCAACACACCCTAGAACAGGAAATAAAATTTCAGAAATACTATATTCCTTGTATTCTGACCAGTTTGACTATTCAGTAACTTACACATCATAATTATTTTCAAAAGCAAATTTTTCATGTAGTTTAGCTATAGATTCAATGTGCAAAGAGATTTCACTACAAAAAACTTACTGTGTGTTCTGTTCATCTTCTGTTTGGTCCTGTAAGTAGGCAGTGGTTTGGTTTTTGTTTTTTTTTTTCATTAGAGGACCTGGTAAGGCTGAATTATGCATTAGTTTTATTCCCACAACTCTCAAGATAAATAAAGGCAACACTTGCAGTAGTGAGAAGCTAGAGATGGTAAAACAAATAACCCAACTTGAAACTTCCTCACAATCATCATTCTTTAATTAGAAAATGTCAAGTGCAAGAAAACTTATTTTCCTAGAGAGTTTGAGTTTTTTTCTTCTTGTTCAGATGAAAATTTATTAGTTGAACTGTTGTTCTGTGCCCCAGAAAATGGGTTAAAGCAGTGAAAGTTTGTTTAGGTTAAGAACTTTCTACAGCTGAGTCGTGCAGGGATCAGTACTCTCCTCACTCCATTTTGAATACATTTACAAAATATCCTGTGAGATATCACAACAAGTCTGACACCCAGCTTTCTTCTCTTCAGCAGAGGAATCAGCCCCATAACCAAAATGTCACAAAGCTTCAAGAGCTGAGAGGAAAAAGCAGCTGGGTTAGGTAAATGACAGGGGAAGAAGCTCTGCACATAACCATGAACTCTGTAAGGGGCCACTACATTCCCTTTTTCACACTGGTTCATTGTCTGGGGACTCTTTCCTTTCAATCCCAGCAGTAAGAAATGAAGGTGTCTGCTGTAGTACATTCTTTGCTGCAATTCATATCTCCTTGAAGCCCCAAGAGCTGGTGGCCCAAGTATTTTCTACTCTCTCTCCACTTTCAAATTATTCTACTTCTAATGCAGAGACTGGCTTTTGACATCAAAAGCATTTAGCAAATTAGAGTGTAGCTCCCTGAAGCTAATTCTTCCATCATAATTCACATGGGTACTTAGAGTCCTTTGGACAAAAAGACCAAAGATAACTAAATCTACAAAGGCAGCATTGCTCTTGTACAAGTCCTTCCACTGGGCCAGATCTCACCTTTGCTTAAAGCTTTCCTGTAGCAACCTGAGACATTTACGTTTACAAACAGGTAGTATCTCCAAATAATCTTTGAATGGTAAATGTAATCAAATGGGAGACAGGCAGAAAAAGGAAGGCTTTTACATGGAAATGTTACTATATGAGCTGATGAGATACAGTTGAGTTTCTTGTCAGAATCAGAAAAAAAATTGAACAGTTTGTGATGCAAACTGTCCAGGGATAAGTCCATGCTATTTTCAGTGGAAGCTTTTATTTTGCTTAGTCGTTGATAAGCGTTTGAAGGAGCTCTTCAGCTCGCTTTTCCCCCCCAGTTGCCTCTGTTGGGCACTAGAGGGACCCTAGAGTTTTCCAACCCATGAAAACATCCCAGCAATGCCGAGGCGGGAGCCCTGCCTTTCCCGGTCACCTTAACCGAGGTGTTTCCAAGGAGAAAGGTGGGAAAAAACTGCTCAGCGTGCCCACAGACTGCAAATATGCCACTGAGAGTAATGTGCAAAGGGACCGTAGCCATACTTTTTTGTTTCATTAACCTCACTGGTGCTCACAGCTCTTCCCATCATCAATAAATAAAAGCTGACTTTGTCTTGACTGCTCTGTCTGCTCAGCTAATGTTGTGACATTGGCGCCAAGGCTTGAGTCATTGTGTTTTTGAGAAATTAAATGTTTCCTTCCCCAGTCTGAAGTGATGCCAAATACCTAAGTTGCCACTACTGCATCCCAATAAACTCTCAGGGGAGCAGTGGGGAATTGTTACTTAACTATATAGAAAGAGACAAAGTATTGACACAAATTCCTTTTAAAACAGCATTTCCCAGACAGAGTTTCAAATGAATCTGTTCTAAAGACAGCTATAGACAATATTATTCCTTTTTCTTTAGCAGGCAGGCAAAAAATCCGCTGTATTTGACTTATTGGACTTCCATACAGACATCCATAATTCAGTATCTCAAAGCTTTACTTATAAAGCTCTTAGTTTATTAGGTGATGCAAAAAAATTTTTTTTCCTTTGTACAAAAAATCTTTTCCCACTACCGCTTAGTGGAATGATGCTTTCTGATCTCTGCATGAATATTTCTAATAAAAATATGTGCATGCATTTTAATATATCTAACATGACTTAAAATATTTTTTCTGTCTTAAAACATCTAGTGTCAACACTGCTACTGAATATTTAACGTGAAGTATAATGTAATTTGACTAGATAATTATCTTGGGGAAAATGGTGACTGCCATTTTTTTTGGTGCTTATTTTTCATCATCTTTGATGATTGTTTAAAGGAGAGATGCAACTGAATGACTAACTTCCAAGATCCACCTTCTCTCTCTCTCTCTCTCTAGGCTGCTGCTGAACAGAAACAGGCTGCTGCTGTACTGCATCTGAGCTAGAGGCATTGATTCTCTGTCACACATGGAAAATTCTGAGCATCTCTCTGGTTAGTTACACTACCCCTCTGATCTCTAGGAAGGTTTATGGACACTGCACAGTGTATTGTACATGTGTGTTTCCATTAAGACATCTTTTCATCTCTTCCATGATACCTGTTGCCGTATTTGTTTCCAGTGAAAGTATAAGCTGTCCTTTCCCCCCTCCCCCCTCACCCCTTTTATTTAATATTGTAAGCTTTAAATTAATCTAATTTCCATTTGGATGAAGTTTAACTTTTTTTCCTTGATCAACTGCTCATTTCCTCGCAGGGCTGCTTCTGATTAGGCTTTATGTTAACCCTGCATTTGCATTATCTAGGTAGTGAGAGGAAGGGGAAGGTTCCTGTGCTTGTGGGGAGAACTCCATCAAGGTCTCTTTGCATGGATGCCTAGGCCTCCAAGGAGAGGCACAGACAGAAAACAGCAGGAGAAAGGCACTGCTGGTCTTCAGGGTACTGTGGACACTGGTGCACATTCCTTATGCCCTGAAGCAGTGTCTTTCCTCCTGGCAGCCTGGGAGAAAGACTGACTGCAGCAAATCCATTTCCTCTGACAGCATCTCCTCTGGAAGGATGTACATCACTGATGGTGAGCAACGAGCAGGGAACATGATGCCTTTGTCATTTTGGCAAAATCCTGCTCCCTTTGCATGGCACTGATTTACAGGTGAAATGTGAGGAAACAGCAGTGGTGAGAAGTTCTCTCAGACAGCTTGAGGAGGGCTCCGGAAAGGTACCAGAAGAAATGTTTGTAGTCTTCAGTCTTTTAAAATGAAAATTTCCTGATTTACAAATACATAAAAATACTTAACAAAGTAATTTGGCCTTCCCAAGTCACTTCATTAACACTGACATACCTTTAACATGGAATATATGTAGTAGTTGCTGAGGGATGGCCATTTCTTTGTGAAGAAACAGAATCAAGGGTGGGACCTAGGCTTTCCTGAACTGCATTTTAACGACTCAGTCTAAGACACATATGGCCCAAATTACAGACGTGAAATCTTCTAGATAACCTGCTAAAGCCCATGAAGAAAACAAGTGCTCAGTACTCCTGAAAATCATGCTTGAAATCAAGCTGGGTACCTAAAATTAGTGACATTTTGGAAAAAATATAGATAACTTGCTCACAGTGATGCAGCAAAATGCAGCCAAACTGAAATTAATGTTTAAAGTTTTTCCAGTGCAGTATCGATAATAGTGTGCAATCTAGGCCCCCAAATATAAAGAAAAATAATTATATTTATCTTTACTGAATCAAAATATAGGACCTTCAAAACATTATTAGAGGCTAATACATACATGACATACTCAGAATTTTTGGTTAAGATTCTGACAGACTGACTTTTGCACATGAATTCTTAACAAACTAAAATTTGCTTAGGAAATAGAAGAGGTAAGAAAGCAGCATTTTACTGTTTAATCTCCAGCACAGGTTGGTTGAAATGACGTGGTTCTGGCTGTAACAGGTGAGATGATCTGGTCCTGTAGCCCTACCACACCAGTGATATTGTGGGAGAATGACTTTGGAGTATAGCAACTGTAATGGACATCCTGAGGGGGACATCAGTTCGAGAATGTGGTAAGTGACAAAGTAATAGAGTATCTTTTATTGCCAGATTCCAGGAAATGGCTGGAAAGCCCGGCCCTACGAAAGCAGTGTGGAAGTGAGCAGCAGCGCAGTGTCTGAGGGTGTTGTAAACGCGTTTTTCTTTTCACCGATCTCACTATTATTTGCTCTCTTTCTTCAGAGGAAAAGGACGAATGAGACTTGGACTGAGCTGGACTTGCAGCTTTGGAAGACCCAAATGAAATCAGGTGAGGGGCTTTCGGGAAGGTATTTTAGCAGGGCAGGGCAGGGCAGGGCTGGACACGGCGACACCGGCTGTGCTGGTGGCTGGGCGCGGGCCGGGTATCCCGGAGCCTCGGTGTCTCTGCAATGCAGGGGCCGGGGAAGGGCGGGGCGGCAGCGAGGGGCCGCTCCTCCACCTCCACAGGCGCGGAGGCCCTGCGGGAGCG
>VXBT01004807.1:21513-52465 GCA_013400235.1 Oriolus oriolus
GGAAGTGGGGGGCAGCCTCGCGCGCTTCCCGCCTTGCGGCCGTCGCGAGCCCTTTTTGGGGGCTTGTGGTGGCCAGGTCCCGCGGGTGCTCCCTCCCTCCGTCCTTCGGTCTTCGGTCCCTTCTTTGGTCCCTTCTTTGGTCCCTTCAGTCCTGGACCCAGACCGGAGTTCTCCGCGGGTCGCCCCCGCCCGACCTCCTGGAGGTAAAAGTGGAGTGGGGCGGCCCCCGGTAACGCCCGTTTTACCTTCATGGAGGCGGCTGACTCCGAGGGCTCTAAGCATCTCCAGGCTGTAAACCCCTTCGGAGGATGTGAACCTCTGTCCTCTCCTGCCCCCACCCTTAAGCTTCTCTAAGGGGATCTGCGCGGCTGAACAAAGAACGTTGTGTGAGGCGAGGGGGTGGGAGGGCTGTAAGGGCTGTTAATTTGCATCGGAGAGGGGAAAAAATGCCACCTAAAAAAATGATTCCCTGTATTGCATGGATCAGGGAGGAAACAGCCGTGCACGGGAGCCCAGCGGCGAACAAAGCCTTTTTATGTAAGAGAAGATGATGTAAAATGTGCCTGGCTCGGATGGCTGCAGGTAGGAGCCGTAGGCGTGTGCCGCGCTGCGCTGCCGTGGTGCTGCACCGACCCACCAAATAAACCGTGCTCGCCTTGATCTGTCCTGTACTCATTCGAGACACTCCGACCGACCTGCCCTTTGGATAAGATGTGCTTTATGGAACACCTTCGGGAAAGAAAGGGGTGTGCCACATGCCGGGAGGGTTGCTCTCCATATGGAAGATACCTACATGGTTAATTTCCCTGGGCTAAGCCAGAACTTTCAGTTTTCCTCTGAATAAAAATATTCTCTTGTGTTCTTGGTGGATTTTCATGTAGGGTTCTTCCTGAGACAGAGTTGTAGGTTTTCACTTGTAAATGAGCATTAACATAGAGTCATGCAGTAGAATGGGATCTATGCACACATATGTTTTAAGTCTTACTTATTCTAGGTCTCTAGCATACATTTTCGTAATCTGTCGTGTCTCTCTGATCACATCAATAAATCATACTCCATCCTTTCTCAAAAAATCACTTGCTGTCCAGCATCTGCGCTACTTGTTGTTCAGGAAACCTTTCCCTTTTGCTTTCAGGAGGGTTCTTCCATGTGAGATTGAATCACGTATCTTTTTGGTTCTGTTTCTTCCCATTTGCTCCATAAACCTTTGTTTTCTCTCCATGAAAGAACCTGTTTCTTTTCACCTGTGCTGGTTTAGACTAGCAGGGATGTCTAGACTACGGATCTCATAGGGGATAGACCCAAGAAGAGGCTCAGCTGCAGAATGTATTTATTTTCTATAGCTTCTTTCACTTCCCTACTGACTGGATGGTGTAATTGCAGCATCTCAGCCCATGCCTGGGAAGAGAATGTGCTGAGAGGGCATGACATAGTGAAGCTGCCCCTGCATTACATCATAGATCACAAAGAATTGATTTCATGAACAGTGAAAAAATGGGCACTTTCCATGAGAGTGCTACAAACTCTCTTCAGTTAGCGTAAAGGCAGTCCAGTTAAATTTGTGGATGGTTGTTCATTTCTGCAGCTGATGATCTGAAAGTGTGATAGGTATAATGGAGCCCAAACTCACCCCTGTAGCACCTAGGACTGGGAAGCACCGAATTCCTCACTGCGTATTTAATTTGCACGACACTCAGCAGT
Organism: Oriolus oriolus; assembly: GCA_013400235.1. NCBI lineage: Eukaryota > Metazoa > Chordata > Aves > Passeriformes > Corvidae > Oriolus > Oriolus oriolus. The sequence goes on from VXBT01004807.1 coordinate 23,215, forward strand.
GGGCAAGACCCCAGTCCTAATGTGGTACCAGTTTCCTGGAGCTCAGGCATTTATAGGTGAGCTAAAGTAACACATTGAAAATAACCCAAATGGCTTAGTGAGGCCATTCTGCATGGAAATGAAACATGAAGGTGAGCCCTGGCACAGGGCTCTGGGGAGAGGGGTGATCTCAGCAGTGGAGTATGGTGCCATAAATTCTATCTCTTCTCATCTTTTCTCACTTCATCAAGGGACAGGAGTTGGTTAGTGGAACTTTTCAATTTGTTGCACCCGTATTGCACATTGCCTGTGGGTGTTTGAGAGAAGCCAAAGAGCTGTCATCCTGAGAATTAAAAGTTGCTATTCTTCTGTGGAGAGTTTTAGCACACTGGAGGTCAGATCATTGTGCTTATAATGCAGTTTGTTACATAAAGCAGCATTTGCAGCCTTGATTTAGAGGTATGATGTGATTGTTACAGTATGTTATGTCATACCCACTCAGCTGTGTTTTTTAATATGTTTGGATAATAAAGAAATAGTTGTAATTTAATGACCCCTGAGGTGCTGTGCCTAGGCAGGAGTGACCTGATCACAACATATCCCTAAATGAATTGCTGCAGTCTGTGGGTTAAGAATTCCCTTGTTGCTAGATGTTTTTTCCAGAAGCATACCTTTCCTTTCAGTCTGTGTCTTTCTGTACAAGTTACCCTTTGATCTGCCATATACCTGGATTCACAGAGGAAGCATTTGCTATGTGTGCTGACACCAGAGTGGGCTCTGGCCCCTCTAGCTCTGGCACTGTGCTTACTTAACAACTGTTTGTGGAAGTTGCTAGAAATATCTAACCACAGAAACAGGGGTGAGGCCCATTGCAGATTCTGCTGGGCTGTTTCAGCTGCACCCCCCAATGTGGCAAGTCATGCACATGTGTTGGAGACAGGTTTGTTTTCTTAATGGGGTTGGAAGAGGAAGAAATCAAAAAGAATTTAGGTTGTGAGGACTTTATGATCGTGGCTTTCTGAAAGTCACCTCTTGATTACTAATGTCTCTGCAAAGGCACAAGGTACTGACAGAGCTTGTAACACATCTGCAGCATATGTAAGATCTGAAATCTGATCTGCCATGGTGGGACAAATGATAATCAGCTTAAGAAAGGAAAATAAAAGCTCTGCTAGTGCCTAAAGCCTGAATTCCTTACAGATCTTTTGCTTATAGCACAGGCAGTGGCTGTGCTGAGAACTGATCTGGTAAAACTGGCTCACAGTCAACGAAAAAAAATCCACCCCTTGGCATTATTTGGGTTCCAGAGCAGGCATTTCTGGCTGCAGGACACTTGAAGCTGAACTGAGGCCTTAACTAGGAAGGGATTAGGGAGTGTTGCACTTAACATGCACACACAAATAATGACCAGAAATTTGGAAAGGTGTAATAGGGGTCCTAAGACTAGGTGACTTCCCAAGGTCCTTTCTAAACTGAATAATCTGATGATCTAGATATTTTGAGTTTTGTACTATCTTAAAGTCCATATGTGCACTTGATGAAGAAATAAAAGTATGCATGTGCTGATATATAGAATTGTTCCTTAAGACTCAAGGCTGCTTGTTTTGGTCCATCTGTATTTATTCATTTCAAACATATGCTTAATTGTGCTTGAAAGTCAGCTGTAAGCACACTTAAAAGTTAAGCATGTTTTTACAGAAAAGGGAATGTTTTTTCTGAAAAGAGAAAGAGGATAAATTCACGGTGTCTGGGCTCAGTGTTGTAAACCCCTTGATGATATTTAGAGATACCAAGTACCTCCAGAGAAAGCATGGAAATGTGCAGCGTTCTCTGATACCACTACATGGTTTATCTCTTCCCAAACACACATGCACACACTAAGGCAGAGTATGGGTGGGTCTTGACATATTTAGGGCTGGTGCTTTTTCTTTCATCCTTCTGCTTCATGTGCACGTGTGCTCATTAGCAACAGTTCTGTACTGCATCTCAGTTAGTAACAAAAAGCAGGATGAGACTGATTTCCAAAGGGTGGAGCTGATTTAGAGGATTGGTGCTAGAAAATAGAGGTGGTTTAAGCTGCCTGCCTCAGTAAAGGAAAAAGCTTTTATTTCATGGGAAGGTTTAATCACAGGTTATGCTCCTAAACTATATGAGGGTGTTTTAGAAGGTCGTTCAGTGTGACATTTGTAATTGCTTTCTAGGTATTGGAGGAAAGAACTGATGTATCCATGGGGTTAATTTGGATTGTTGTGGCCACGTGGGTTACTGTACTAGCTGTTAAGAGGATTTGAGATCTTGATTGACCTATTTTACTTTAACACTAATTGTTTGCTGTTGTATTAAGGAGAAAAGATGAGCTAATCCTTATGGTTTCACACTCACTACTGTTTTTCCCTACAGCAGTCTCACAGATGAAACTGATCTTTGTTCTTTTGTCTTGATTGGGGAGGTGGCGTAAAGGGGTAACAGACATCAGCTTCAGAGTGTTAGTGTTTGTACTCAGTATCCTGTATCTTTGTTAGGGTGCCGGTTTCAAAGGAATTGTGGTGAAAAGGTGTGGCTTGGACAATCTCAATAATATAAAAATTTATCAATTCTCTTTGTTTTCTGCAGTCTGTGAGACAGGTTAGTGCTGGTTGATAGGCTTTACCAAGGTTATGGTATGCTGTTTCTCTTTCAGCATTTTTAAACTACATGTTTTTCTAACTTTCTGTGATGTACTGAGACTATTTATTACACCACAGAAACGATTTATTTATTTTAGCACAAGATGCTTCCAGATAAAATATATATGTGTTTCATATCGTATAAAGGAGACAATGGCCTTATTACAACCAGCAGTGTTAAGTGGAGAAAATCAGAATACTGCGATGAGTTCATTGAATCTGCACCTGACTCACACCATATGGAAAGAGACAACACCATTTGCAGCTCTGTTTTCTGGTTATTAAAAATTTAGGGTACTTCCTGCCATCAGGGAAATAATCAGTTTATATGTGAAAATTCTTAAGTTATGGATTTGTAGATAGAATTAAGGTCCTCTAGCAAATTTTTCTCCTTCATTTAAAATTGATGCTCATGGGTACGAGGACCTGAGGAATATTTCTTATCTTGTGTCAAGCCCCCAGCAAGAAGTAGGAAGATTTCTTTCTTTTAGTGCTTCCTGTAGCTGTAAGGCAGTTAGATTGCAGTAGCTTCCAGTGAGTTGAGTCTCTGAAAAGTTACTTTTCTCTCTGTGAAACTTGTCATTTTATTCCCTGAGAGAGTTTTAAACCAAATTTCAATAGCTGTTTGCAAAATTAGCCGTATTTAAAATATATGCAACCTCTGGATAAACAATACAAAACCCCCCAAACAAACCAAACCAAACCCAGCAGTTCAGTCATGTCAGCTAACTTGGCAGCATTTAATTATAGGACCTATTGATTCAATTAACTGTATGTTTTCACTTTATTTTCTAGAGAGAATGATAGGGGCTAGTTACTGGTTTAGAACTAGGAACTGTCAGTTCTATTTTTAGGAACATATATTATCTCTTAGAACAGCTGCTTGGCTATACAAAACTTGCTACTTTTCCTGAGGTTCTGATCTTGGATGAACAAAGCTAGGAAATGTCTCAAAATGAAAATGTATTATGAAGGTTCTGAACACAGTCTGGGATGCACTTTGGAAAACTCCTGCCTTGGTCCAAATTTGATCCAGAGATAAACGGTAGAAAATGCTGTAGACATTCAGAAGTGGCCTGTGTGCTTCACTGCTGGGCTAGAATCCTGTATCTGCTGGCTGTGAGCAAAGATGGATTGGCCTCCTTCCATATGTATCTCAACTATGGTGTTGTCCTGGCTGTGCCCAGAGGAGCCTCAGGTGAGTTTGAGGTACAGCTAAGTTTCTCTATTTTTGTTCTCCTCACTTTGCGTAGGAGGTATCTGAATAGCTTGTTCAGCAAGTGCAATTGCAAGATGCTAGACATTAAGTGCAAGGATATTCTTATCTCTGGGGAGGCTCAGAGTCTGAGAGGGACTGTGAAGAAAGCATTTTTTCTGTGTCTGCTGTGAAATGGGCTGAAAGCATGTGTTCAAAACTCTTTAAGGAGGGTTCAAGTGTGGATTTGAATTCTGGTTAGGTGGAAATCTGGTCAGCTTGTTTTAGCTAACCAGGTCTTCTTGTGCCAAGTTACTCTGTTTTCCCCTGCAGCCCCTCTGTGACCACCAGGTCTAAGCAGAAAGATCTGATCCCCTCATGGGGACTTTGGCCAGACCCAAGGCTGGGCCAGTGCCTATTGCTAATACTTGATAATGTTAACATGCTTTTACTGTCCCCTGGCTGATTGTTGGACAGAGACCCCACAGTCTTTTAATGCCCCTGCCCAATTCTTGCAGCTTCTTCTGTGTGATGTGGTAAGGTGTGCCTGGGCATCCCTTCCTCTTCCGACCATGTGGTATTGCTCAGACAGTAAAGCTTCTCCTTTTGTTTGAAGTACTGTGACTGTGGCTTGATGAGCAGCAGCTGTATGTTCACGTGCAGGGTGACTCCTGCTGATAAATCCCTGGCTGCTGGTGCCTGATGTGCTTTCAGATGTTGGGCTGCTCCTCTTGCAGGCTGTGTTACAGGGTGTGCTGGGCAGGCAGGCTGCCCTGCCTGTTTGCAGCAAGATTCTAGTCATGCGTGTAGGTATTTGTCTGCTTCCCTTGAGTATGCTGAAACTAATACTAGCTTTTATTTCCCTCAGCAATTAGAAGATCGTTCAAGGAGGCTGAGAAAAAAGTCCTCAAGGGCTCAAAAAGGAGGCATGCAGGGGTGGAGCTGGGTGATTTGCAAAGGAGAATGAGAACAGACCTTGCTCAAGGAGTGATCTGGATGGACGGTTGGTAATTCATAGCTGGTCGGTAATTCATAGCCCATCCTTCTTGTCAACCTGTAGCTTCAGGTGGGAGGGCATCAGAGATGAAAGCAGATGTGATGGCCCTAAGGTGTTGGGATACCCTATCCTCCTTCAGTGCTCTCCTGCACATGTATTACAAAATACTAGTGCAGGGAGGTAGCTGCAAGAATAGGAGGGAGATTTCTGAAATAAGAGTGTTAGCTCCTCCAGATTTGTACTAGTGTTCTTGATTTGTGCTGATTCAGTCAGGGCAGTGTTTGGGCCAAAGGTTGCTCTTCACAGGCTGTCAGCATGCTCAGAACACACCTGGAGTCAGTGTCTGTGTTGCCAGGAGCCCAGAGCAGACCTAGATATTCAGGGTTGTGGCTAAGTGTGTCTAGAAGGATGTGCCCATCCTCTGTCTTTTGCAACATGATTGATTTGATGTCCTATAAAGAAAATCTCTCTCAGGAAACTGATGAAGAAACATATAAATCAGGCGGAAGGAAACTGTATTTCTTTTGTTTTAGGGAGATAAAATATATGTATTTCTTGAAGTAGTAAAGGGAAATTTGGCATATTTGTGAGAGAGTCGTCTTGGTTTGAAAGACAGGTGTCTGCCAAGGAAGGCTGGGACCTCCCCTGGAAGAGAAAGTGTGACCCCCTTCCTGCCAAATTATTGAAACTTTGAAATTATGGGGCTTCCAGGCAAAGATATGGGAAAAGCAGTAACAGTTCTTTATTAGGATGTATGTCTGTATGTATGTATAGCAAGGCAAACAAACAACGACGGCAGCAACCACAAACAAACCCAGGAGCCCAGTGCCAGCCTCTCTCGGCCGTCAGGCACCTTTGCCTTCGGTGCAGTTCCGCTCACGGCCAGCAGGGGCGCTGGTGGCTCCCGGCCGGGCAGGGGGTGCGATGGTTCCCCCGCGCCGGCAGGGGGCGCTCCGGGCGAGCTCGGCCGCCTCTCTGCTCATGGCGGGCAAGCCGGCGGAAGGGATGGGAAAGGGGCTTCCTTTACAAACCCACGGGGCAGCTGGTCCCGGTGCCCCTCAGGATGGCAGAGTGGGCTGTAGCAGTAACCGTGGAGCAGCGGCTGGAACGGCGGAGGCGGGCACACCCCAGGGTGGCTAACAAAATGTAACAGAAACTCCGTAGCCACAGCAGCAGCTGTGGGGTGTCCCAGCGGGGACAGGATGCTGGGTTGGAGTGTAACGAAAAAGCCCGAGGCAGAGGCAGAAAACAGCAGAGCTGGGCAGTGGCAGCCCGGCTTCTCTGTAGCAGCTGCTGTGTGCAGCTGGGAGACGCCCTCTGGGAAGGGGGAGGGAGTCAGGGTCCGGGTTTTTCCCCTGAGGCACCCGAGTAGATGGTGAGGGCCCTTTCCAGTGTGATCGGGTGTTACTAAGGTCCCAGTTCACTGGCTGCTCTTAGGAGCAGAGGCTCACCCACAGTAAGGAAGAAGCAGTGCCGGGCTGGACTCTGCGGTGGCAGTGAGTTCTCTCCATGGTAGCAGCAACTCAAGCATTCCCCTCTGATCCGAGAGCGAGAGACTGAGCAAGCTGAGCCCAGCCCCTGACCCCCCAGCCAAAATCTCATGGTATCTCTGCCCTTCCCAAGAGAAAGCTCCTCAGCTAGAAGAGTGCAGCCATCTGCACCCTTCCCACCACCTCGGCCTCTTCTTTTGCGTCTTAAATACTGGTTGTTACCATCGCTCAGGCAACAAATGGGATAAAATTCCCTGAGAGAAAGAAAGAAAAAATCCTAACCCCCAAAAAGAGTAATTAAAGAAAAAAAAAAAAAGAAAAGCAAACAAACCCCTGTGTGTATGTGGGGGGGGAATGCTTAATAACCTGATTCATCCCTAAGAGCAAAGGATAGAGTGTGGTAAATAAGAGCTTTCATTCCATGTTGTTCTACAAAGTTAAGCTTTTCAGGATGTAGAGAGCTGGTTATGCTTCTCAATAAAACTTAGCTGAATATCGAATCTAAGCATTTCTTATTACCCAGTGCTGTCTGTTACAGCATATAATAAATTTATGTCTAAACTTTTAATAAAAGTCATTTTGTATTACTGCAAATTAAAATATATAATTTTTTACTCCACAGTTTGCCAGAATTAGCAGAAGTGATTTATAGATAATACTTATAGTCTTTTAGTTTAGATAATTTTCAACGGTGTGCTACTAGTGTTGCTTAAAACATTAGCAGTATTTTGAATTCAGTATTAAAAATTCTTCTAAATGTACTGTTCAATACGAATAGTTGAGAACATTTTTTGTGGAATGCATTTGGAAAAAAAGAGTCAAACTGCATGCACTTGCAATGACCTCTAATACTCCTCTCTGAGCGAAAAAAGCTGAATTCATGTAGGCTTTTTTTTCCTTCACTTGTTTTGGTCCACTGTACACTTGCAGCATCACTCTTAGCAATACATGGAATTAATAATTTGTTGCAAAGCTTTAATTGATAATTACAGGTACTTGGAAGTTAGAAACACAATTCTCATTTTACCGTATTTATGATATTGATACTTCAGATGCTGGAATATGTGTTTATTTACATAGTGGTGCTGGTATCAGGATGCCAGCTCTGACCTGCATCATTACCCGTAATTACCGATAGTCACACTCAATTACCGTAGGCACAGTCAATCAGGCCTTTCCCAGGAGCCACCCTGCGGACCATGAGTCTGTTTAGAGACTGACCTTTGGGTGGGTGCTGACTTGTGAAAGTGCTGCCAGTGTTGCTTGATGTGCACTGAGCAGCTATAATTATGGGGACTTCTGTCCTTTGATTCATCTGGACCAAGTTGTCTTTGAACCCTATACTGTAAGCTCAGGCTTTGTGACACTTACAGTAAGTAAGTAGTATCTGCTGAAACAATGCCTTATTCAATGCTTTGAAATCTTTTAATCTTTTTGTCTTTTTTTTTTTTTTACTTGATTGTACTTTTTTGTTTTTTAGCACAAATGGATTTGTACACTGCTATTTATGAGAGAGTAGTCCTTGACTGTAATTAATTAGTTTTTTAAAAGATGCTGACAGTGACAATATTTAATTGATGGAAGGCGTGTACCTCTCTGAGCCAGCAGATAAAAATGCTACTGGCTGTTTTAAGGCAGATACTTTTTTTGGGTGGGGTCATGAATTTTCTGTTTTATTCCAGTGATGAGGACAGAGCAGCTTGGTGAATGTGCAAGCTTGTACTTAAAGTAACTTGTTTACACTTTGAATTAAGTATTTTAGAACTGAATTCTTCTACCACCTATTACAAGCAAGAGGAGGGAATAAATACTTGGAAAAAATATTGGGCAAAACAAATGTATTCCATACTTCAGGACATGAAGTCATGTTTACTACTGGGGTCAGAAATAAGTACTTCCTTGCAGACATTGTATTGCAGATTTGGAATTATGGGGCATTACTCTGAAATACCTCTGTGGTTGGCACTAGGTGATTTGCCCTCACTGCTCTGCCAAATTCATGTGAATTTAAGTACTGAAGTTTCAGTTTCTTGGAAGATTTGAGTTATTTTTGTTTCTAGTTCGTTTTATATACTTATAGAAGCTGTAAATTTTTTTTTTTCAGAGCAGGACAGAATTTTCTTCTGCATTTTAAGTTATTGCAAGATCAGTCTCAATGAGTCTGCTTACTCCAGTGTGCAGCGGAATAAGTGATTTGTCTGTATCCTGGGATGGGAGAGAGAATGAATATTTTACCTGTACTGTGTGTTTGTTTTCTCTATCAATGTTTTGGTATCTTTTTCTTGCTTGCCTAAGGGAGAGGGAAGGTAAGTGAAAAATGAGCTTTCCTCCAGTGAGAAAGTGATCTGTGGGCACATTAAAAAGGCAGGAAAAAAGAGGTCAGAGATATGTGCTATATTTTCACTTGAAAAACTAGCTGTGGAGACTTGTTTCAGCTGTTAGAGGTAGATTTCAGCACTGACAGGTCAGTAGGAGTAGAATTTGCCTGTTCCAGCAGCTGTTGAAAAACAGATAAAAAAGAAGTGGCTATCTCCTTATATTCACCTCTTTTCCCCATCCAAGCATGACATAATTTTCTTCAGGATTCTGTTCCTCTCATGCCTTTGCAGTTGGAAAGTCTGGTGTATTTATTTGCCCTACTGCAGGCAAAGCTTGATCTAGATTGAAGTGTAATCCTCCTAGATTAATAAATAAGACCTGCCCCATGTCTGTGTCACTAAGCAGATGAGTAGCTCTTTGAAGAATGTTTTGAAGCTTGTGAAAATAATTTCTAGCAGAAACTTGCATTTCAAAAGATATTAAAATATACAGATAGTAAAATGAACAAGCAAGTGTGCCTCGAGAAAAAAAGGTGCTATGTCTCTAGTCACTTGTTATTGTTTCTCTTTCCGTGATGGATTTACTTCGTAGCTGAACTTGAAAATCCTTCACAACTGGCACTGATGCTGGGCAGTTTCCTTTTCCAAGTGTAGGTCTGGCTATGTTTATCTCTTTCAGTTTGTTACCTTTCAGTTTAATCACTTACTTTGTATTGAAACATAGCTCTGGGCAGAACTCCACATAACTACAAAACCAGCTGTATAGATGAAACCATGGAAAAAGAACATGTGAACAACTCTTCTGCTGGATTTTGTTTTGAAATGAGATGTTGCTTGTTTTCTGAGGAGCTGGGATTGTGGACAAGACAGCTGTGAGATGAACAGTGCATATGGTCTTGGTGGGGCTCTGGGATAGTGGTGAGAGCCTCTGGCATGTCCTCTGGCATCACAGGTGCACTGTTGGTTCTGGTTTTAGCTTGTCCTGTTTGCTTAGGTCTTGATCCACAGTAGAACTGGAGAAGCTCTTCTTGGCTTGGAAATGATTTGTGTTGCAATTTTCTGGGTAAATTTTAGCGTTGTCTTTGCAAAATGATCCTCTCTGTATCCACCAATAAACTGATCAAGGCCTGTCATATCTCCATAGGCAGTGAAGGCCTAGGGTGTCTATAGACTGTGCCAAGGACTGCTGGGGCAGTGGTTCTTCGGGGCACTTGGGTGCCCAAGACCAGCCAAGCAGGTTCCTGGCTGCTGGGTGGAGTAGGCGTTTTTGCCCTGTGTGTCTCTGAGCAGCAGCTGTTTCCATTTTGTAACCTTCTAATTCCCAAGCACAGCAGGAGCATCCTGACTGGTCTCTAGAGTTCCCCTGCACAGACCCCTTTTCCATACACTGGAAAGAGCCGCAAGGGCTTTTGTCCTTGCTGTAAAAATGAATTTTCCCTGTCATGTTTGAGAAATACTGACACAATTTTTCTGTCTATGTCCACTGACCCTGGCACTCATACATAACCAGTCTGAAACATTCATGAGAACTGACTGCTGCAAATGTAGTAAATGTTTTCTGGCTTTAGCCTGAAATGTGAGATGGTTTATGCAAACTAAATCTTAGTGCGATAGTGGGAACCAGGAGAAGCCTTCCTATTCAGTAGTCTGGGATGTGGTCTCTTGGCAGCCAGGGCTTATCCCAGCTGGTTCTGTGGGGGTCTTGTGCCTGTTTGCTCCCATGATGCCTTCTCCTTGCCTGACCCTGTGGGAAGCTGGCTCAGTAAGTTGAGCTGAGGCAATGCTAGGGCTGTACAGAAATTATTTACTTTCTACCAGTCCAGCTCTCTAAATTGTTCTAGAGCACTGGTGAAGGGGAGGGGCAGGAATGTGTGTCTGGGTGCTGGAAAACTTTTACTTGTCTTAAAGACAGGAGTTTTAAGGAAGTTAATGCTCCATTTTGAAAATAAAGTTCACAGGATCTGACCACACTGATAGGTTGCATTGCTCCCTGAAAGAAATCAAATTACACTTGTTGTCCGTCTTGCTTAGAACATTTTAAATCACCTGCTTTATATATAAATGGTACTATTATTAAAACTGCTCTTACCTTGGAATTTAAATTTTTTTTAATTGTGAGGGACACGAAGCATAGGGTCACAGTGAAAATGTTGCACTTCCTATTAACAGTCAGAAATAGTCTTGGCACAGGCTTTTGGTGATCATCACAGGGAGATATGTGTGTAATAAACAGCCCTTCTGGGCTTTCTGCTGTGGGCTCTGAACTTTGCTGTGATGCAGCTGACTTGCTTGCAATAAAGCCCTTGTCTGTGTCTTTATTGAAAGACTTTCCTGAGGTAAATTAGGGGAGAAGGAGTGATGTGTATTATGAAGAAAAGCTAAGCCAGGAAACACCTGGCAACCAGATGGCCCCTAGCATGCTGCATTGTACCCACACCTTCATTAAGCCTTACTTTGGCTGTCTCTGGGTAATAGATTTAGAGGTTTTGGGTCACAAAGAATTAGAAAATTGTAGCCAGTTGCAATTAAACCTGAGTTATTTTTAGAGGACAAAGAACTGAGCTGAAAGCTGAATTAGAGCTACTTGAAATGTTAAGGCTCAAATACTGGGGTGGTATTTTCTAACTGACCAACAAAATAGCCCATGCACTCCAGTCAGAGGCACAACGCCACCCAGTGTGGTGGCAGGTGGGCTAGAGATGGCAGAGCTGTGAGCAGTGGCAGTAATGGAACAGACATTATTTTACTTCCTGAGGGCAGTTGGCATTATGTACTTCCCTCTGAATATTCATGTGTTCAGCAGATAAGGGTTACTTAGACTATTAGTAGAATAGAACTGTGTGGTTTGCACTGTGATTTGTATAAGCCTGGCTCAGTATCTTACACTTATGTTTTACCTACATTCAATTTTGTTTTGTGTTTCCCTGTTCTGTTCCTCTCATGCCTTTGCAGTTGGAAAGTCTGGTGTATTTATTTGCCCTACTGCTCTTATCAGTGCCTGCAGTCCAAAAAGGGCAGGCTCACGGTTTTTAAGTTTTCAGGTGAATTGTAAGAATATCGTAGGGAAATAGGGATCTGGGCAGAACAGTACATAACAACATTTTTTGTATTGTTGACCAATTGGCAGCAGTTGGTGGCATGGGGGGAGGTGTGTGGATATGTTTTGGCTGTCTCACAGCTGCATTGGGAGATGCCTTTTCTTGAGGGAGCTGCTCTGTGAATCAGTGGCTCAGATCTCCCGGCTCTTGCTGAATCCAGGACTGATTGATACCGCCTTGTAGTGCTCACCTGCTCATTGCCCTGCCTTGAAAAGTCTTTAGCTACCTTGGGAGACTAACACATGCCAAAGAAACTTTGCTAGTCCACGGGCCATGTAAATACAGAATGCCTTCCTTACAAACACTTGGAGCATCTTCAGGAAGCTTGAATAGGTTGTTCATTACTTTCCTTCTCATGATGTTGATGCAATAATAAGAGCATTACTGGCTTTTGTCCTGTATAGTCTTTTGAGCAGCTTCTTTGCAGAGAGTGTATCTCTTGTCAATTTCATATTAAAATGTTGGTAAGCTCAACTTGAAAATTGTGGAAGTCTGCCAAGCTCTGGCACCGGAGCCCTCTGCCCTCCCGTGGAGAAAAGGTGCCTAAGAGCTAAGCCTCCCGAGAGATAAGGACTTTCCTTCAGCTTACGGCGACCAAAAAGCAGACCCAGCATGCCTTGTTTCTCCTCATGGAGATTGTCTATACCCTGTTGGCTAACCGATGTCCACCCCACCCCTGCCTTTCCCTACATAAACACCCTGGCTGTACCCCTGACCTTAGGAGAGCCTGGCCGCTGGCTCCCTTCACAGGGGTGGCTGAATAAAGCTTACCTGTGGAATTCACCACACCAGGCTCCCTGGTCTCTCTCTGTCCCTGGGCCTGCTCGGGTGGCCTCATGTGAGCTGGAATCACTGAAAGGTGAATCACTCTGAGCTGGAATCACTTGTAGCCGAAGTTGCTACACTCTTGAGGCCACCCGTCGTTCGAGAGAAGTTGCAAAGACCCCCTGGACAGGCTGTTCCCTTGCGGGATGCTTTCTCTAGGAAGGTTGCAACCCCGGCTGCCCCTTGGGCCACCCCAGAAAGCAACAGAGAACACTTACAATTGGAAGACCAATTAAATTACCTGTTAGCATTGATATCAAAGCTTATTGTGAATTTAATGCAATGAGTTCTGAGGAGTCCACCTAAAAAACCTTGTTTTATGTATTGCTTCAGTTTTTAAGTCTACATTCTGTGGGGTTGGTTCTACAGCTGAGATCCTTGTTAAAGGCAATCTAACTTCCATTATGCAATTGAACTGTTTGTATTTTATTAAAAACAAGCCAGTGGTACTCTACCACATGATATGGGGCAGCCACATAAATATGGAACAACTGTCTTGAAAGGGTGGATCAAGTTGTTCAGTAAGTCTTTTCATTTTCTAGTCTCTCTGAATCTGAAAGGCTTTATGGCATTTATTTTACCCTCAGGAGAGGAAAAATAAATCTTCGCAGCTCTTGAAAGCTACTGCCCCAGGTTAGGCAGTCCTTACACTAATAGTTTGCTACCCAGAGAGGCAAAAATATTCTTTCACTGTGTATTGATGGTGTCTTCAACCAGTGAAAACCCCACAGCAGCAGCTTGGAAAGAAAAGCAGGGGGGATGTGCCTGAAGGATTTACTGTGCTGCTCTTGGTTTTCCCTTGAGAAGAGCCCAGCTGTTTTGAAGTTGAAATTAAAATGTAAATCCTAAAATAGGCATAATTAGGGTACTTCCTTTAGACAATGTCTGGTGCAGGCAGCTTTAGTTTTGGGAGTGTGCAGGTTTTTTCAGTGAGCAGTGAATGAGGGAGGAGATAATTAGCAATTAGCATATTGTGTTGGTGCTCTCCAAAGTTGGGACAAAAACCAGAACGTAAGTTCTTTTTCCCCAGCAGTCCTGCTGCTAACGGAGTGTAAATCTGATGGAGACTTGTACTTCGAAATATACAGAATTACTGCTCCAGTAACGCATTGGTATTAAAATGAGCAGAAGTTCTGGTATGGATCTTTCAGTATTTTGTGTGGCATTTTGCAGCGTTGGAATGGAAAAGTCCTGGGATATCTTGCTTTGGCAGGGGCTGCCATGGGCCTGCCAAAGTGGTAAAGACCTCTGTGAACTGAGCTGCAAGGTGGCTTGCCTTAGCAAGGAATCTTTACTTTGTCTCTGATGGGCCTGGGTTAGTCCTTGAAAGAAGCATACTTTGCAGAAACATTGAAAGTGGTAACACAGGCACAATAACCTCATTTTTGTCAGGGAGCTGGAGTTAGTTCTAACACTATGTGGAACTTGCTGGAGGCCTGAGCATGTATGAAGCAGTAGGGAGAGTTTTGGTTGGAATGGGCCTGGGGAAGCAGGCTGGGACTCGTTCCCAGCTGGAAGCTGAGTGACTGTGGTGTTTGTTATTCTTTGGTGTTGGGGTTTTGGCACCTGCTTTCACACTAAATCAGATGTTGAGAATGTTGTAAAGATCTGTAAATGTCTCTGTAAAGGTGCTTAGGGCTCTCTGTATATGTCTGACAACTTTAGGGTTCTTTTTCTTTTTCCTTTCTTATCTTTTTTCCCCCAAAGACTTGTGGTGTAGTGTAGGGGATGTTAATGACAAAATAGTTTCAAGACTTCAAACTTACAACCACTTAATAGTAGTAATTATTTTTTACAATATTACTTTTGTAGGGAATGTCATGAAGTACTTACTAAGATGTGTCATACAGACATTCGTGGTCTAAGGAGATCTTAGATGGTCTTGAGTTTAAGGCCAGCATACTTTTTCAATCGAGAAAAAGGCCTCGTTCAGCCTAGCTTTTAAAAGTATTATGAAGTGGTGGTGTGTGTGATTTAATCATGGTCCTGTACACTGATGTTTACTTTGATGGCTCAGAGACATAAATAATGTTATAGCAGTGATTTAAAGTAGTGCTTTTTCATATTGTCTAGCTTAATATATTAACTAGGGAGGCAGAAAGCAAAGCAGATGTTTGTTTTCTTTTTTCCATACTGAAAAAGCTGTTGTTCAATTTTGGTTTTGCCGTGTAGGTGACAACTGGTGAAATCATGCTGTTAGTCAGATGGAAAAGTGCATCTTTATAAAATGTCATTTGATATACTGGAAAATGCTTGGCTGTCACTTATTCTAAGCAAATAGATACTTCCTGCAGTTTCCTGGAGTCATATAAGGGTCTACTTTAAGTCCTGTATTTGTGAATCTTGAGCTGTGACTCGGGGATTTAATTTTTTTTTTTCTTCCATTTGGGGAAGAGACTAAAATAAAGATGATTTTCTACAAATGCCCAATTCTGAATCTGACAAATTTGTAGAGAATTACTGCATTTCTGTGAAAGTTTTAAACCAACTCAGTCCTTTACTAGAGAATTATTCCTGTTTCATAATGCCATTTGTTTCTTAGAAAAATTCTTCAGGAAGTTTTTTTCCCCCCAGAGTGCTAAGGATATTAAAATTTTCTCACAGAACTGATTTGCACTGCTGTGAAGTTCCCCAAGGATATTCCATACTGATCAGCATTGACCCTTTTATTGATTTTCAGTAAACTTTTCATTGTACATGCTTACTCATGAAACTGTTAATGCATGTGCATGTCTATGTGCACACATATATGACTCCACTGAGCTGAATGGAACTTAATATAGAAATACTACTGGAGTCTAATACTTGAACTGTGTTAGAAACGGTGTCAACAGTATGGATGTGACTGCCTACAACAGTAGGGATGTATGAGAGCTGTCACCTGGACAGTTTTCAAGTGAGATGTGTTTTACCTGCAGTCAATGATAGGTCATTCAGTTTTGCACTGATGCACATGAATGACTAAACCCTTCTGTGTACTACATTCACGTGCCAGGGCAATAGCTCCTGCACATACAGAAAAACTATAAATAGGAAGCTTTTCCTGTGACAGCAGTTACACAATAAGAATAATGTAGAGCTGTACCGAGGCAACAAATTGTAAAGAACATCTGTGGATAGTCTGTGAAATACGGTGTGTAATAAAGTATATGTAATCTCTCTTAGTTCAGTGGAAAACTCTAAAATGTAAAGAATGATAGAATAACCTGTACATGTCTTTTGAAATATGAACATTCATATTATAACAATCTTTATGATCAACTGACAAGAAAAGAACTCTTAAATAATCTTATTAGATTCCTGTTTTGCCCTACTTGCCGTGCTGAGATGATTTCTACAGTATATATTGATAAGTATGCCCCTTAGTCCTTTTCCCACAGTTGCTTGGTTGCATGAATCATAACTGTGAGACCCTTAGATGGAATAAATAGGTTTTGTTTCTTGTTCTGCGAAGGGGAAGGTTCTATGTTCTACTTCCTGTTGCAGGAGAGGCTGATGTCAGGTCTGGTTGTGAGGCTCAGATTCTTGATTGCCAGCTTTACTCTCCTTAAGGAAGGGAGCTGTCATGCACGATTTTACCAAGGGCCCTGGATAGCAGATAGGGTCTGCGATTTCACTGTGAATTCAATAAGAGAGCAGGAACAAAGGATAGAAAATGATGGTGTGTAATCTAGAGCCTGTTTGATTCACTGAAAAGAAGCATGTATTATTAATGATCGTCTTCCGCTGAAAGAGTTTCCGAAGGCAGATTAAATATTGTTGGGAGTTGTTGTCTCCTACTGAGACATTCTTTACCTAGAATCCTCAGAAGAATTAAAGGCTGCTTTGTATTCAGTTGGTAAAGTTAGTACAGCACCCAACAAGGTTATATAGGTTTATAACAAACCTATTGCTTTCATTTATTCTCTACAAAGCTTGTGGGAAGGACAGTCGTAACTTGGAGGAGATTTTTAGTGATTTTTCTATGATTTTCTAGACTGTCCTACAAGTGAGCAGCATAGAGACCTTGCTAAAAATTATGGCTTAATTACTGATGTATTGGCATTTATGAAGGGATTCCTTGCAGAGCAAGGGCAACAGATAACAAAATCAGTGGCCTGCCAGCTTTAGATCTTTTTCTAAAGGGAAGAAAGTGCAGATCCTTCAGTGTCACTTGTACATTATCACATGTAAATTGTATGGTGACTTTTGGGAAGGATGAGGGAGACTTCCTGCCTGTTTGGACCATGAACATAAGCTGGCAAATTAATCTAAAAACATAGGTATGTGAATATGCATGCAGGTGAGCATTCACATGGGTTTTGTTCTGTACTCATTGAAGGAACACAGAGAGAGAGATTAGTTTGTGCTGGGTCTGAAACTGCAGTGTTTCAAAGGTAACCGACGTTTCTATTTACTCTTTCTTTATGTAGTATTCTACGGATTTTATAGGACAACAGTTAAGCCTGGACTGTAATCTCTGGAAATCTTATTATGAGAGTTATTTTCCAGTAAAACAACTAGCATGCTTTATAAATCTTGATGTGTCAGTGGCAGGTCACTTGCTTAAACACCACCAATCAGTATTTACTCTTTAGGTATAAGTGAAATCTGCACCTGAATTACTAATTGTTGGACATTAGGTAATTTTTAGTTACTGCATCAAAGTTTCATTTTGGCATTTTCCAGTCAAAGACAAAATCTGGTTTTGGGTGTTTTTTTCCAGTTGTGATTGAGGCCCTTCCCCTTCAGCAAAAAACAGGTATCTTGTGGCATCAATGCATGCATCTGAGGTCCCAGCCTGTTCATTAGGGATAACAATGAGTCTGAGCTTGTAGACTGTTGCAGGGTTAGCACCTGAAGTGTGATTATTCCCTTTCCTGCTTTTCAAACAGCACATACCCTGCTGTGGCACTGTCCTCAGAGCTGCCAAGCCTTTGGGGCAAAACTCATCCTTTGCTCAGAACAGCCTGTGTTAGGAGAGAATCTGTGGGTACAAATTTCAAAATTGTGGGTGTATTATAAAAAAGGCAGGTTTCAGTCTGCTCTGAACCTGGCTCCTAAATATGTAGATCCCCATGTTGATGCCAAGGGATCTAGAGAGGAAAGGCATGCTTGAACTGCGCATTTTGTCTGTGTTCTGTGTTATGTTCTGAGGTAGGTGGCTGCGTGTGTCTCTTTGTCTCTTTGGTTGGACTGACAGTTGCTGGTAAATGCTTATAGAAATGGCAGCCACCTCCTCTGCCCCGCCTCCTGAACTAGTGTGGGCAGGCAGGGGAGTGCTGCCTCATAGGAGAAACAACACTTCGTGGTCCCTCTGCCCTCCAAAGATGTCTGGGTGATTTTGTTATTTCCTTCATGGTTTTGATGTCAAGAGTATTATTTTGGTGCAGGTTCTTAAAGCCCTAACACTCTTCCCAGATGCACTGGTGATAACACCATGTGCTGTCCAGGTGCCTATACAGACTTCCTGGTTCATAAATGTTCATTAGTTCATATCATGAACATTAATCCCATAAGCCAGCTCCAATCAGCAGCTGAATTGGGGCCAGATTTGGTTGGGGGAGAACCAAGTCTCTCTGTGTGCCCCGCACTCAAAGAGGAGAAAAGGGCAGGTCTTAAATCGGTGTGTAATTCAATTATTTTGGTTTTCTTGAGGCCTTGAAGCAATGCAGTGCAGGTTTTTCAAAGATGACATCAGAGAATACTGGGATATGCTGCCAAGTCCATGTGGGTGGAGAAAAAAAGGAGGTGTTACTGATTTTGATAAACACTTGTGCTTCTGTTCTCAAGAAAGAAAGAAAAAACGGAACAGACTTTGCCAATTGTTCTCTGAGAATGTAAATGACACATGAGTATTTTGGTTAACGGCAGAAATGGCATTTCCTGTGCTGTCTTTATTGCTCAATTGCCTTGTCCTAGTTAAGTAAGTTGTATTTTATCAACTGGAACATATGCATAGAAAACCAGTTGGAGAACTCTACGAGTCATTCGTCACTTTCTCATAATTTCCAGCTGAATTACTCATACTCACAGTTGCTGTGAAAAGAGTGCTCAGGTATTCTGCATCAAAGCATTGAAGTTACATCCTTTCACCTGTAAACTAAAGGTTTTTTTCCTTATATTTGATGATATGTAGGTGGAAAACTTGAAAATTAGCACAAACATCCATCATTTTCCACAGAGACAAATCTCAAAAGTTTTTAGCAATTCTGCTACTTTTTTCATCCTTGATAAAACCTTATTTCTTGTAGTGGTTGGAGAGAAATTAATTTTCACACTTATATTTACACCTTATATGGTGAGGTATGCTTGTCACCAGCCTACATAAACTGTTTGCTTTACAACAGTATATTGATCAGCCCAACATAATGTTTTATTTATGTACCCAAATCTAAAGAGGATACTTTTTATCAAGATATTCTATGTGTAGAAAATGAATTATGACAGATGTGTAAGTAATGTTCAGATAACTTACAGTTCTTTAAAAGAGGACAGTGACTTTTAAAATATTTGTCAGCACACAGTGTGGCCTGGAAGTGGAGACTCTCTAGTGGCTGTTCACTTTGATTCGTAGGAGACAAGGCTTAGAACTGCCAGGAGTCATAGCACTGTTTGGTTGCTCTCCATTCTGGTCCTCTTGCTAGGCTGATACAAGATGGCCCTCTAAAGATGCTGTGTGGTTTTATTAATCTTATTATCAAGTGCATTCTACATTAAAAGAGTGCTTTGCTGTTCAGAGTTCTGAGATGCTGCCGAGCTGGGGCAACATTACTTGAAATAGTAATGTCCAACTCAGTACCAGGCAATCAAAGGAAGGAGATATTGGAAGAAAACAAGCTGAAAAATCTAGCCCCAAATGGAGCAGAAGACACAGTGTTCAGAACAGCAGAAATGCGGGAATCTGTGAGGCTCACCTTATATTGCATGTCTCTGTTTGTGAGAGCAGGGATTTAAATTGTGTAGTGACTTTTAGTGAATTGGAATGTGAATGGAGGAACATACTTGGTTTTTCCTCTTTTTGCAAGCCTGACCTGAACCTGCTTGCTGGTGGAAGCTGTTAGCTGTGGAGCTGTTGATCCCAAGAGCAAAAACAGCCTGTTGTTCTAATCATTGGAGCAGGTATTGGGACTGCTAGGTCTTGTTTGCTTAAATTGGCCTAGTAGTGCCTTTCACTTAGTGGCACTAGGGTGAATAATATACTCAAGATTTGTCCTGTTATCCTCATTGTATGCCACAAGTCTTACAATGTAAATTATTAAATTACTGTAGATGAAGCACCAGAGAGATTGGTTCTTGAGTCCCTTGGGGATTGTGGAATTGCAGATTAACTCCTCACAATTTACTTAATCAAAGCATGTATTTATTTTTTCAGAAAACATTCTGTTCTGAGAAAAGTTCATAGAGCGGCTGATTGGAACAGAGGTACAGCTGGGACTTTCAGCTTCCTTCTGAGAGTAGCAAGCTCCTTTTGTGCATTTCTTTGCCAGTTTTCTAGGATTTACTGATATGTAAGGACTTTACATTGAACCTCTGTTGGCGGCAGATGGGCCCAAAACTCCTCAGCACTCGCTATGGAGGAAAACTGCTGTGCTGACATGGTGCCTCATAGATAATGTGGCTTGCTCCCAGTTTCCAATGTTCTCTTCTTTGTTCTTCTCACTATAATTAATGCTGCAGGAGATATTTTTGTGAATGTTACTTGTCTGTCAAAACAAACATTTCTACTCCTTTGTGATATGTCATATCATAAGGTGGTACGTCTCCAGGTTCATTGGATCTGTGGTGTCAACTACGGTTTGTATAGTTTAGATTGTAGGACAGCTTTAGAGCATGGCATCTTTCCTGCTAGTCTGAAAAATCTAGATCCTCAAAGAAAATGAGTACAAATGTTTGGCTCTTCTGTGAAGTAATCTGTTGCATTCCACATGCTTGCAGGTGTGGTTATAGGGGCCAAAACCTATAAGGCTGGTATTTTCAAAAGGGTCTGAAATGTAGTGGGACTTGGGATGTACACAAACCCTGAATTTCTTTGTACACAGGCCCATTAAATCATGTGCAGTTCATGGAGGCTGCCTGCTGCCCATGTAATGTATTCCCTCATATGTAGTCCAGGTTAAATGTTTCCCTTCTGAGCAGCTCAGTGTCTGGATGGGTGACTGCATGGAGCTGTGTGTGAACCTGTTGTCCTCCTCCCAGTTATCCCAGAGGACTTTGGCGGTGATGTTGATATCCTAATTCCCTCCATGCAGTGTAAGTAAGACCAAAGAAGATAAAAGCTCTCTTGAGCACAGGGACAATGTTTCTCCTCAAAAAGTGTGTCATAATTTCAGCTCATGAGATGGATGAGGAAAAAGGCTTTAGTGGTTATAGTTAAGTTTTTATTTTGAGAGAAAGAAAATGTGTTAACTTGTTGCTCAGTTTACTTTTCCTGTTGCTCAGTTTACTTTTCCTAATGCTCATTAAATTTATCTTCAGTGTATTTGCATTATGTTCAGGTTATCTAATGAGCTTTCAATTACTCCTTCTCTTTTTTTGCCCCCAGTTCTCATTTCTGGTATCACCATGAAAATAAGCATTCTATAGCAAGAGGTTTTGCTGCTCTAAATGAAGGGAGTTCTTTTTAATAAAAATTGATTTAGTGTCTAAAACCAGAAAAGTCATGGTTTATCTCCTGGATTGGGTGGCTATAGTGGTGAAGACCAGCTGACACAGGAGCTTTTCTTTTGTTCTTGGAGACAAGTATTTTTCTGACAAAGAAGGATATGCAAATTTAGGAAATCAGGAATTACAACTACTTTAACCTAAGGTGTCAACCAAAAAAACCTGAGTGTGCTCAAATATCAGCATTATATTTTTCTGCAGTTAAGACTGTGTTTCCATCATAAGGGTTTTTAGTATCTTTAGAGATTACAGGATAATAATAACTTGGCAATTAAAAAAAAAAGAAAAATTTGCCAATTGAAAGTTGGCTTCAGATGTATTCCCATGAGTAGATTTCTTTAACCATATCAAAACAAAAGCAAATTGTTATATTTAGATTATATCAGATAAAAAAATTCCTTGCAGTCTGTCATCTGGGGTTGGATCTCTGGTGAGAACTGCCATCTCAAAAGGAGAAATTCAGTTTTGCTGTTGCCACTTGAAATTTTACTTTTTAAAATGCCTGGTTTGTTCTGTTGTTGTTGTTTTTCATAAAGCATGCTTAGCCTTCCTGTAGTTGCAAACAATCCTTGTGTCTCCAATTTCTAGCTCTGCTGGAACTGCTGGGAAGTGAGGTTCCTGGGTCATGTTGGTAAGTCCTGGCATGCATCTGTCTGCTCCTCTAGAGACATGAGTGTGTTTGAGGTTGTGTCCCTGCATGCCATGGCTGTTAGTGAGGGCTAGCTTCTTCATCATGCAGCATGCTGTGACAGTGCCATATGGATGCATGTTTATGGCTACAGATCCTGATCCTGCAGTGCGTTCTGGAAAGAACCATTCTGGTTCCACTGGAGTGCTTTGAAAAGGAGTGGATTGCTCTGGGAAGCCATGACTCCATTATGGCTCTGCACGTGAGTGGGCCCTCCATTCCCCCTTCTTCCTTTGCCTTGAGGAGAACTGATGCCTTGCATAAAACCCAAGTGACTTCCAGGAAGTCATTCCAGTCTGCTTTGCAATAATTCTCTCTTTGAGTGAATTTGTTTGGCAAATTAGCAATAGTGTCTGGCATACTGCATGCAGAGTTTTCTGAAGGGAAGACAAATATGAATTTAATATGAAGAGTTAATTTACATGTTTCTGTTTTGAAAATGAATTTTTGCACTGTTCTGGAAGCTGGATGAATAGTCCTGGAAGCACAGAGGAACAGGAATAGTAAACATGCAGCTTGAGTGCAACATTTGTGATACTGCCCTGTGCAGAGGCGGACCTGGAGACTCCAGCCTAACACTTTGGTGTGGAGTTGCTGAAACAATCCTCTCAAAATAACAGATCTTAGTGTTTGTTTTGCTGTTTTTGTAATAAGTCAGTTGTGACTCTTTGTTTGCATTATTCATCAGGCCTCGAAGATGGAGAAACAGCATTTAATTAATTCATGCACTAATATTTTTCCATCAATAACTGAGTCAGTTCCTGGAGGGCAAGCATCTATTTCCATTTGAGGTGTGTGACCATTCAGACCTTGGCATCTTTGCTGATGCTGCCACTGAAGAGGCCAGCTGTGTGGATAATGGATCTTGTGACCCACCTTTCTGTCTGTCAGCAGCTGGATTGCACCATCATGGAATTTCATGCAGGCCATTTGCATGAGGGTTGGGTGAAGCAGCACAGTGAGTGAGGCCTGGGGAAAGCTAGCGCAGATAGGCAGTGCTGTGGTACCTCCCAAAATAATATTTTTTTGTTTGTCCACTTCTTGGAGCACTTGTGCTTGTGGCAGAGGTTACTGCTTCAGCCACTGATGCCCATTCCTGGCTAAGACAACTGTACTGCAGGATCTCTCTCCCAGTTTGGTGAACTGAGTAACTGTGCTAACTTAGCTTGGTTCAACAAATTCCTGTGCGTAGTTGGATTGACAGCTTGTGGGGAGGCAGCCCCAGTAGGAGATAGTGTGTTTATGGTGACTGGGGAGTAGTAACTGGAGAGCTACCAATGCATTTTCTTTTGTAGGCAGTATAGGAAAGCCAGATTTGTGTTTATTTTTAAAAAATCTTTCTTGCAGTTTAAAACCAGCTCTCTATTTAGAGGAAGTGTTAGCATTTGAGCCCTTGGAACTGATTGTGATCAGAGGCACTAGCAGCACATGGAAGGAGACACCCTAGCTAAAGCTTGCTCCCTTTTCAGTTTTGTGACATCTTGGGAAGGGAGATCAAAAGACTTGGGAAAACTGGTGGGGATGGATGGGTGAATTGAAAACAAAATAGTTTGGTCCAACCTGTAATTGCAGGAAGATGTAGACAGAGTACTTTTCAGGGCTTTGCCCTTGCTGGCTAGGATTACTTGGGCTGTGTGACAATCAAGGGCATTCTCCGCTGCCATAGACCAGTGGTAATTCATAACTGGATGCGTCATTTAATTTCTTGCTGGCAGGTTAGGAATTTTTCCTGTAGTTTGTACCCTTTCTTGTAACTAGAGGCTAAATCTGCAGATTTAGCAGATTTGCCCCTACATGGGAGATGAGTTGCTTGCTGGCAGCAGCTGCATAGTTTGTGTGTGCAGGTTTGAGTGGTTGTCCTGAGAAGACTGATGGAGTTAGATGGAGTTCTTAGGTTTCACTGTCTGACCAAAAGATGACAGTGATTTGCTTAAAGATATTCTGGCTGCTTAATTACATATTTTATTTTTAGAGGGTTCCAGTCACTTCAGGTGAGGGATCATAAATATCTAAAATGTGTTCTTTTTCCAGCCTTTTATTTAGCTAAGTGGATTGCATGACACTAGACCAACCTCTCCAGCCACTGAGAAGCTCTTGCTGCACAGAGACTCAAGTTTGTTTTCAGAAGCTAGTGAGGGTTTTCCCTTTCACTTGGGCTCAGTTTTCTGAGTCACTTAGTGAAGTTTTATTATGTTTTCTTCTTGGTAGGGAGTCCCATCACTGAGAGTTTAAATGGTTGCTTCTTTTTGTGTGAGAAATATAGTCTGTCACAGCAAGCAGTGTGGATAGACCCGAACCTCACATGTGCCACTGCATTTCTGGGAAATGCCGCAGCAGTGGTATAATGTTACATTGGGAGCTAGCGTGCTATTTCCTAGTAAGATTTAGCTCTAAGCTGGAGTTGTACCCATAAAATACTTTCGTTCAGATGTAATGCACTGCATCAGGGTGTTTCTTGCTTTCAAGACAGAGGAAAAGCATTGAATCTCCAAAATGCTTCACAATGGGAACAAAGGTCTCACTGCAAAGTAAGTTAAGAGCAAAGGTTTGACAAAGTAAGTCAGAATTTCTGGTAAGTGTCTTGTTTTATATCTGTCTTTGGGAGTGCCACTCTGCAGAATTGTAGTGCTTTCCTGTCTCAGTTGCACACGGGTGCATCGTTTTTAGCTGAAACGTGATACAATCCACCCTTCAGACAGGTGAGCTCTGGAATCACAGCTGAGTAGGGCGTATTATGGCCAGTTTGAGGTTCTCCAGTGTAAAAACAGCATTGATATGTACTGGAAGGAGTCCAATGGGTGATTAAGGGGACAACGAGGTTTGAGGAGAAACACAGAGGGAAATGTTTTTCTTCCATCTGGAAATGTTTTTCTTTCATCTGCCAAGAGGAGAGGTTATGGAGGAGTTTCAATGCTCCCTTTAGCTATCTTGTGGGTAGAGAGGGTATAGAACAGGTGCTGCCAAACTCTTCTTGAAGGGCATGATGAAAGAGCCAGGGCAAAGAATACAAGTTGAAATAGGGTAAATTCTAGGTAGATATAAGAAAAACTTTTGTATCATGAGCGTGGTCAAACATTGGAACAGAGACTCTGAGGGGTTGTAGACTCTTCAGTCCTAGAGATATTTTGAAGCTCATTTGGATGAGGTCTGAGTGAACTGCTTGGGATAGGTGCACAGACAAGAGACCTCAAGAGGCCCCTCCAGCCTGTGTCATTCTGTGATTCTAGATCTGTGTGAAGACTGTGGCCTCTTGAATGGAAACTGATGAGGAGGATCAGATATGCTTGAGAGTAGTCAGCTCTTGTGTGGCTTGTGCAGCTCTTGCGTGACTTACGGGTTGAGTTCTAGCATTGACTTTGAGTGTTACAGATACAGTAAAGCAGGTGTGCAAGTCCTCCTCCCATACCAGCTCACGCTCTGCTGCCATTCTGGCTTGGTGAGTTTGCTGTAAGCTGTTGAAAAATAATTTTGTGTAGACGTGATGGAATTATGAAGAACAGCAAAGGAACATCAGTGGATGTACAAAACTAGCAGAGTAGCTTTCTGAAGCAGACAAGGTTTTTTCCACTCCGATATTTGTATACCCTAGCTGCTTATTAAAGGGAACTCCTCTATGCGATATTCCTGCCCTGGCAAAGAGTCTATTTTAAGTGCCAGGGAAAGAGCTGTATTGTTTTTCCTGAAGAGAGAGGGTACAGAGGCCCAAATGGGTCATCGGAAGATCATAGCAAAGATAGGAAGAGGATGGTGTTGTTTACAACACTTAACAGTTCAGCTCCTGAACAACCACATGGCCCATGGACAATTCATGGCCAAAATAGCTGATTCTGCACAGCAGCTATTCTCTCTGAGCATCAGAATGTGTCCGGTGATTGTAGGTTGCTTTTTTCCTGCTCGGATTAGTCTGTGGATGACAAATGTTTTTACCAAGATCAAACCTCTGGCTGTTGTTGTAACTTGTGCCGAGTTTAAATGTCGTCTGCCTGGTTAAGACTGACTTTTTTTCAGGTAGAATGTGAAAAATGAATGAACCTGGGAGAAAAACAGGAGCAATACCAGCTTCTGGTTTGTGTCTCCATACCACCTTGGGAATCTGCTATGGAAATGCTTAGACTAAAAAATGTCTTTCTTTAATGATCGAAAACCTCTTTCAGAAGCTCTTAAAAAGTGTTTGTAATAAACAGCACCTATCGTTTGTGGCTAATATCAGACTATTATTGAGATTTATTGCTTTCACAGTGATCTCTTCATTCCAGTGCATTACTGGGCTTGGGCTCTCTGATCCCTGCACAGTATCCCTTAGCAAATGGATATGGCATGGGAACATATGAACATGGTATTTGTGTGACCGTCACTCTAACAGCAGAATTTCACTGACCCCTGAAATTTTATCTGATAGGTTCTGATCAGACAAAGTTAGTCAGTATAATTTCTCTGATGCTGAAAGCTTCACATGCACTGCAAAATGGAGTGTGAGAAAATCTACCATAATGTATTTATTATTATTATTATTATTATTATTATTAATAATAATAATAATAAACAAATCTCGTTGCTTCTCTGTCTTGGTAGTGATAATTCTCTAGATACATTTGCTTTCCATCTGTCTTGGTGAATGAGAAAGGGAGATGGAGTAGGAAATGGAAACTTTGTTTTTGAGGTCTCACAGGCACCATTGCCTGTAAGGCAGTATGTTGTTTAACAACTCAGGGACTGTTTGCTTAAGCTACTAGAATTGAGCTAGGACCACATTACTTTTCAGTAATAGTGCGTTCTTTGGGAGTGAAATGTTTGTTTGTTTCTGCTGTCCCAGTGTTATTACTACACAGTGACGGTTGGTACGTCTTTTGCATTTTTATTTAGTAGATGGATCACACACAGACAAAGAAACATTGAAGAAGCTAACCAAAGCCAGCCAAACCAACAAGAAAATGAACAAAACACCTGTGTCTGGGTAGACATGTTTAGTTAGTTTTCCCCTGTGGTCTCTTCCTTATCCTGCTAACATTGCTTTGTTCAGTATCAAAGTATCAAATACTTTGTAGTTTCCTAAATATGTAGTATTTGGGTATTGCCCCAGACAGCAGCTGTGGTGTGTGATTTGCTTGTGTGGGAGGAGGAACTGGGAGATTTGGGAGGTGCTTGTGTGCTGGAATTCCAGCCTTCACCTGTGTGTCCTCCCTGCAGGAACAGCTGGGAGCTCTGCTGCTCCCCTTGGGAGAGCAGATATGTGTTTGGTGTCTTTAAATCAGAAACTCTTCAGAAAATCTTACAGTAGTTCTGATGCAGCATGACTCAGATGAGGCCCTGATTTCATCTGTGGCTCCATGACATGTCTGGTATGGAAAAAATTGTCTTGATAGCATTTTATTTTCATACTTGGCGAGTTGTTGCATACCACTAACCTTTTCTTAACAGGATGATGAGTTTATTTTCATTGATATATTATATTAAGATACTGAATATAATACTATTACTATATTAGGATACAAAAAGAACAGTGTACTACAGCCACTAGAAGTGGTCTGTGAATGGTAAACAAAACATAATTTTTTAGTGTCATGATACTAAATGAATTGCATTTGCATGAAATAATCCTTCATTTTCTGTATTGCTGTTTCTGGTTTGCTACTTCTTTCCTGCTGTTGCTTAATTCAGCTATGGTAGCTTTTTTTCACCACCTTTGTACTACGGGTGAGGTTCATGCAGGAAATAATGAACAGTGAGTGGAACTCGTTGGCTTTAGGTGTTTGTGTTTGCTTGTGCAATTAATACATTCTAAAAGGCTGAAATCCCAAGTATATTATTGGTGCCACTAAAAAGCCAGACATGCTGCTAACATGTTTAAAAATTATTATTTAGGGCTGACTGAATGACAAGTTTCTCCCCCCATACTGGGTAAAAGTCTGAAAATATTAGGGTGTTTCTTACAAGAATGCCCTATAGAACTACTGATTGCTTATATTTACAGTCCTTTAGAATATTACTGATACCTTAAGCAAACTCTGTGTCTGCACAGGTGAACATATATTCTGCTGATAAACGTATTTTTAGATTTTGATGTTCTTGACTAGGACTGATGGAACTGTGCCAAATATATGTCCCAAGTTTGTGAGAACATTTATTGTCCAAGGAGATAGGTAATTTTCTTTGGGCCTCTGTTATTCTGATCTTCTTGAAGCTGTAACCATGAATCCAGTTGGGTTTAAGGGTATAAATATTGTTGTAAATAATACAATTCCTGTGAGAAACCTGATGGATAGCTGATGATCATTAATCAGTACTTCTTTTTCTCATTTCTAAACAGAGTGGAAAACAAAGCAGTGTCCATCAAATGAGTACAGAAATTATTGTTAATCCTTCTGAAGTGCCTTCTGGTGGTAATGAAAACTGCATACACAATTAAAAAGAACCAAAAATAAGTATTTGTCCAGATGAGAAGTCGTGAGGAAGAGATAAACAGGGCAACATTAATGGGGCTGTCAGAACTGTCTGTAAGCCAAAAGAAGAGAGAATAAAATCAGTTTGGATTTCAGCAGCTCCTTCAGGACAGAATGTCACTGAGGGCAACAAGCCCCTAACTTTCAGTATTTAGGGTATGTTCTGATATATCCCAGGGTATTTATTTACTGTTTTTCTTACTGAACTTGAAGATATTATTTTAACTCCTAAAGCAGAGCTTTGCCTTTTTAAATTCAGCCCTATGGAAATCTTAGTGTGTGCAGAGAGTTGTCAAGTGGAGTCTGTGGAGTTGCAGGAAGGCTGGAAAGCGTTTGTCATTCTTGAAATTGGGACTTAAGTTTTCATGTGGCTTAAGTGGATGCTGGAGCTAAGTGTCCTTGCTGTAAAACTACTTGTGCTGTAGCAGCAACTGTGTGTGTGCTGCAAGGGAGGCTGCCTAGGCTAGGCAGCATAATTACTTGTGGCGAGATGTTGCTCTGGACATCAGAGTAAGACAAGGATGGAGGAGAACCGAACCCTGATTCATCCAGAGTTGCAGCCATGCCCTGCTGTCCCCACACATTAGTAAAGCGTCTGCTCTCTGTTGTCCCCACCCTACTTCCATTTAAGGAGGACATCTGTCTTTCAAGGGCTGCAGAAGGTGGCTTCTCCCCTGAGCTGGTCTTGCTGTCAGAAGGGCCGGAAATGTAGGACTTTGGCTAATGGTACTTTTTGAGAAGTGGGTTGCAGCAGCTCCAGTGTTCTGCTCGAAATGACTGAGGACCAGGTGTGAGGTGTTTATGTTAGCCTTGGTGGATAATGAGGTATGATGTCCTACCAGCTGCTCACTACACTGTACCATACCCATTCTCTCAAATTAACCCTCGTGGTGTGTTGTCTTTCGGTTGAAA
>VXBT01004829.1:0-21051 GCA_013400235.1 Oriolus oriolus
AGTGTATACAAAGCAAACCATACAGTACATTTGTGCTCATTTTATTTGATTACAACATTTTTTTATATTTCCAGCTGATAGCTGTGTTATATTTTAAATTAATACCAAGGACATTATTAAATAATACTTCAACATTTATCAAATAGATTTTTGGAGCAATGTATATGTTATTTTTTCAGAGTTAAGACTTTTGTGGGGTTTTTGTGATCATTTTTTTTTTAATGTAACGAAATACCTTCCTGTCTTAGCCTTCAACAAGGGAAAGCAGATCTATATTTTTTTTTTTTTGAAGCACCCCTATTCTGCACTTTTTTCATGGTAGGTAAACTGTTGGCAAGGAACTCCCTCTTGTGGTCAAACATTCTTAATTAGGAAAAAAATCGGCACTGAGCTGATGGTACAAAGTATTAGAGCATGGGTCACTTGAAACTGTTCCGAGTAACAATGCTGATATAAGTAGTTTTAGTGAAGCAGTTCACTGCAAAGTAGAGATGAACACAGGTTTTTAATTTTTCTTAAAAAATAAGGATTCACATGACTCTTTTGGATAAGTCAATTCTAAAGTGAACTCTGTATCTTGCCTCTTTTCTCCTTTCTAAATCATAGCTGTTTCTATAAAAAGATCTTAATTCACAATCTGCATCTGTAATACAAAGCAAAGTTTAACTTCTCACCAGTTCTGACTTTCCAATTGATATTCATAAAAAAATAGTAAATCAGATGATCTTCAAAAACTGCAGAAGGGTTGAATGTTTCTTAAAGGTCCATCAGCATTTCCAACATGCTCTTAGTACTGTAAAGTTATGGTGTGTGCCAGTGCTCTCCCTTATGCTCTGCAGCAAGAACCGAATAGCCCCAGGTTAGGACAGCTTTGCAGAAATTATGGATGTGATAAAGTAAAATAAAACAAAACTCAGATGTTTGGCAGGCTGAAAAATCATCTTGTGTTTAATTGCTCATTTGGAATACTACTTCCAAATACTTAAGCAACACAGACATTTCTAGTGATTTTTCTTTAATGCTAACCACTGAATATGTCTGCTGAGGCAAGTATCTTAATTTGAGGGTCAAGTTCCATTTTCCTAAAGTAATTTTTAAGTGTTTCATGAAATCGGGAACTGAGACCAGGAATAATGTATTTTCTCTGAGTTCCTATTTTGCATTACAGTTGCAATATGCAGATAGAACAATGAAATATCCTGGCATAATGCACCAAACATAAAGTATTTGTCTTAGACCTACTTTTACTATATGATCTGATTTCCATAAGCAAAATTTTTGGACTTGAGTTCTTTTCAAGGTATGGTTTTTTTATCCTATAAAAAGAGATATGAGCAAAGGAAGACACAGAGATATAGAGGATTTGAAAGGAAAGCAAAGCATTGTATAAAGTGGGACAGTGGATTGCTGGCTGAACTTACGGGCCAAAATTTAATTCCTCCCTTGTAAATCCACCTTCCTATCTAGGTTCACAAGAAGTTCAAACAGCAGCATACGAATTGTTTGCTCTGTGAGCAACACTGCTATTCACTTATAAGACAGACAGCAGAAACTGGACACTCACAGGAATAGCAAAATAAAATAATTTCTCTTTATGAGCACTTTTACTCATGCACATTAAATACGTGACAATGCACTTTGTCTTTAGGACACCTCACATTCCAGCTAGCAGAAATATGGATGGTGATACCAAGATTGGTATTACATTTAGCTTTCCTGGGAGAAAGTACAGCATTAATCTTTATTAAGCAGAAGAACAAAAAAGGCTGATGAAGCGATGTTACTAGAGAAGAAGAACCGCCGTTTATTAATAGTCATAAATTAAATTTCCTAATTTAAAAATTGGGGTTCAAAGACTACGCTTTGCCACTACAACATGGAATCTTAGTTCTTATGGAAAAAGGAGGGCAGAAGATGCACGGAGTATAAACCATTTTTCATTTTTTCAATCCTGAAGTGATATTTAGTTATCTCAAATGCCCCAACAAAGGTATAGGAAGTCAGTAGACTATGTAGGCATATCAGTAGTATCCAGAACCATGCTTATTCCTTTCATGCTCTTCCAGTAGATACCCAAAAGACAAAATTATTCAGGAGGTACTCAGGGGGGCAACTCCTTGAAGAAGTGTCTTGAACAGAATGTTGTCTACACGAGTTCAAGTGGCCGCACTTTTTCAATTACTGATATGGTCACATTACACAAAGAATCTAGGAGAATCTATCCCCAGATCCCTACTAGGCCCTCAGGTCTTACAATCAAATCAATGTATAATGATAAAGGGCAGTACAATAAAAGGAAGTGGAGCCATCAGTTACACTACTTCTTGTCCTGCTTCCTGGTGATATGGAAATATATCTAGATCTGTACATGTAATTGTTACACTTTTGTCCATAACACTAAGCTGTGTCTGCTCCCCTAGGTGTACCATACAGCAGCTGAACTCTAATGAGACATGTGAGACTGGCTGTTCCTCCACATACTGTAGAAACTACAGTGGAGATATGGTTGAATTTCACACACCACTCCCATTTGAATGTGTTGCAGATTGCAGCTGTAACACTGTGGTATCTGTGCTTCTAATCAGTTTTCCAGTATACAGAGACAAAACTCTTTGTGTGCTCAATTTCAGCAATTTTTTCTCCTTCTCTTGGCAGAGAGTACAGAGAGTACCATAACAGATGTGAAGACACTTTTACTAAATAATTACTTTTATTGGTAGAATATGTGGATACATCTTAAAATAAAGAGATGCCATGAAATAGTTTCTCTTCCTTGTGTAAATTAACTGCGAAAAATTTTTGAGTGAAAAAAGTTTTAAAGATTAACTGACCAATACTGGACTCTTTGATACACCATTCAGAAATGACATTGATAGTATATCCTAAATGTATCCTATTTCACAGTGAAGCCATATTGATTATGAAGGTCCCATTAAATTTTACTTATTCATAGAAAATGCTTGACCTGAGTGCTGTCCAAGAGTTTTAAAAAATGGTGTAGACCTCTGCTAGCACCAGGAGGAGGCATCCTGGCTAGTCAGATGTTCTGTCACTGTGACACGGTATGGAAAAGTTGTTCCCATTTCTACCCTTTTGAAATATTTCATTCTGTCAGAGTAACTTTGGAGAATTTCATGCAATGGATGGCCCACTCCTTTCCTTTTAAAAGGGACATCAACAGCAGCTGAAAGCCTCACAGCAACATTTTCATCCTGGACACCAGGTATCCAGGAGAAGAATCCATAAGTGGAATCAGCCAAGAAGCAGGACAGACTTGTTTAATGTTATGGTCTCCATGGAAACAAAGACAGAAAACACATTAATAAAGTGGGAAATTATTTGAAACATTCTCAATTTGATAACTAAGCTGTGGCTGTGTCAACACTGTGCCTTATGGCACTGTGCCTTATGGCACAAGGTATAGAATGAAAGAGCTCAAAGAACTCCTCAGTGTTCACCTGGAAGGGAACTGGCTGCATGTGAGCCTTTGCTACAGAAGTCTATAAATGTTTCTTTCATATGAGTATAATTTCAGCATGTTTTGTTTGCTTGTTTAATTTTAGTTGGTTGGTTTTTCTCGTTTTTAAGGTTGATCACTAAAACGTGGTACACATTGTGATTAAATCAAAAGCCAGGTCAGTTCTAAAAAAGTGCACTGTAAAAGAGCCTTTGCCCTTAGAAAACTGGATTGGTTGCACCAAAAAACTGGAAGTATGAAGCAAGTCTATAGACAGTCACGAAATGTGACTGAAACAGAGTGTGTGATAAAATGAGGGAGTGGCAAGGCTTTTTACTATCTTACTGGGAGAAATAATGAAATATCAGTGAGTGTTGCGAAGAGTAACACCTGAAACATTAGAGCAATTGATAGGTATCTTATGAAAGTTGTGACTCCAGATACAATGAGGCCTTGGAGAAGTACTTTTTATTTATCCTTTTTTTCCTCTTCTACCTTAAACTTAGAAGGTGAGAGGAAATAGATTCTTATTTTTGACACTGAGTTATTTTGAGAACAATGAAGAACGGATTGCCAGTAGAGTACGTGATTTCAGCTTGTAGGAGTAGATGTTGAAACAATGCCCTCAAAAAGCAAAAGAAGATGAACTTCATACAAAGACTGAAAAACATGCCTACAGTAAAGCAAAGTTTATTTTGTCATATTGAAGAAACACTGAGAGGAAAAAACAAAGCAATCAACAATGCAGAAATTGACCAGAATATATATTATGACACATGGTAAAAGATAAAAAGAGGTATGCCAGCCTAGATGTGACAAAGGACAAGAGTGACTTGGAAGGGGAATCCAGAATTTGACTGGATTAACACCCTGCAGAAAGCGTGTCTAATTAGAAAAAATTTATCAGGGCTTTACCTGGTTAACTCTTCAAGACCTCCAGAGATGGAGTGACTACAGCCTCCCTGGACAGGACTGTTGCGTTGTTTGGCAATCCTCATGGTACATAAAACAAAACAAAACAAAACAAAACAAAACAAAACAAAACAAAACAAAACAAAATAAAATAAAATAAAATAAAATAAAATAAAATAAAATAAAATAAAATAAATAAAACCACATCATTGTATCACATCTTAAATTCTCATGTTCAAACCTGGCTCACAGTTCTAGCTTGATTGGAAAGAACATCTGTTAAAATTACACAATTGTGTTTATCTTCTCACAGCTGCATCTCCTGGAGGCTGCTGCATGCCGAAATCTTTTAATGCATGTGATTTCCCCTTTTCCACAGGAACTTCTAAGGCACTCACTTGTAGAAAAGTTTGATTTTTCTTGGTAAATTCCATGAAATTTATGTGTATTGAAGCTTAATTCTGTGAATTCTGCCTTAGACCCTCTCTTCTATTTTGGGTAGATTTCTGATTCCCTTTCCTTGGTTTGAAATTTCTTTTTCAGAGCCCTCCTTCCACAGGCACTGGCTAGTAGCTGTTAAGTTTATCCCAAAAATCAAATCAGGTTGTGCACAAAGCTTTTTGTTTCTTCCCTTTTGGAAGAGCAAATCCTAAAGAAGTTGCTAGTTTTAGGTAACACTACTTTCTCAAACAGGCAATGCTATAGTGCAGTGCTTTAAGAGCGGGACAAAATCAGCACAAACCCAAAGTTCAGCTTTTGTCACAAGGTGAATATTCGGTGTAATCACAAAATGCTGGCAAAAGCACACAATGAGAATTGAATCCAACAGTCTACAACAGGTGTTACTGAAACTCTGAAAGTCTTGATAAAATGGTTGCAAATATCTAATTTATCACAATGACAAGACTTTCCTGTGCCCAATAAACTTAATTGGATATATATCTCAGTGGATACAAAAACAAATTTACAAGAAGAGCACAAAAAAATTTCTTGATATTTCAATCCAAAAGTATCCATCAAGAACTCTTCCATAGCAGGAGAAGCTGCACCCATATCCTATTCAGATTTCAATACAAAAATGTTCTAATATTTACTAAACATTTATTCAAGGCAAATATTCCTTTAAGGGGATTGAGAGATAGTCTCAGAAACTGTGACGGCTGATATGGTGCTATGTACACACCTTTTCTTCAAGGAGTCAGTGAGACCTGAAACTTCTGTTGTGGGCACAACACTAGTGATATGTGTACACAGAAAGACTGAGGTGAAAACACCAAAGCAGATAATACCAGGATTAAATTCTCCTACTTCACGAAATCCCTAAAGAATTCCAATTTCAGAATAGATCTAGTTAGAAAACCTAGACAATCTCAATAAACTTGATCCCAAATTCGGGATGATCTGAGGATGACAGTGTGGGTGTGCCCTCCATGGAAGCCTTGTCATGGGCTTACCGGGAGCCGCCTCCTTCTAATCCCGCCCCCGCCCTCGAGTGAGGGGAGGAACCCGAGGCTGAGAGGTGGTCCGTAGGCAGTGCCACAGTTTAAGTCTCCTCCCCTTTAGAGCATGCCCAGTTTGCTTGTTCCAGATTGTTCTGAATGTTAATGTTCTGACTAGTCCATCATTGTTATCTCCTCCCCCAATTACCCCTTATTGGACAATGTACCTTGAGCCCTCCTACTTACCCTTTTCCCATTGGATGTCAATGTACACTCCACCCCTTTTTCCTGCCTCCACCCCTTTTTCCTTAAAAACTCATGCCCAAGCTCTTTTGAGGTTCTTCCCCGGAAGACTGGTGCAGTCAATAAAGGCTGTGCTGGTTAACCTGGAAGGATCGTATTCCTGCTCATTCTTTTACCTCCGGAACATTGCAGGGTTGCTCAGTCGCAGAAGGGCGACAGGGGCTAGAGCTGCATCAGCTTCCCCTGGCGTGCACTGAGGCGACCAGGCCGGCGGCCACTTAAGAACCCTGAGCTCCAGGCCCGAGAAGGCTTTAAGGGAACAGGAACCACGACATAACAATGGCTATCAGCAACTTTTGAATTCCTTCACAAAATATTATTTGCAGTACTGTCTGCCAGCCTGAATAACCACCTACACATCATCCAGAGGATGATGCTCAGCTGTCGTGTGCCAAAAGGCAAGGCAAGAAGATGGCATGGAGAATTAAGGATGAATCTCAACTACTGATTTGAAAACATGAGAGAATCAGAATAGGAATATACATGAACTAAAGAGAAACAAAGGGAAATTGTGGCAGTCTTAGCAGGAATTCAGAGATGCGGCAGCACACGAGTCCAGTGAGAGAATGAATTATTTATTAGTTTTACAATATCATTTATATATCCTAGTTCCAAAAAAACCATTGGACAGTGTCCACACCTGTCCTGAGGTGATTGGCTGAAGCACCAGACATCCACTCCAGACTATTTGGTCAATCATACTTAACAAAACACCAGATGTGAAGGTTGTTTACAAAAACCTGTCTTACTGTTTACATAGCTTGCATAGCAAAGGAAAATTCTCAGAGATTTGATGCAAGGAGACCGAAAATCTCTCTGCTTAGCAGCATTTCAGTATCCACAGGAAATAACTTGGTGAGTGCAATGAGAAGCAACTTCTCCAATAGGCTTAACAACACAAACGAGAAACATAATATTGACTTAAAGGCCAGAACACATGCAAGTCATCACAGCATGTGATGTCTTGGGGTCAAAGAATAAATATTGACTGAAGCTAACTGAAAAATAATGAGTGCTTGCATGAGTAAAATTGGTAACAGTCAAACAAAAACACAACAAAATCTTCCAACTCATAACAATCAGCAGAGATTATGGAGGAAGGAATCTAGGAAGGAATAGTTTGTCTCAATTTCCTGAACGGTATCCTAAACTGGGCACTTTGCTTCCTTTTCTTGATCCTTTACGTTGCTGGAATCAGATTTGTTAATGCCATTTGTTAACAAACATTCTGAAAATCAGAATGTTAAACCAGATTTATAGGTATTGAGCTGCTATGGTATACAACAGGTGAGGTGTTGGGGCTTTTTTAATAATTTCATACTGTTCACTTAATTTCATATTTTAATATCAATAGAAATAAAGCCCAAATAGCTTAATAGAAATAAACTAATGTATGTATTCATCATCAAAATATAACTGTTGAATATCACCTACCATATCCAATTAATTTCTGGGAGGTGATTTAATAATCTACAAGTTATTTTCACAAAGACAGAAGTGCAGTTCCTCATAGTGGGTTCTGAAAATGTAACCCTTAATTTGACTAAATAGTATCTGTCTGAATTTTTAAACCAAAAATTTATATTCTTCAACAGCTACTCCTTTGTATTAAAAAGGCCCACTAAAAGACCTTCTGTACCAATACCTGAATGCAGTAACTTTGTAATGGAGACTGCCAATGCCTTTCAACATTGTCCTTATTCCTCTGCCCTATATGAGACATTCGAGTATATTATTAATATTATTGTTTGTTCAGTAAAATGTTTAAGGTACTAATTCATCTTAGCTTTGTGTTTTGAAATAAAATGAGTATTTACTTAGAAGCTATTAAAAATAATATAAGTATGGAATAAGCCTGTGGTTGAAAAGGCTCTGTGAAATGCAGATGCAACTCAGATATGTATGTCTGTGCGTGGCTAAGAAGGATTATGTTGCATAACAATGTCACGCACAGATTATATCCCACCATGCTATGTATGTGTTGACCAGCCTGCTTTGCCATTTTCAGAGGTCATGAGGTCTCATGTCTGTGGCAGTCTGCAGACAAATCTAAGTCTCAGTGTCACACTCACGCTGATTTGGACTATAATTTATTGGCTTGCCAATCTCACCATTTGAAGAAATGTTGAGGCCTTTAATTGGGTGTTTTCTGGATGTGTCATATTGTATTGCTGACATTTCAAAATATTTAAAAAGCAAATTCTTTCATTTGTCTACAAATAGTAGATGTCTATATTGTTGCTATTTGTTTTTTTGGGGTTCTTTAGGTTTCAAGCAAGGGCAGATTTTAGTATATCAGACTGTTGCTTTGATTCTCCTCTTTGCAGCCATGTACTCAGATTTTCCTCAGAATTAAACTGGGTTTGTTTTGTTTGGGTTTTTTTGAATTTTTTTTTTGTGTTTTAATGGAAGTACACATCTCAATAGAACTGCACTTTGATTTTTTTTGCTTTTAATTAAGGATGTTTTCTACGTGCTTTTAAATGAATATTCTGAGGTGGTTTTAGTCACTTATTTTACTGTTTTATGTTTAATGTTTCTTTATAGCTTAAATGTAATTTTCCCCTACAGTTTGTCATCGTTTTTTTAGCAAACTATTTATTTTATTCTTTGGCCTGTGTTGTGAAGCATGTTGAAATTACTATACCTTTCATTGTTTAGCAAGTTTCTGTCTGTACAGCATAAAATGTCTCTATCAAATATTACATCAAAATCACTGCAAATTAATATATTTATATTTCACTGAATTTTTTACTTCCTGGAGCAGATGTGAGGACAGAGCAATAAAATTATCTGATTTGGGGGATGTTTTTCAAGTGAGCTTACATTTTGAAAAAAATTGCAAATTTTTAAAGCACTTACAAAAATAGTTACTTGCATACCAATCCTTTGTCTATGACAGCATAGTAAAATTATTAATGTAAAATCTGGCCTTATTTGTTTGAAATAGTCAGTGCCTGGAGAACTCACTTGTTTAATTGGAAGTTTGAAGGCATTCAGTATGAAGCAGGATGAGGTTTTTTGACATGTTTTAGCCCAGACTGAATCTTTACAGTTGAGCTACAACCCATGAAAAACATGGCTTTATAATGGAAATGCTGACACAACCTTTCAATTAGAGTACTGTTAACTGCATCATTATAATTAGGGATGCACTGACCCTTTGAAAACTTTGGTTTTCAGATCAGGAGAAGGGATTTTCATTTAACTGGTCACTAGTCACATTTTTATAAATATGAAACCCTCTAGTTTATTAAAAATGGTACCCAAAAATTGCTTTCTTGACAGAATAAAAAGTACCTAGAAAATAATCCCAGTCCCCATGATCATTTTCAGTTATGAAAGTACCCTCTTAAATACATTATGTGATCCAAAACAACTACTATCTTAAAAAAACCCAGAAAAATCATAATTCTGAGCTAATTTCTCCTACACTAAACCATATTATCACTCTAATGTATCAAACTGACAACAGAAATCTGAGTATTTTCGGTTAAACATTTACTATATTATAACACAAAATATCTGATGAATTCACTTTGCCAGCCATTCTGGAAAGGCTACAACTAAATACTGATCAGACTCAAAACTGCCAAATTAACAAAATTGGATAAAAATGAAAATTTTAGCGCAATAAATGTCATAAGCAATAGCATAGTTGTTTGTAAGAAAGTCAGTACAGCTTATTGAGGGACATTGTGGTATATTTCCAGAAAAAAACATCCCAGTACTCTGTCAGTGGTTTATGTGTTCCCATTCTGCTGTCTTAATTTGAACTGTGAGGCACAGAATCATAAGAAAATATGCTTGTATCTGCATTTGTCTATGGACTTCTGAAGAAAGCAAAATATAAATCAGCAAAAAGCTATTTTCTATATACTATAGATTAAAAATTGTTATGCTCACATTAGCATAGTTAAGCACAGCCCATGAAATCACAAAATTACAGAACATGCTGAGTTGAAAGGGGGCCCACAAGGATCATCAAGTCCAGTTCCTGGCCCTGCACAACACCATGGCCAAGAATCACACCATATGCCCAAGAGCACTGTCCAAATGCTTCTTGAGCTCTGTCAGGCTCGGTGCTGTGACCACTTCCCTGGGGAGCCTGTTCTAGTGCCCAGCCACCCTCTGGACAAATAACCTTTTCCTTACATACAGCCTGAGCCTTCCCTGACAGAGCTTCAGGCCATTCCCTTAGGTCCTGCCACAGGTCATCACAGAGAAGAGATCAGTGCCTGCCCTTCACTTCTCTCATGAGAAAGATGTAGACCATAATTAGTTCTCCCTCAGTTTCCTCTTCCTGAGGCTGAAAAACTAACATTGGATGATTTTTGTTAATATTAATTTTATAGGTTTTGCTGCCTCATAAATCTATATTAGTTCTTTTTACAGAATTTTTATTCTTACATATCACAAGCAAGTAAGATTCCATAGTAAGGTTCCAAAACCAAATGCTCTTGTGCTAAGAAAAATAAATATCCAACTGTGTACTCATTATCCAGTTGCCTTGTGTGTGAGCGTATAATGATATTTCTTTAATTGCATAATCACATGCTATTTCTCTCTGCCTTTTTAGGTCTAGAATGAGTAGCACTCACCAAATAAGTTTGTGATTGTGTGTCCTTTTTGCTGCTCTAGATCACAATCTACCCTTTTAACACTAAGATTAATTGAAACTTAAATTTTTCCATAAAAGTCACTGCTGTAGCTAAGCCCTTCAACAATAACTGCTTGCTGATATTTTTTCTGCAATACTCAAATTTAGTGGTATGGTCATCATAACATCTATCAAGATTTGGTCTGGGTACTCCAAGATCAAACATCAGAACTCAAACATCAGCTTTTCCAATATAGTTTACACTGTAAAGTATAAGGAGGAGACTCAAATTCCAATGCTGGCTAACACGAATTCTCCATGTACCTCTCACAAAATCGCAGAAAATCAGACATATAAAATTATTAACAATGTATCAAAAGACAGTTTAAATATTTGTCTCCATTTTGCCTTATGTAAAGTAGAGTTTTGCACTGACACCCAAGATGGCACTGAATGAACTAACTGCATATACAATCAGCAGAGCTCTCCTTCTAAACTAATTAGTTTTGGTTTTACTGCAAGGGAGCAAACCCAGTTAGCCCGAGCAAAGGGCCACAATGCTGTTGAAACCCAGACTACTATCTTTGTATTTTTTGTGTCAATATACCAGCTTCAACATAATGAATATTAAGTACCTTCGGAGGTGCTGCCAGGTGTGACAGACATAGTCTACCGTTAGTC
Organism: Oriolus oriolus; assembly: GCA_013400235.1. Classification (NCBI taxonomy): domain Eukaryota; kingdom Metazoa; phylum Chordata; class Aves; order Passeriformes; family Corvidae; genus Oriolus; species Oriolus oriolus. The sequence goes on from VXBT01004829.1 coordinate 11,393, forward strand.
ACAAAGCCTTCTGCAGATGTAATGCAATTTTCCATGTCTCCTTTGATCTGTAGTCACAGCCTTTTCAATCTGTATTTTGTAGCTTTGGTAAAAAGCCAGAGTACTATGATGAGCATTTTCCTTGACAGGAAAAGCACCACTTAGACCCACAGCAATGACCATCCTCTGAGCAAAATACAGCAAAGAGGAAAAAAAAAGTAGTGCACAATGAAGTAATTAAATGCTATAATCCACTCACACTGAGTTGAATTAAGGTTTTAATTACAATCTTAATTATGGGATTTCTAACTTCTGAACAGAATGTCACTGTAAAGAGCTACTTTGCTTGATATTCTTAGAAAGCTTGCGAGACATAATCTGTTGGTTTTAGTAAGCTTTAAAGTCACTTTGTAAAAGGAATAGCCTAAGTGCTAGTTTTGAGATTGTATATTTTACTTGTCTTTTTCTAAAGCAAACTAAGAACTGCTGAAATCTTCCCATGTGTCATTGTATTTATGGTTTTTCAGATCATAAGCTGTAGCTACATACTTATTTGACCACTTGAGTCAACCTTTGAATTGGTCCAAGTTGCCTTCTTATGTAATAAATCAATGAATTCTCAAAAAACCCCCGAAAAACCCAAAGGACACTGCTTTCTATGTTGATTTCTGGATGTTTGCTAATTACAGGTGTTAAGGACTGCTGTGAGTCCTTCAGCTAGCTCCTGCAGCTTTAAACAAGCATTTATCTGGGCAATGCTGTTTTCTAAGCTTTTATGTATCAATTCCATCCCTCTTCTCCAGGTTCCAGATGCTGATCTTGGTTACCTGACTTCAAGTCCGTCCTGACTCTCTTCTTGTAGACTTTATCCAAACCATGCCTTTATTCCCTTTGCAAGCCTTTGCAAGCCCCAGCCCTAACCATTTAGATCTTTATTCATAACCTTAACCGTAAGCCTAGTCCATGACACCTTGGTTGTCTAGCAGCCTTGCTCTGGTCTCAATCCTTTTAGTTTTCCAGCTTCTGAATTCCTGTTTCGCATTGTCCACTCCATCTCACCATTTTCCACCTAGATTTTCTGCGTCAAAACATAGCTGCCCTTTCCCCATTCTTCACTTTATAGATCTACACTATATTTCATATACAATTATGAGTATTGTTCCTTCTTCTCCCTGCTATTTTCCTAGGTCATGTCAACTACATTTGTTGTTCACTCTCTGTGAATATTGTTTTGTTTTCCCTGTATTCAAAATACATCATTTTTATTCCTCCTGCTACCTGGAAGTACTTTCTGAGTCTGAAATCTCTTTGACCTGGGTTAGGAGGCCAGAAGTCACTGTGCAGCTTTATAGGAAGGTACTGCTTTGTCCCCAGAGGTCTGAAAAATGCATGTGTAGTGAATAAACAAATTTATTTATGAATTATAACTTTTCAGAACTTAACGTACAAACTCCTTCTAAAAGATGTGTGACCTAAAAATCAATTTGGTTTTCTTCTGGGAAGAGCAAAAGGCATATCCAAGGTATATCCCTGACACAAATGTAATTTTGTTCTCTAATTTATTAGGCAGGAAAAATTTGTATGACTTGCTAGTGTTACTCATGCACACACAGATCTAAACTTCCTCCTCGAAACAAGTGCCTCACCCTGAAGCAAACCCCTAGAAAAAAAATCACCAGCATCTAGAGGTTAAAAATTTACAAAAAAAAAAAAAATGAAGGAAGAGGTGACAAGCATAGTCAAACTTGCCAGCAGTATCTACACCAAGGTTCATGCACTTTGCTCAGTGTCAGAGATTTCTCTGTGGTCTATATTTTGGTCTCAACAACTTACATTCCAGTCTCCCATAACAGTGGAATGGGCTGTGTGCCAAAGCTGTGAGGAGTGAACATGCTGGACTAATACCTCAGAGCTTCTTACTGACATTAATGAAGACCAGAGCACTAAAAAACCCAAACAAAACAAAGAAACTGACCAAAAAACTGACCAAAACAAGCAAACAAAACCCTCAAAATAAAAGCAACCAGAGAATTCGGGATTCAGCTGAGAAGAGGTTTATCAGAATCTGGTGTGTTGGAACTACAACAGGGCAACCATTAGAGGTCTGTCTAGCTGAAGAGGTTGAGCTATAGGTGCTGGAGTCCTTTACATAAGAGATCTGCATTTCTATTCATGCCCTTAACAAACTTGCTTGTACATTCCTCATATGCTAGTCTGGTGATAGAATACTTGCCCTTTTTTTTCTTTGTTCTTTTTTCCCCAAAGGGATTTGAGATCTGCGGTTGACTGCTGCTGGTGCCTTTAATTGATGTTATATAGAATTTGCCTCTCGTTTGTCTAAAGGTGCAAAGTTTTTATCCATGGTCAGATTCAATCTGTATTAAAGAGAAGATCTTTAAGATGAATAGTGTAAACTACAATATTTTGATTCCTTTTTCTGTTCCCAAGGAAGAGAACAGGTGTGCAAATAAGGTTCGGTTTTTATTTTCAACTTTTAAAGTGGTATTTTTTTCTGACAATAGTGGACTTACAAAAAAAAAACTTGAAACTGAACTGCGAATTTCTCACAATTCACATATCGAAAATTTAGTTTCTTCTAGCTACCTAAGTTCCCACAATTTCCATAACAGATTAACATATGAATTTGAACTTAATCAGATTATTGTTAATAAAGAATGTTTGCACTTCAGTCCAAGGAATAGCTTATGGGAAACACATTTATTAAAATAAAACTGATTTGACTGGATTTTTGCACTTCAAGTTTTATTTTCTGCTACAAAAGATGTCCAGTAGCTGAGTATTAAGTTTCAAGAACATTAAAGCTTTGGGCATGTTCTAGAAGAACTTCCAGAACCTTCCATTACAGATTAGAAAGAATTGAGCAATTATTTGAAAACAGTAAGTCTGGTGCAAAATGTAGAACAGAAAATATAAAAAATATATAAACCAGAAAATATAGAATCTATAGAATTATCTAACTGCATTAGATAATACTGATTCTGTAATTAAACCTTGTTCATGTCCCTGTCACAGGCGTATTCTTTCCGTAGTGGACATGAAGCAGCAGATATCTCTCTAAGGTGCTACAATGGATTAAGGCGACTGATATTTCTCTTTCAGATATTTAGATGAACCAAAATTGCATTGTTGGACATTTCAGTGCACAAAAAAACCACTGAAACACTAGAATTGAATAAACAATTTAAATTGATGTTTTGTGAGAAACACCGCTTAGCAGAAGGCCCTGTATACCTTTTCCTTTCCTTACACTTTTTTTCTGTTGCTGTATTTTCTGTTTTTATTTACCTTTCTCTGCTTCAGCTTTCTTAACACATAACGTCATATTATTAACATCATAGATTTTAAGAAAGAAACAAAGGTGGAAAAGTGAAAGGGGTAAAGTTTCAGCAAAATTGTGACGTTAATAATAGAAGTTGGTATCACCAGTGCTTTACAGTATAAAGTCGTCTTCTCTAATTCTTGAAAGTTTATGCTAATCTGTGCCATCCTTTTTTTTGGAATCAGTTATATATTCCACTATGCCAGTGTCAGGAAGTTCAGGGAAAGAAGCTGGGTTTTTTTTCCTTTTCTCTCCCCCTTTTTTTCTGTTTTTTTTTCTTTTTTTCTGTTTTTTTTTTACCATAGGAAATCACTATAATGAATGTTCTCTTAGGTTACTATTTGTCTGGAAAGTAAGAATGGAAAAATTGTGACCAGGTATAAAATAACTAATTTCTGATTTGTAGTCATGGTAGGTTCTGAATATTTTCATGCATGTGTCCAAGGATGGTATCAACTGTTCATTCAATAATACATCCAATAATGTAAGAAGCTTCTGTTCCCAAAAACTAAACATTTTAATAGGTTATTTATAACTGTATTGTTTATCCACTCAAAACAGGTTCTTTTTCAGTAATGCAGTTCTTTAATTACTTATTTGTCATGTATCTGAAAACTATGATCAAAAAGACTGATAATATTAAACAATTGGCATTTGGCAATCTGAAGTGATTGGTACCCACTGACTAACTAATATTATATAAGGACTTGACACAAAGTGAAGGCAACTGGTGTTTAGAGAGAAACAGTTGTTTTCCAAATGAAGCAGAATCTGTAAAATCTTTTGAGTCATTTTGAGAGTCTGTGGGTATCCATTTAGGTTTAGTGCCAACCTCAATTTGCTTATACACAAACTGTCAAAATAAAAGTTCATGCACTATAATAAATTAGCTTTTTGGTAGTACGAGATAGATTACTGTGATTGAAGAGTTAATTGTATGATAAAGAATTCTTTTAAGACCCTTTTTATGTTTTTTGTATGTTAAGGTAGTATGTCCAGGCCTTCTGAAAACCATGCCTATAATATCAGATATCTAATTATATACTATATTTTAATTTGAACATCAGCTGTTTAATGTGTTCTCTGAGCTCCCTTGTGCAGCTGAAATAAACCTTCCTTATGTTACACATACAAGATATTTCCAAACAAGTCATCATATTTAAAGTACAGTCTAATGAAACCTTATTTTAAGAGTGTTTTTGTTTGCCAAATTGAACATTCCAGTGAAAGTTCTAGGCTGTATTATGTTAATGATACTGGTAGATTCTAATATATAATTATTTGAATCAAACTTTTGAAACAAGCAGCTTTTAACAATTTTTTAATATCTCTATTTTATCACAAGTACCAGATGTCAGGGACTCAAAATGCATTTATTTTGGTCTTTTGGTCCTTCAGAGATTTTTTTCTGACTCAGTATCACTCATCTCTTGTGTGTATGCATTTAGCCCCATTGAATGAACAAGCTTCATAGAGTGGCAATCTGTGTTCTTCTAAAATGAGTGTCTAGGCCACCTGCACTTTTGGAAAAATCTCAAAGAGCTAGGAGAAAAAAAGTTACACAAACCTAGGCATTGCCCCGGATCATCTACTGCAGTTTTCTAGTGCTTGTAGTGGGCAGAGGATCTTCCAATATGAAAGCTTGTAGTGGATTGTAGCAGGATGCTTCGCCCTGGATGCTCTGCCTAGGAGTGTGCTCAAGCAACTCAGACAATGTCCTGTTAGCAAATCTGTCAGTGTTGGATTGAGAGGGGGCTCCATGTGCTGTTTTGCTGTTGAGCTATGCTAAATTCATTCTGGCAACTAACCCTGAATTAACATCCTCATAGTGAGGCAACGATTTGGCAGATAAGCTGCTAAATTGACCTGGAAACGTGACTAGCAGTCATATCACTCTATGCTATAAAAGTCCAGTCCACTTTCATGTGGTGGGTTCTTCTAAAATATTCCCCCTTGAAATGTGTGTATGAAGTTTTCTCCAGTGAGTAAGGGAACACCCCCAAGGTTATGCACTCCTTGAAATTAAGAGAAAGAGATCTGTCCATGAGTATTAGTGTGGGTGAGTTACATCAATCTCTACTCAATAATTATATCAATAGTAAATTAACAATTAATAATTGGGTTTTTTTGCTAGCTTTAATATAATTGGTTTGATATAATTGCTTTGATGTAGTGCACTATCATATCCTATCCTATACTATAAGGAATTTTAGCTTTTACACGGTGTAGTAAATACTTCTGATTAAGAACTTTTTTGTAATCATTTGACATATGTGTAATTCATTTTTATATAAATATATCTGATTTGCATCTTTAATCCTGTGGGACAAAGTTGCTTAAACCATTGACAAGCTTTGGGGTTAAGACTGGATGCAGCTGTACCTATGCTCTCCTCCGAGGCAGAGTTCAGAAAACAAGGGAGTCCTCTCTGCATCTTGTGGATCAGTGGTAGTGTTTCTCTAAAAAATTTCCTCTGAAACTCTTACTCCACCTATGATGTGGGTAACCCTGGAGAATCTGTTGCAGAGGAAGTTTCTTCCAAACCCTCTCAGTACACCGTAAAGCATATGTTGCACATACTTCAGGTTAGATATATGGATATAACAATTGCTGTTCTCATTTAATGTGTAAACATCTAATTGTTGTAATTTTTAAACGTGCTTTTAGAGTGCTCAACATTTTGGAGATGCAAGTGTATAATGAAAGGATGTCACAGCCAAGTCAAATTAAACTTGTTCCCTATTATAATCAGAAGAACAATGTAAGAATACTGCCAGATTTCATTCAGGAGGAACAAAGTACGCTGAAAAGAGTTCTAATTTTTCCTTTATTTGTACAGTGTTGACTATTCCCATAAAATCCAACAATGAGATGTTAAGACTGGGGTGGGGCTTCTTTTTCTGACCTCAGCATACCAAGTAGCCAGCTGAGATTCAGGAAAGGCTGATAGTGCCTAATAATATAGCATACATGCATTCTGCTGGTATATCCTTAGCTGTGTTACCAGATTATACATTCTACAGTCAAGTTTTGAGAAATCAGAGCATCTAATAAATGCGTAAGTAATTAAGAAAAGATGTACCACCATTCACTGAATTTATCTCATACAAATAAATGTAATTAATTCTTATCCTAAGATGCTGCAAGAGACAATGGGCTTAGATAACTTTAGATGGAGGGGATAAGCGTTGCTATCAGAACAATACTGAGAATTCAGTTGTGTTCTGTCCTGGTTCAAGTCAGAACAGGGTTAATTTTTGCAGTAACCAGGAGGGGGCATGGTTAGGACCTGGGGGTTATTCTATACCACATCACATCATTTTCCAGGAACAGGGGAAGGGTGTTACGATCTGGTTTAAATGCAGAAAAGCAAAGAAAACCAAGTCTCTGTGTATAAACGGGAAAGAATTTAGAAGGTTCAAAATATTCCCAAAAATGAGATTTAAACCAAACGAGGTTAGGTGTTGGTGCCAAAAAATTGATGTATTTTATTTAACAGTAAAAGAGGCAAAGAGAAAGACAGAGAAAAGAAAGAAAGAAAGAACTAGAGAAAGAAATGTGCGTGGGGGGTGGGAGGACAGAGAGAGAGGTGACAGGGGTTAGGTGGAAGCATATCACCCGTCCAGGGTCCCAGCAACGTCTCGCTGCTCCCCTCCATCTGGTCTTCTTGGTGGTGAGGGTCCCCTGTCGCTGCCGCCACACGCCGCCACACGCCGAAAGCATTAATATATGCTTTGGGCAGGTGGGAACGCCCACGTGCCTCCCTTGCAGGGGCCAGTTTGGCNGCATATCACCCGTCCAGGGTCCCAGCAACGTCTCGCTGCTCCCCTCCATCTGGTCTTCTTGGTGGTGAGGGTCCCCTGTCGCTGCCGCCACACGCCGCCACACGCCGAAAGCATTAATATATGCTTTGGGCAGGTGGGAACGCCCACGTGCCTCCCTTGCAGGGGCCAGTTTGGCCTCTGCAGATCCCTCTGGGGGGGCCTTTGATGGGCCACGACACCCCCTCTGCTGTGGATAAGCTCCCTCCTGGTGAAGGGCCCCTCAGCTGGGCTCCTCTGCACAATGGAGGATGGGCTGTCACTGTGGCTCTGACCAGAGGCTTTTCCAACGCACACCCTATGCCTCTCTCTCCCCACCCCTTGGTGCGAGGGTCTGTGTGAGCCTGGCAGCTGATAGCCCTGGGGCTGTGGTCTCCACCTTGGAGGTGTTAAGCCTGTGCTTTTTGAATGTCCTCAGCCCTGTGTTGTTACTTTATCTTATCTTCATCAGTGAACAGTCCAGGGCCTCTCAGAGCCCCATTCAGGATGTGGTAGTCTTCTCTGCAGCTTTTGTAATGCAGTTTTAAAAATCCTTCATGAAAATGTTTAAGTCATAAACGATAATATTTCAGTCTCTGACAAAGGGCCTCCTTCTCGGTTGGGGGAACATGTCGAAGTCAAGTCATGCTCCATAGTGAGCATTTTGCATGTGAGTCATTTGCTTCTCTCCTGTACTTTTGTTATAAATATTGTTGCTATTACTGTTAGTTTTCTTATCTCATTGCTGTTTCCAGTAAATTTTTCTCATCTCAACCTGTCATCATTTTGTGTCTCCAATTCCCCTCCTTAGCCCAACCTAGAGGAAGAGGAAGGGGAGAGTGAGCGAGCAGTATGTTTTCAATGGGAGCACAAAACTGGAGAATGCCATTCTTAAACCATGACCAGTCCTTAAAAAAAATAAACTTACATTAGTCATTGAAATATACAAAAATATTGTCACTTCAAAAACTACTCTCACACTGATGGATCATACTTTTAGTGCTATAATAAGTTTTGGTAAGCTGGAGAGACAAATGAGCAAACCAGAGAGAGAGTTGAGAACACAGATACATGGGAGAGGCCACAGAAGTGACCCACACATGAGTAATAAAAGCAAATTTCTAGAATATAGTGCTGCAGAAATTAGTGAGAGAAAAGAATAACTGGAAAATATCAAGAGAAATCATACAGTAAGAAGAACGAGTGATTGACTAAACTGACTTTTGAAAAAAGAATTAAGAGACTTGAAGTGTCGCCTAAGGAAAAAAAAATAAAGTTACTCAAAAAGATGTCTCACAGGGGACATCTGAGCTTGTGTTTAATAATTTAGCCACAACAGTGAAAGAATATGTGACCATGGCCACAACTGTCATGTGCAAATCTGGTCATAACTGAATGGAGTGAAATTTTTACCTTTTTATACCTTGTGATATTTTCAGGACCTGCTCAAGTTCATGATACAAACACTATGTGATCAGCCAGAACTCCTGGTTAAGAAAGTGTTCTAGTGGTACAACTGCAAGGGGTCCAACTGGGGACCCTTAGGCAGCCACTGCAGACACCTGTATAGTTAAAGAATTTGGGCCAAAATAAATGTATCTATCTAGAAACAACAAAAGCCAGATTATTGAAATTGTGCAAAGATTCTGGAAGGCTGTCTTGGAAGAAAACTCGTTATAAAAAAAAGAGAACAGAAGAAAAGGAGAAACTTCATCAGATGTTAAACGTACATGTAATTGTTGTGGTTCATTAAAATGGTACTTATAGATATATATGTTAGTGTTTTCTTGATAAATATGTCAAGTATATAAAAGGTTAAGAAAAAGCCCTCATAAAAAATTGTAATGCACTGCATATCCACTCATCTTTCCACAAAGCTATTAAGCCATAAAGGAGATACAATTTGCAGGAGAAATGCTGTACTTTGTGAAAAATATGTACCTTTTAAAGCATGAATTATATTTTAAAATGCATTTTAATGAAACTGTAAACTGCAAATTAATGTGTTCCATGTATTCTACAGGCAGGGGTCTGTACTGAGATTTTCTGTTGTTAGTACAGCTAAGATTTACTTTCAGGACATCACTACATTATTTCACAGAATCACATAGTCGTTATGGTTGGAAGGCACCTCTGTAAATCATTCAGTCAAACCCCCAGGACAAAGGAGGGTGACATAGAAGAGGTGACATGAGAACACATCCAGGTGGGTTTTGAATGTCTTGAGAGAAGAAGACTCCATGACTTCCCAGGACAGCCTGTTCCAGTGCTCCGCTACCCTCAATGTAAATTCTTTCTCATGCTGAGGTGCATGAGGTCCTTCTGTTTTGGTCTATGGCCATTGCTCCTTGCCCTGTTACTTGCCACCACTGAAAAGAGCCTGGCACCATCCTCTTGACACCCACCTAGGATATATTTGTGTGCATTAATGAGATCCCCTCTCAGTCTTCCCTAGACTAAACAGGCCCAGATCCTGCAGTCCCTCCTCATTAGAGAGATGCTCGAGTCCCTTAATCATCTTTGTGGCCTCTGCTGGACGC
>VXBT01004829.1:31105-108398 GCA_013400235.1 Oriolus oriolus
ATTAGAAAAAGGTTCTTCAACCAGAGGGTGGCTGACCACTGGAACAGGCTCCCCAGGGAAGTGGTCACATCAACAAACTTGACAGAGTTGAAGAAGCATTTGGACAATGCTCTCAGGAACATGGTGTGACTTTTGGGGATGGTGCTGTGCAGGGCCAGGAGTTGAACTCCGTGGTCTTTATTGATCCCTCCCAACTCAGCATATTCTGTGGTTCTGTGATTTTAGAATCTAACCCAGTTCCAAGGCTTTCCACCTGTCAGCAATCATGTCCCAGTTTTCATATGCAGGTCTAACACGAGCTACAGCATGGAGTTCAGTGTTAGTAAATGGGTTAGTCTCTCTGTCAAGATGTAGAGAGAGGTCATTATGGGACGGTTATGCACATTTTTCTGAGAGCCACATTTGGCTGTAAATGAGAAAATTTTCCAGGAGGTAAAGAGAAGCTCAGAGTTTTCTTCGAATCTAGTGACTGGGGATTTGTAATTAGTGAGTTCTGCATTCCACCCTTGCTATGGTCAACAAGGATATCTCTGTTTTCCGCTGGTTAATCTGGACTTGATCAGAAGAGGGGGAACATAGAATAACAGAGAAAATTGTACTGCATCTGAGTGCATGATATTGTCTACTGAGAAGGACATTTCACTCAATTGCAATTTTAAAGCAACAAGAGGACATTGCCCTGAAAGAGTTCTTTTCAAGGATTTACAGGCAATTTCTAAATGACTGGTTTTTTACTAGTCCAACTTGCTAAACCATGATACACAAATATTTGCTATTCACTGGAAGCCCAATCTCACATAATTAAATAGTATTTTTCATTCCTAAATTGTATGTTTGTTACAAGGACAAAAACATTTTTATTAAGAGTCACAGTACATTGCCTGAGAAATTACTGTTACAAGTATATGTGCGAGGAGGTATCTGACAAAATTATGATTTTGGTGTGAGATATTGACTAGATCTGAGGGCTTTTTTATAGTCTGAAAGATTGATTAAGTATGATCTAGTTTATTACTTGATTGTGATAGTTAAATTTGCATAATATTTTGAACTCTTTAGTAAGCCCGTTTTCAGTTTTACCTGTTGGCTTGTTATTTGTAATTTTATATGGAAAGATACACTTGATTGCTTTTGGGATTTCTCAGCACTGCATTCAATACTACAAACTGGAAAATCAACTGTACAGAATATATTACAGTCACTTGAAAATTGCGTTATATTTTAAAAATGAGAAGTCGGTCAAACTTTAATTTTGGGCGTTTTTTGCAGTATCACTTATACAGATTTTTACTGCATTGAGTGGAAAACTAGTGACCAGTAATGAAATCATAAGGGATTTAAGGAGCTCAGAATAGCTTTGTCTCACTTGTATTTTTGCACAGGTGACTAGAAGTATTTGTGTATTTTATAAATTACAGAATACACTACACTTTCTAGAACCACATTATATTTTTAAAGCATAGGTGCTATGTATAGAAAAACATAGGTTGATTACCACCTTCCAAATTTCACAGGAAATCCAAGTTCTTATTAAATACAGTGTCATTTTTCTTGTGGCTTTAACATTATAAAACAGAAAATAATTTTATTAAATAATCAAAAATTTATGAGACTGGAGATTTTTCCTTTACGAAAAAAAACCCCAAACAATCAAAGAAAACAAAACAAAAATCCAAATCTATCCCATAAAACTGCCAAACAAAATTGTGTCTATCATAATAGCATGGCAACATTAGCATTTTAATCTTGTGGAATTTACTGACAAGTCAGGTAAAGAAAATGAGGTACTATTCTTTCTAAAATTTTAAGTGAGTGATTCTTTAAAAAGGATCCTTTTAATACAGGACTCAAAGTGTCTTTTGATGAAAGAAAAATAATTCCAATCTTTCTTTGTTTGATCAACATTTCTTCTGTTCACAGATGAAATCTTATTACCTATTCGGTAAAACACAATTAGAATTATGGCATTTAACTTGATGTGTTTACTGAAGATGCCTCTGACAATGTTGCTTACACTAAGCGGTAATACATGGGGCCACTCCAGCAACTTGCAAGCAAACCTAAAACACATGGAGTTTCAAGGACGGCAACACAAAAAGTTTAATCATTTCATTTACTCTTGCTGCTAACCCATAGTTTCTCTACTATTCTACCTGGATAACATCATTAATTCAGTCTTGGTGGTGACAATGCTTTGAGGAAGAGCATGGCACCAGTTGAATTCTGCACAAACCACTGAGGGGTTTTCAGCCAGAAAACATGGAAAGTGAATCTCTGATTTCTTATTGATATCTAATGGTATTTTCATTTTTCTTTTCATGCAAGTATATGAGGATGAGTAACATGAATCATGTGAAGAAAGTGTCTAGAGCATGCCTTGCTTCTAGATTAATAGAGATACGTGCTTCCTTTGTAGATGGTCAATCCCATGTAAGGATAGTTTGTAATGAGAAAAACCAAGAAATTAGTGACTACAAGGCTAGGACTACCAGTCCTTTAGGGTAAATTAAAAGCATATACATACATGATTGCATGCAAAGGTAGATCAAAATTAGTAGAATTAGACAAAATAAGCAAAATATATTTGTATAAATATTAAATAGCTACAAGGGATCCAAGGCCTTTTTCTTCATTGCACTCTTTTGGAACAATGGAATTCACAGAGCTTAAAGTGAAGTGCTCTTATCTGAGTGGATCTGGCTGTGGCTCTTTAGAGGAAATGAATAGATGAGGAAATTAACTTCTTGATAAAGGTTTCCTGCTTCTAGATGATAACTTTTGCTAAGTAATATCTACACCAATAATTTTCAAATCTTCTAATCCCAGAGAAATGCCTTATACTCTGTTTTCTCTTAAGGGTAAACAAAGCCTTCAAGTATATTTCAAGTCAATGCATTTTCCTCATAAAGAAGTCATAACTAATAATAATAGAGGATGACAGAAAATCAAGTTTAAATGACTATTAAAAGTATACAGAATGTAATTAATTTAAAGATTTTAATGAAATATTTCATTTAAAAGATATACTTGATGAATGAAATCTTCAAATGAAACATTTTGTTTCCAGTAGCATTTCATTTGGAAGTTTTCTATGTCACACATGGAATGAGACTCATGTACTTTTTGATAGCTGTCTAGTAGAGAAAAATCAATTGTTTAATCATTTCAGAAATTTTCCACATCCATTTTGTACATATGTGGGAGAGCAAGAGAAAGCTGTATCAGGTCTTCTGTATTGCATATCAAGACAAAATCGATCTTTTGAAAGTGAAAGACAAACATGCTGGCCCGTACCTGCTCCACACACCATTAAGTGAGTTAACTTCCCTGAAGACTCAAGACTGACTCCCTGCTCAGCCGAGTTAAGACCAGGTCTTATATCCACAAGTATCTGCTAAATTCTAGATGCTGAAACTCACCACCCTCCTTTTCTGAGTCAGTAAATAATTAATGACTGACACAAAATGCAACATACCATGAAGAGAGAGTGAAAGAATGCCATACCAGGATGGTCAATGACATTGCAGAAATAATTTGCTTGAAGGGACTTTCAACTTCAAATCTCCAAACCAACTACATTAGAAAGGAGCTAAAAAGTGGGTTGTTCACAATCTACAGAATAATGGTATCAGTGTGATCTTATCCCTATGCCCTTGTTCATGTGTTCTTTAAACTTCTCAGATTTTAGCTTCCCTGTTCTGATAAGACTAACCACACTTTATACAGCATCCTTGAAGCTGCAGCTCTCCAAGCACAAGACAGAAACAGGAAAATCCCATGTATATAACAAATCACTTATATAGAGAACACAGGAGAATGACTAAATGAATTAGCCACAAAAGAAGGACAAGTGGGCATGCTGTGGTTTGACACATTTATTTGAAGAGAAAACAAACGACTACAGTTAAGAAGGACAGAAATCAAAATGGGTTGATGCAAAAGAGGGAATGATATCTAACTGATAAAGCCCTCATACAGTTCAAAACTTAAAAAATCAAATAATTGGACAAACGTGCCTACTGGCATTCCTCAGAGAAGGCAGACAATGGATTTTGCTACTAACTTTAACATTCTTCTTGCTCCATAAAATGTGAAATACAGAGTGAAATATAAAGTGCAGCCTCAGCACTGAGAATGAACATGAACTGAGAGATAAATCTTCTAATACTTCAAGCTAACAATATGAAAAAAAATAACCATTGGGTTTAAAGATCCCTTTGTGTTCACCAATTCTAAAGGTCTCTCGTGTAAATTCAAGACTTCAGACTTCAAACTTTGCAATATGAAACAATTTTGGACATGACGGAAGATGAAGGAATTAGTTGTTCTTCCAACACAGCTCTAGCCCATAATGATACCGTATTTCAAAGGAATCTTTGAATGTCTGTGTTGTGCAATACATATCTGATTAATGTAGTAGTGTGTGATTTTTTTCTCCCTAAAAGTCACTCTACCAATCATAGACAGAAAAGAACAGAACGCACATAAATACCTTATCTCCATGGAGACTATTTAGTAGCATGGGTATCCTGATTTTTATACTCATTTGAGAACAAACAATAAGTTTACAACTCTCACTACTCTATTGGTGATTGTGCAGCACTTCTGTAGCACAAAGCACTGATTCAACCAGCCAGGGCAATATTTCTCAAACTGGGATAAGATAATTGGTATTATAATTTAATTAAGGACTTTAGAGTACAGCAAATAAAGTAAAAGTACATCTTTTCCTAACATTTCTAGATAGGAAGACACAGAGGAAAAGTCAGATGAGACAAAAAAAAACCACCCTAAAAAGAGGTAGAATGGATGAAAAGAAGCATTCAAATTCATTTTTATTTAAAATTGCCAAAATTTCTGGATTTATCAGGTTTCCAGCCACACAGGTCCAGCTTGAAAAAAAATACAACTTTCATCATGCTAGAATTACTTACTTTTGTTTTGCCATCTGCAGCCTATTACAATCTTTCTCTGTGCTACTCGATGAAATACACCTAATAAATAATAAAGAATAAGAATCACCCTCCTCTTTAACATATTTTCCGTGTCACATGCATTCCTAATCTCTGTTTGTAGAAGCCACTGTGCAAGTCTGATGTCCCTTTATAAGGATTATAGCTTTCAATCTGCTCCTAAAACAGATAGTTTATAAAAAACCCACTGGATTTCAGGTAGGATAGGGGACGGAGAATGTCCAAAGCTCACAAGGTCAATTTTCTTTTCAAATTTGCTGATTAAAACCTCTAAACAGATACTGCAGTGAAGACAGTGGCAGAGATTTGTAGTGACAAAGCAGACCCAAACAGCATTTATTGTAGCAGGCCAACTTCCACAAGCTCACTCGGTGTACAAGAGTAAAAATTGAGATGGCTCACAGAGGTAAGTACTTTAGACAAAGTTTTGAAAATCATGCCTCCTTATAAATCAATGTATGGCATGTTTCTCATTACAAAATTCATTTTACAGTTTGTTTTTGTTTTTAGTATCATGAAGAATAAGTTATTGCACAATGCCAGCATCACAAGTACAGCCTCAATTAAAAACTCATACAATGAGCTGCCACTAGATATTCAGTCTCTAAATAAAGATATCATCAAATGAACATCTCTACACTTTGTTCTTTGATAACCTCTTATATTGTAAAAAAGTTGTAAAGATTTTGGATTCAGAGTATCCCAGTAACAAAGGAGGATCATTTCATTTCACTGTTTAAAGATATTACGTAGCTGTCTTTTTGCATTTACCTAAGAACTTCCCAAATGATGAATGGATGAATGAGAGTCTACTACCACTGAGCCTGCTGCCAATGAAAATTACTTTAACAAGTAAGAGTATCATCCTAGACACCCTCAGGTGCTCTCTAGGCAATGCATGCTACTTGCTGTTATGGAAGAGTGGCCTGAAGAGGCTGTTCAGCTTCTCACCAGTGTCTTACCAGTACAGCACACTGAAGGTCTACGGTTGCAGAGAAACCTTAAGAATTGGGCTACTGAAAACCTGTATTAGGTTTTCAATCAAAATTATGCAGTCTTCACCCATGTCTATGCAGTTTTAAAAAAACCTATTTTGTTATGAATTATGATAGCATCCTTTTTGAAAAACCCACTCACTGGACCCTAAGAGAATATACAGATTTCTCAGAGAGGCAGCATAGACCAGCTACCCAGAGTAGGTACCTAGTGAAAATGAACACTGGGGTTCCTGTCTTGGAGTTTTAGTAGTATTCAGTACAGATCAGAGCAAGTGCCGCCGCAGAAAATACATTACATTAACTTTGGAACCATTTTTGTTTAAGCCAGTCTACTGTATGCATTTGTATGGTGTTCTGCCGTGTGGAGAATGACAGAGGACAGAATTTCAACGGCTCAAGTTATGCTTCATTTGGAAGTTTTATGCCTGAACAAGAATTCAAAAGTTTCACATGAGGATCTATCTCAGAGTAATGAATGCACTTTACTAGTATTTACACAGCCACAATGGTATATAGACAGCTTACCAAACCAAGCAAAATACTGTCCCAGTAGCTGGCTTCAAGGTCCATATGACTTGGGATTTTCATGATGTGGGAATAGCTACTTTACTGTGCAAGACAAAAAGGAGGCAACTACTTGAACCAGTTATTTAATACCTGTCTGAACTCCCTTTTGTATGTCTGAATAAATTATACACTTTTTCTTAGAACTAAAATTTTTAAAAAGTCAGAAAGGACAACAGTTATAAAAAATCACAGAGTATAGATGAGAATAATAGATATTATTCAATAGATGAGAAGAATTCATGAACATGTCAATTTCTCAAAATTTTCACAAAAATTGTCCATGCAGATTTATGTTCTTTTTTGTGTAAATTTCATACATATATTGGTTAAAAGCACCATATTACTTAAAAAAAAACCAAGAAAAATATATATGCCTCAACCAAACACTGAGTGAGGTGGCTTAGAAGGTAGTAGTATTTCACTCCGAGAGTTACAATAAATGAATCTGGGTGCCAAAACAGAAGTTTCCAGAACTTCCATTCATGCAAAGTGACCCACAGAAAGGGGAGGTAACCAATAACAACCAAACCAGAAGAATCAGAACTTTAATATATACATTTTAAATTTAATGTGGTTTTTTTTTTAATCTCCTTAAATATCACACAATTTGAATTGTTTCATAGAAAGAAGTTTGAGGTAATACAGCATAACAATGACAAATTACTCATTTGAAGGTGACAACGTGGTGCTGAAAGTGAATTACTATTCTCAGAGACTTAGTCTTCTGGATGTCCAGGTTGTGTGCCTCTATAAGACTTGTCCTGTTCACAGGCAATGAAGTGTCCAGAAGCACATCAAATAAAAGTGAAAGTAGCTGAAGCTTAAAAGACAGAAACTAACAAGAATATGGTTTTAGACTAAGACTAAAACACGCCGTAATAAGACTCTGCAAAAATATAGCTGTCTGTCCATCTTTTTTTTTTCCTTTCTCTTGAATTAAGCTATATTTTATCTGCACACAATATGTTGTATTAATTTTGCTAATTACGAATCCTAGGAGAGAAACTATTATATTCTGTAATGGTGTAATTCTGTAATATGTACTGGCTGTTAGATTTTTATTTCATTAAATGTATTTTATATCTACATATATAAAACATAGACTACAGTTACTGGTAATGAATTCAATATACATTTGACCAGTAGCTAATAATAATGACACATCAACTAAGAAATAGCTATTGTGTGGCTATCTTTTATTTGAAAGACTATTTAAGTCAAGCAAAAATTTAGTGTCTTTAGGAAAAGCTTTATTCTAGTCTGCAAACTGCTGTTTTGTAAATTAAACTTCTACATGTGTTATTCTGATGAACTGACTTCACTAAATCCTTTAAAATTATATTGAATTCCTACTTTGAAGTTTATCTAAACATTTATAGCACCTAAAGAAGCAACTAATGTGAAATATGTGGTTGGGATTTACTTCACTAACCCACTTATGTTAAACATATCTTTTCTGATCAAATGCTGTATGTTTTACATGCATCAAAAAATAATTACAGAAACATATTAATATCGCTAAGAGATTTGATATAAGCACTCTGAGGAATAGCATTACAGCCATAACTCAGGTCTTGTTATCTCTGGGAAAAAATAGATATTGTTACAGCAGTAAAAGTATACAGTATGTGTCTAATCAAGAGATGAATTTTAAATAAATCCCTTAAGAGGTCTCAAACATAATGAACTTAATGAAAATTAACACAGTGTGAAACAGAGCAGAAATGGAATCACAGACAGCATAAATCAGTACTCAGGCTGGAAGTTCTTAAAAGCTTATATTATAATTTTGAAAACAATTATCTTAAGAGGTCTTAATAACAAAAAAGCAATAAAGCTATTATAGCCATCCTCTGGAGTGCTCCACTTCACCTTGTTATTAAATTGCTAAAACACAAATAACGCACTTTGGGCTGGATGACCTTCATATTTGTTAAGATGAACTCTCTCTGTTTTAAAGCAAGGTCACAAAGCAGGATTCAATTTAGGAGCAAAGAGGTTAAGCAACTTAAACAATATGTTTGAATATAATTTCATCAAGGTAAGGATTAAGCTTAATTCTGAGTGTGCTGGTTTTAATACCAGTCCATAAATTAAACTTCGAATAAGCCATTCCCCTTACCCTTCCAGTAAGGGAGGGACAAAAGCAGAGACTATGTGTTGAGACAACAATTTACTGGAAGCACAAAGCAATAGAATAAGGCATACACAATAACAACAGCAATATTAATAGCAAAGGCATCCAAAACCAGAAGGCATTTTACCCACAGGAAAGGTGTTCACTGCTGGGAACAAAAAACTCCAAGATGGCGGCCACTTCCCACATGTCGCATCTGTGTGGCTTTCCCCAGACAAAGGCGTAAGGCAACTGTTCCCACATGTTGCTCACTGTGGCAGTCAGGAACAAAAGCAAGACGGCAGGGGAGTTACTATGGCTAGCGTTTCCCACCCATCAGACCAAAACAATGAAAAGCCATGACAAACAAACCCCACGAAAGCTGGGCCATCCCAGTCAGGCTGCGCACCTGCCCTGCTGTGCCCAGCTCTGTGCAGGTGCCTGCACCCCCATTTGTACTACTCCACCATGCTGGAGGTTGTTCCCATGTTTTCTGCTGCTTTTTCAACTGTTCTGCTATGCTCCCTTTGGCTCAGCTCAGCTAGGCCCAGCTGAGGTCTCCCCTGCTGGGCTTGACAGGCTTGGCTGGGCTGGGGTCACCCCCGCCAGCTGTCTGCCCGCAGCAGCCTCTGTGCTGGTGCTGTCAGTTCAGCACCCCTGACAATTCGCATCTTCACTGCTTTCCCCTTCAGCAACATACCCTGCAACCTGGTTCTGGAGAAAATAGGAGGGGAACTGGTGGTTGAGGCAGGGGACAGGGCCAAAGGGCCTGACTTTAACACTTCCCACTGGAGAGAGAGAAACAAAATGGTGCTGATTTCCATGGAGTGCTCTCATTTTCATCTCAAAACCATGCCCCCTATCACTGATTAAGTTGTATAGAATAACAACTTAGACACACCCACACCATGCTAAACTGCACCCCTCTCTCTGCAACCAGGACATTTTCCTCCCCTTATTCTATACCAATGACATTATGCCCAGATCTCATACATTCCAAATATATACATATACATATATATATACCTGTATCTACTCCAAATATATACATATACATATATATATACACCTATATCTATACACAAATACTGGTATAAATTCACTAATCAATGACCATCCTCTACTTCAACCTTACTTTGTTTTATGGCAAAACCAGTCTTCACGAGGATCTTGATTATCTTCTCCCTTTTCTCAGAAATATCTGCTGGAGTTTTTTTCCGGTGATGATACTCTCCTGTCAGTGTCCACTCTCCATAGGACCTACACACTGGCCATATAGGACTACAAAAAGGTGAGTGAGTCTTGCTGGCCATTCCCTGGCTCTCCAGTTCAGGAATCATCTCATGGATGGGGTCACGGAGTCCTGGCATGGTGTTATCGATGATGCACTGTTGTGGTAGCAGTCGATACCTGTTGTTCTTTGACCCTGAGCAGTCCCCCAGCCAAAGAGAGACCAGGCAAGATATTCAGCCATCTAATATTCTCTGTCTCCACAGCAGCTATCTCAAAAGCCCAATAATGCCCTTTTTGGGTCCTTGAAATACCCTTTCCTAAGGTAATCTCTGCCAAGGATTCATGGGGCTTCTGGGCCAGTCATAATGGGGTGTTTTTGCCATTCATTCTCAGCCAGGGTCACTTCAGATTCCAGTACAGTCAGCTGTTGGGATCCCCCTGTCACCCCAGAAACAGAGATACATTCTGCCCCTACATATCTTGATGGCATCAGGGTACATTGTGCTCTAGGGTCAACTAAAGCCTTATATTCAACTCACATTCAACTAAGAGTGGAGCCAATTGGAGGCAAAGCACCCAGTACTGTTTATCTTCTCCTCAACAATATCTAAGAGTTTACTCATATCCTTTGTTGATTTTTGACTAATTTCTCATTTATAATTTTACTTTCTTTTTCAAAAGTCTCTTGTGCTAGTAACACAACAAATTTCTTTAAAAGTGTTTTTCTGAATCTTCTGTTTATTTGCATACATGCATTATTTTATCGGCAGATGGAGAAGATTAAAGTATTTAAGATTTTGAATTTTCCATTGCAAAAATCATTCAAGATATTCCCCATAATTTGTTTATTCAGACATAATAAAAATATGAGATTGTCATTCATTTGTTCCTATGCAATTTTCCTAGCTGTGCATGTTCCCTACTAGAATAATTCTATACTTTAAAATGTTCTACCATATATTAGTAGGCAGCTCCCCCATTGCTACATTTTAAATTAATTTAAAGCAATTTTTGGCAAATGCAGTGGCTACAAATTCCCATGCAAGTTCCTCAAATCCATGCATTGTAGCATAATTCTGGGCCATATTCAGACCTGTACAAGTCTAAAGGTACAATTCCCTTGAAGTCAGTACATTTTCATTATAAATTATTCAGCTCTCTTTTTCCCCACTCAGTGACAAATCAATGACTACCATTTCATCACTTAATTACCTTTATAATCTAAAATATTCTGCATTCTACACAAATATTTAAACAGCTCTTTTTGTTGAAGAAGCAAAATATAATATAAAAAGATTTTACTCTCCTGTGCTGTCAAATCTGGCACCTTTCAGAAAGCTCTATAATGATACATCCACTTAAAGTGAATTAGATCACCAAGAGCCCAACATAATACAACAAAAAAAAATCCAAACTATTTTGGGTTCTCTATACTTGTACATCTAGCTCTCCTAGCTGAGATATAATAACCACACAGAAAATGTATTCTGTGTCTCTCCTGTTCATTTTATTCCTGCTACAGCTATCTCTAAAAAGTATCTTAAATCAGTCTCAGTACACTGAAATTTATTACTGAATATAGCACTTTAGTGAATGCATCATGGTTGTGGTTTTAAATACTACTAACAACAAATATCAGAGCACTTTGTATTCCTTAGAATGCTATGCACATTTCTAGTAGAAAATAAGATGCCACCTACCCAATTAAAAAAAAAAACCAAAAAACCAAAAAAAAAAACCAACAAAAGCACCCATCTTCTATTTCTAACAATAAAAAATGGATCATATTAAGTTTTCAGCTACAGTTTTTAGTATCTTGTTCTCATGTATGAATCATATTAACAAAACCAGTCTTTCTGAGATTCTTTTTCTTCTGGGTTTTTGGGGAGCACCCTCTGTATAACACCTGATCTTCAAATGAAAAATAAAATCCTTCCTACCAATATCTAGAACTTAAATAAATGCCAGTGTAAAGTTATATCTAGCAGGACTGGGTTTGATTTTAGTTACTGAACCCCCCAACTTCTTCAGTGCACTCTACTACATCCCAATGTACCATTCTAGGAAATAACATAATTAAATGGTTTTAACTCAAATAACTATGTCTAAGAAAACAACAGTGTGTTCAGAGTGGGATTTAAATACTTTAGACTATTGCCCTTAGAGAGATTTAATCTGTGTAATGCCGGTGCAGTGCATCCTGTCCTTTATTTTACTCCAAAGTTTAAATGTTTCCTCTAGAGTTTTAACATTATTGTGGCATCAATTTCTAACAAATATAAAGTACCCTACCTTTAAAAAAAATGGATTAATATAAGGCATAATGCTAAAGTATGTGTCAAGTGTAACCTTTATAACTTTGCTTGTCAGGTTTTTCCATTAGAGACCTCATAAGCAGCCCCTGCATATCAGTCACAGTGTACCCTGACAGGTTTAACCTTCCCAAGTGGCTGAATACACCATCTTCACTGCAGCCTATTGACCAAAGCAATAAGCCATTCTGTATAGTGTATTAAAGTCATTTTCCACATGCTACCTCAGCACGACCCATTGTTCATGCTGGCTCCTGCTGACCATGAAAACCTGCACTCCACACTAAATTGCTACACTTTACACCGTTACACCAGTTAAGCAGTAAGCCCCCTACTGAATTGTTTTTTTTCTCTTCATAGTCTAAAAAGCACAGTGATTATCACAAATGCTCAAGATGTGATTTTAGACTGCAAATAATAAAAACCAACCCTGCAAATAATTTAAACACTTAAAATATATGCTGACTGTGGAAACTTTATTTTTGTTATAATTCACCAATCCTTTGTTCATAGATATCTAAGGGTGGCAGGCCATCTGTGCAAGCCTGAGCAGCCCTGGGCACTCTGTGTCAAAGGTTGCATTTCAGCCCCATGAAATTCACGCCGTCTCTGCTGAAATCAGCTTTGTTGCTAGACCCTGTGACAAATGAGTCCAATCTAGGCTGAATGCCCTTGACTTGACCCTGGCCAGTGAAAACAATAGGGCAGACTCAGCCAGTGGAAAAGATGTTCTGCACTAATGAACCCAGCGGTGGCCACAGGTCAGTTAAAAAAGAGAGGATAATGTTCAATCTTTTCAGGTGCACATTTATAATGAGAGAAGCACACAGTCCCTTTCAGGATGGAGCACATATAACAAAGAAAGTATTTGTACACTCATCAAGGCTAATGGACCCTGAGGGTGCTATAGGAATATGTTTTTAATTTAATCTTTATTGAATGACCTTACACACTTCATTTTCTCTGCACGGCACCATGAAATGGACACACTCTCACTAAGTTCAGCACTGAAAACAGATGAATATATAAATGACCATTGCCTGCTGGGTATGCAGATTAATTTTCTTCCCTTATTTTCACCTTTGTCCACCCTGCTGCTTGCTCCCAACACAATTTCTTATGGCAATATTTCTGCTATAAAGACTTTTTTTTGCTGCCTACAGTTACTGTACCATTTTCAGCATGGGATACTGAGATGAGAAAGTGTATTTGGTACCTGTATGTTTAAAGAATTTTTCATCACATGTTTCTCTTGCTGCTCAGGGAGAGGACTCCTTCCCCTGCTTTGCCATGGGGTTCCTCCCATGGGAGATTGTTCTCCATGAACTTCTTCGATGTGAGTCCATCCCACGGGCAACAGTCCTCCACACTCTGCTGCAACACGGGTCACTCTTGCACAGGGTGCCGTCCTTCAAGGACAGGCTGCTGCAGTGTGGGGTTCTCTATCCACAGGCCTCCCACGGGGTCACAGCCTTCTCAGGCATCCACCTGCTCAGTGTGGGGCTCCTCCATGGCCTGCAGGTGGATCTCTGCATCCCCGTGGATCTCCGTGGGCTGCAGGGGCACAGTTGCTTCGCCATGGTCTTCATTGTGGGCTGCAGGGGAATCCCAGCTGGAGCACCTTGAGCACATTCTCCCCCTCCTTCTCCACTGACTTTTGTGTCTGCAGTAGTTCCTCTCATATTCTCACGCCACTGTTTTCTGGCCGCAATTTCATCTGTGTAATAACAGGGTTTTTTTCTCCTTCTTAAATCTATTATCACAGAGGCATTACCACAGTTGCTAATGCTCCGAGCCTTGGCCAGTAGCACATCTGTCTTTGGAGCTGGGGACTGTCTCTGCAGGACATGGAGGAAGCTTCTGGCAACCTCTCACAGAAGCCACCCTTGTAGCCTCTCCCCAAGAAAGAATATGGCCTTTCTCTAGCTGCTCTTCCTAAGCTGTCCTGTTCTTGCAAAGGGAAGCCTCTTATCTCTCAGTGCTTCCAGTGCAGACCACAGACCCATTTTGGGATTTTTAAATGCGAATTTAAATTTGCCTGTGAATGCAATTACACCAGGCCGTACAGAACATCTTCCTCTGTAAACAATTGTGTTGCAACTCTTGTTTCCTGCTATGCTCCATTGCATTCTGGTTTGAATTCAAACATAAATCAAGTTCATGCAAACTTCACTGGGGGCCACTCATAGAACCTAAGCCTCAGTTTCCCTATATATATTATTACCAACACATGAAGAAGGACAAATCCTTGTCCTAAACGGAAGCATTCCCTGGAAAAGTCTTCCATAAATTCAAAACACAGTAGCTAGCACAAGTTGCATAGAAACTTGCAGATTATACTGGGCTTATAGCTTTTTTTTTTCTGTAAAAATGTTTAACTGGTATTACAAGGTGGTGAGAAAAATACTAGATTTTCTTATGCAATTTCAGGAGCCAAGTCCTCCAAGCAATCTGCTCTCAGTACAACCTTGTATGCTAATTTCTTGCATGAAAACCAACCAATGTAAATGCCACCTGAGCTCCTGCTCAGAAAACTACACCCCCATATGCAGTCAAAAGAGGTTCTACTTGCAAAGAATGGACAAATAAAGGCAAATAAAATCTGGTTTCTTACAAAAAATAACATTTGCATTTCCTCTTCCCTTTTCTATAAAGGAAGGAAATGACTGGAAGTCTCAATTAAGAAGATTGATTATTTATCATTTTACAGTGATGCCTAAGGATCCAGTCAAGTCCCATTTTCTTAAGTACTCTGTGAACACAGACAACACAAAAGACAGTTCGTACCTCAAAGGATTTACAGACTGAAGGCACAAGAAAAATAGATAGGAAAAAAATGCAGAAGTATAGCTACATGAAGGGACTTACAGCAAGTGACCCAACAGACTAATAATAATTAATAGAATTTAAAAGTCAGCAGCACTAGGGCAGTGATCATCCCCCTGCACTCAGCACTGGTGCAGCTGCACCTTGAACACTGTGTTCAGTTTTGGGCTTCTCATGGCAAGGAAGACATTGAGTTACTGGAGCAGGTCCAAAGAAGAGCGAGGGAGCTGGAGAAGGGTCTGGATCACAAGCATGACCAGTAGCAGCTGAGGCAGCTGAGTCTGCTTTAGTCTGGAGAACAGGAGGCTCAGAAGGGATTTTTCACTCTCTACAACTACCTGAAATGAGATTGTAACCGGGTCAAACTCTTCTTCCAGGGAACGAGGGCATATAACCTCAAGCTGCTTCAGGGGATGTTTAGATTGGATGCTAGGAAAAATTTCTTCATAGAAAGGATTGTCAAACTTCAGAACTGGCTGTCGAGGGAAGTGGTGGGCTCACTGTCCCTGGGGGTATTTAAAAGATGTACAGATATGGCAATTGGGACATATTCTAATGGTGGGGTGGGCAGTGCTGGGTTAATAGTCAGACTTGATGAACTTAAAGTTTTTTCCATCTCATGTGATTCTCTGATTCTATCTAAAATACTGGCATTGTTTAACAATGTTTAATGCTTACCATTTCTATCTTTTCTTACAGCAAACCAAGTAAGACACAGGTGTGTCATGGTGCAGTACAACTGTCCAGCCATGTTTAAAGGATGTGTACAGAAGTATTCTTCCCTTGTTTCAGCTACAGGATTGACTGATTTTGGTAACTAAGTAAATGCAGCCACATAATCCATGAAGAACAAAGAGTATCATAAATGACATCACGCTTTTGAGACCACTGTTCACAAGAAAAGAGAACGAAGGAAAAACTTAGACGTCTAATTTCTGAGGCTGTAAACCACAGGTTGGCAGTGAAACCGAAACTTAGGAGAATTTCATAGATGTAATTAAAAAGTAATTTTTTAGTTGGAGTTCTCATGTATTATTGGGTTGCCCATAAAGTCAGACTATGGACCTAAATAGGAATTGGATTTTGCATTTGTTTAAGTAGACCGTTCAAATGGGCTCCCAGTGCTCAAGCAGGAAGCAAGATCTTCACTTTTGCATAATACACAGAGTCTATGATGGTCCCTTAAATAATCAAAAGAATTTACACAACTAAAATAAGAATTTTAACACTGAGGAAAAGGTCATTGGGGTAGAGATAAATCTGGGTCTTGTGTGTAGGAATGGTAATTAAAGCCATGAAAACAGATGAGGTTGTTGAGAAGAATATATAAAAGGTTGCAAATCAACATGGCCACACAACCTCCCTGACCTTCCCTCAATGCTAAGCAAGTTGCTGCAGAAATCAATGATTTTAGAGTTCTGTAGTCCCACCAAAGCATATGTCTCTTATTATGAAAAGAAAGCAGTTTTACTGCTTCCACACTCACACAACCAAATGCTAACCCCCACCCTGATCAAAAAAAAAAAAGGGACCAAATGGCAGGAATATGACATTACACCCAGTGCAATAATAATAATTAGAGAAACTTGCAGAAAAGTGAAGACACAGAAGCAGACCTTTGACCTACTCTTAAAGCATTGCCAAAACTATAGCAGTGCTCTGGAGCAAGAAAGAAAGGATTTGTACTTTTAAAATGCTGAAGTGCCTTAGTAGATGAGCATGAGAGCCAAAGAAGGGGCAATTTTGTTTAGCACGAAATTGCTTTTAAAAATAACTCTTCAAAACAAGGTTTATTGTACAGTAAATATACTTAGCATTCTTAGACACAATAGGAAATTCAAAATTTCCTATTTCTTTGCTACGCAGTTTGATTATATCATCACCCACAATACACAGATTACACTGTGCTGTGACAGCCAGAGTCAAACTTGTCTGTGGCTGCGTCTTAGAAGCTCACAGTATGTTATTACTAAATCGCAAGGATGAAAATGAAGCCTGTTATTTCTACAGCTAAATGGTGCATTTGAATACGTGGACTCAGATTGAAATTGTGTGACTTTTACAATACAAAACAAAACCAAAGACTCATTTTTTTGCCACTTCTCTGTATGTGCTCACTTAGTTGTGATTCAGTTTTGTATTTTTTTGTATTTTTCTGAGTAAACCAGGATGCACAGTCTATGAAGCAAGAAAAGATTCAGTCTAAAGAGATGCTTGGTACATGCATTTATTTTACAGTCCCGAGAACGTAATTGATTTGTACCCATGTATCTACAAAGACATAAATTGATAAAAGGATATTAGAAGGGAATATAAATCAGATACCTAATTCATAATTGGCTTTCAACAAAATTTGATAATCTCTTTCTCTTTATCTCCCTTAAATTTATGATTGCACTTTCTGACTAACTGAAATATAGTTCCTTTTTTCATAATGGATGGGCAACTCCTGCCACTTACTTTTAGTTCTACATGAAGTAGAGTAAACACCACAGTCATTGCTGCTGCAGGTTTTTTTGTCTTCATTCATGTCCAAGCATCCACATTAGTACAAGAATCATTCAAATATAGGATAACTAATCTTAAGTAGGTGTCATTATGACCAAATCTTGGAGATAGTATTGGAAATTTTGAGTCACTGAAACTTTTCAGTGCTTTTGATGATAATTTAATTTTTAATTTTTAATTAACTGATTTTATTTTGAAACATAATGATGATTTTTAATTAATATGCCTAAACTTTATGTGCTAACTTTATACTTCTTTGCATAATCTTTATTTTCCCCATTAAAAAAAAAAGAAAAAAAAAGAAAAAAAAGAAAAAAAAAGAAAAAAAAAGAAGGAAAAAAAGCAAACTATATCTATTAAATCTTCCCAAGGTCATTGCCCTGTGTCTTTTTCTGCTCCTCAACAAAGTACTCATTTTTCTTAGCTTCCTGTCAGTATACCATGATATCCTTCACATCTGCCTGTGCCTTTGCTTTTATTAACAGAAAATACAGCCATAGCTTTAGTGTCATGTGTACTATAAAGACAGGATTTTCAAGAGATTTGACAACTCTCATATTTTCCGAAGTATTCTCTATGTAACACAGAAACCGTTTATTACTGCTAAGTAGTGACTGTCTCTCCAGCTTGAATAATGAAGTCCTCTAGGTCAGTATTTTCTACAAGGATGCTAACGGGAATTTAAGGAAGAATTCCTCTGCAGTCCAGCACTAAAACAATGGATGTCATAATAGAAATCTATGTATTATCAATCTTAGATGCCACTATAATCAATCTAATTCTTTGGGCAATGAAAATACTATATGTTATTGTGTTAAACCAAGAATTTTCTTTTTCCAAAATGTTTATAAAAAAACATAATAAAATTATTTATAGAGACCAGCTCTGCTGTGCAAGGTAGGATAAATTTAACCTTCTATGAACAGTACTTTCAGCTGCAGGAGATTTACATTTGTTACCTGTAAAACAAATTTCCACAAGGATGCAGCAACATAGTTTTTGAGAATTATACAGCACCTAAACAAAACATTAAGACAGTGTTTCGTAGTATTTTTTCTATACAAAAATCCCAAATTTACCACAAAACAAAAGGTTACTCATCATTAACTAACATAAAAAATGTTTTTATTTCTATCCCAATGTGACACAGTTCTTGAAACAAGAGCTTTTATTAGGTAATTTTTACAAAATTATGGAATACAAACATGAGAATTAGCTTTTGTTCAAGTAATTAGAAAAGAACCGGAGCAATTTTAACATAAGATGCTGTAACCAATATCCAGCATAGACACTGAATCAGAAACACACCAAACTTGCAAACACTTAAAATAATGAATAATCTTTTTAATATAAGTAATCCATTTTTAATATCAGTTGTTAAACGTGTTTGGTATGGTTCAGGTCACTTTCTTTTAGTAACATAAGGACTATACTAATGCAGAAGAGAAAACAAAAAAGTTGATCAAAATCCCTTAGCTTTTTGCTTGTATGCTATTTAGACTTGTTCTATATTTGTTAAAGAAAGCCAAAATGTACACTAGTTAGTCATAAGATGGATTCCAAGGTCAAAATTAAATTTATAATTCAGCATTGAAGTCAACTCTATTGTTTCTAGTTTTAATTATATAGGGCAGTGTAAAAAGAGTGCTAAAATCAAACAATAATTAAAACCATTTTGAAAAAAATGTACTGGATGAGTCTTACTGAAACTGCATGTGAAAACATCATTTGCATGCTTTTAAGTCTAAGCCTGTTGTAATTGCACAGCATTCTCTGCTGCATGATTCATATTCAGGAGCCAGACTGTCCTCCCAGTGCAACATAAATAGGTTCTTCAATTATTGTCAGGCTGTAAACAGGACTGGAGGGAAAACTCCTACTTGGAATAGGAGGAGAACTGAGAATGGAGGAGAGAGGTGCTGGTCACTGGGTTTCTCTTGTAAGATCCACTCCAACTAGACCATTTCTGACCACAGTGCAAAGCTGTTCTAGTGTTTCAGCGAATAAAGATTTGTTCTATTTACTTGGAGCTTCTACTAATCATAGAATAGTTAAAGACCCATAGCAAGCTCTCAGTTTCCAAGGTTCTTTACATTGCTTGCTCCATATTTCTTAGTCATATTCTTCCCCAAGCGGACCCATTCAGGGCTAAACTCTATTGGTATTAGCATCACTAATATTAAATATACCACAACTACATGTGAAAATCTAGTGCCCTTCTGAGTAACTATGCAGTGGAGTGGCTATTTGTCCTTTCTCAGAGTAAGAAGCATTCACTAATACTAAGACTAAGACAAAAAAGGCTTGACATTAGCTTATTTTTTGATCTTTAAAATGCAGTACAAACTTCACTAATCTTCCCAGTACCGCACTCAAGTCACTTGGCTGTACAGATGTGCAAATTGACCTGTGGAACTTGAGGGACTCACCTAAGAGTACAGAATAAATATGTATCTTAATCAGGGTTAGATTTCAGAAGCCTTCTGCTTAAGCCTTTGTTCATATTTTAATGCTTTTCAGTATGAATAAATTATAGGTTTTCAAGAATAAATGTGAAAGTGAATGAATAAGTAATAGGGAGACACGATCATAGCCCAGTCCTGATTCACCCCCAAGGCTTGCTCATCTCTACATAGTACACTTTCAAGAGCCATAATATCTTAAAACAAATTTTAAATGTAAACTATTGAGAAAAATTCAGGTTCTCCTTCGGACCATGAAGGAAAACCTCTGTGAAGTATCTTCTTACCAACTGACTCTACAATCAATTTAATTTGGAGGCATAAGGTTTTCTTCTCTATTTTCTGTTTCTGAAGGAACTACCTCTGCAGAAGATTAGTCTTGAAGAAACTGCATGTGCAAATGGGTTTGAAATGCAGAGCAAATGGACACAAGTGCATTGGGCACCTACACTGATGAATATATGCTCACTCTACAGGAAATTCAAGTGGTTAAAGCAGTAGTCTTTGTCTGGTTGAAGTTCTTGCTCATCTAAAGATAACCAAGTATGCTGAGATCACTGCAAAACTAAAGGCTGAAAATAGAGAAAGAGTCTGCTTGCTCCCTAACACAGAAACTAACAACAATTTTGTAAATAACTTCATATTATTTTTTTTTTTTTTCTTCGCAGCACAAATGTCCTAGCAAAACAGCTCCAAATTCTGCTCTCTGTTTTCCAGATCTTCAGTGGTCTCTTTTGACAGACACAAGAAATATTTTCTCTTCTAGAGGAACAGATCTTTGGGTGGACATAAAAAGGTTTCTTGCTCTGGTGAAAGTTATCCAAATACTCCCAAACTAAAATACACGATGTAATGGTGTAATTTGCTTTTGCAAAGCACAGGTTAGAAATCTGTACTTTTCTGTCACTTTGTCAATTCTGGAAAATCTGAATTTACATGCATAGATTATAAATGTTTGGTCTAAAATAGCCATCTCCTCTACTCATCCTAAGTGGGGTACAGTGGGCTGTACCGACTGCTCAGACAAGAGCTACAAGAGGGACGCTGACTCAGATGTTACTGAAATACCCAAAGCAACAACAAAATTAACAAAAGAATTAACAAGAATTAACAAAATGAGACTGAGACTATTATATTTTGTAGGAAATTTTATAAGGTACTTCTAAGATAAGGTACTTCTAATCAAAGACTCCATGAAGTAAATTTCAGGCTGCCTGATTCCTGAGGTAGAAAAAGTCACATGGAATTAATTTTAGTTATTTATAAAACATCATTTAACTATAACATGGTATGTATAACTAGATACTGGTCTTTTTTTTCTTCAAATATATCATTTCCAAGAGCTGTAAGACCCTAAATATTTCACAATATAGTATAATGCTATTTTGTAACAACTGTTAAAAAAAAAAAGAAAAAACTCAAAATATTGATCCAAAACTTTTGTAAAAGCATCGACCATGTTCTGACCACAAATATTACAATGCAGTGGATAACATAACCAATCTCTCAGGTTCTTTCATGTGGAGGGAGATGGTAATATTTTATTATCATAGTAGGTTAGGATGATGATGACAACATTATTAGCACAAGAACTGGGAAAAACCCCCCCTTTTTGTCTAGATAACATACTGTTTTCTGATGTCTGTGTAGTAGAAACAATATAGTACAAATAATAGGGGAAAAGATACACATAGAGTGGCTATTTAATTCTTTTCCTCGCACTTTGCCAGACTACCCCTCTGTGCGGGGTCAGTGCTACATTTTGTTTTCCATATCAAAGGCTATGTTTTTAAAAAGCTTTTACCCTTTAGGACCAAGACAAACTTTGGAGCATCTCCCGGTGGATACACGTATTATCTCTGTCTTGCTCTAGTCCTGCCTATTCACATTCCATGTGTGATCTTTGATGGAAAAACAGAAAAAAAGGCATTAGCCCACAGAACTACTCTGTGCTTTTTATGTTAGATTGAACAATTGTGCATCCATAGGTAATAAGGAAAAGAACACCCTCAAGACACTTCTCATTTATGTTTTCTCTTTCCTCAAAGATCTTTTTTTTTCATCATTATCAATATTAAGATCAGATTCTGACCTTATTTAAACTAGTGCAATGTGGAAGAATCCCACTCTCTTCATTTCACAGCTTGTCTTCCTACTTGCCATCATTTTATAAGGCTTCAAATTGTTCTATACTATTAAAAATATTTTAAATAGATAGTTAGGTCATACATAAGTTAGATCTAACATGTACAATTTCAGCATCTGGACTTTATTAATAATTACTGTAACAATTTATGTAAAATTTCATCTACAATAAAATTTAGTCTAAGCAAAATATATATCACTGTAT
The DNA here is from genome assembly GCA_013400235.1 of Oriolus oriolus. Taxonomy (NCBI): domain Eukaryota; kingdom Metazoa; phylum Chordata; class Aves; order Passeriformes; family Corvidae; genus Oriolus; species Oriolus oriolus. The sequence goes on from VXBT01004829.1 coordinate 53,451, forward strand.
TATTCTAAATTAAAACTGATAGTAACTACAAACTGAAGCAAGAATAGAGAACATAATCATGCAAGAATATCTCCATTGCCTCAAGATATGTAAAAGCAACTAATATGTCAGCCTGGCTCTTGTAAATGCACTAGCTACAGCTCTTTTCATTACACACTCATATTATCTAATTTTGTCACAGGCCTTGACTAACCTGGAACAGACACTGTAGCTCAGATCACAACACATTGCAGTTCAGTATATAATATTTTTCTAAACAGGAAGAAAGTAAAGAAGAATGCCTATTAGGGGGAGTACTTGGTCAGCTGCTTGCTGTGCTCACTTTCAATGAATGTCAGAAGAAATTCCTGGTATTGTATATTATTTGTAGTCAGATAGGTTCTGAAGAGAATATCTGAACTAGAACACTGACCACAAAATCTGTAAAAATTTAAATACATTGTATATTTAAATACATATTATTAGTCTTACATTCTGACTATGTTTGAAACTGATTGCAATGGAAGAAAGTGTACCTTGGTTCAGTCAAGGGGTACTGGGTAAAAAAATCCGATGAGAAAAACTTGAATGCAAGCAGTGGAATGTTTTATACCCTTGTTGTTTATTTTCATTTTCTCCTTTGTCAGGAGTCAATGTGATTTTGGAATATAATAACTGATTTTTAGGTAAAAGTAAAATGTTTAGTAATCTAATTGATGAACAATATTTCAGTAATCATCCTGTTAATGAACAATATGTCACTTGTTGTGAAGTTATGATTTGTGGGACTGAATGCTGAGATTCCCACCACTGCCCAGTTTGGACTCATTGAATCCCCAGTATGCTCTCCACCCCAGCACTGCTGGTCGAAACCGGGCGGCAGTCTAATCTCTCGTCAAGAAATAGCCAGAGTTGGGAATGAGATTCCTTCACTTTGGCTTTTTAATTACTTACTGTACATGAGTGCCAAGGATTCTTGGTTTAGTACTGTTTTATTGTCTTCTCCATTTGCTAGAATTATATATAGAGAGATATACTCTTCCTTCTTCAGAAGAGCCAGAAGAAAGAAATATGAAACTTTATGGACTTTCTACCTTTATCTTTTAAGTTTATTTATCAGATTTAATTTTCCTCTTATTTGACCTTAAAATGAGAATTAAGGGTATAAACAAAAAACGGAAATTTTTAGCAAAAATTTGCACGGCAAGTATGTACACTGGACTTGTATCCAGCAGAGTCCTTGTCTCTCGTGGATCTCTATTCATTTTTACTAGAGCAGAGTTGGAAGGTACCTGTACATAAACAGAGGAAATGGGGAAGAAGCACCTTAGTAGGTTATTATTGCTTAAAATAATATAAAATTTGGTAAATTCATTAAATAAACATGGTCATGAAATCCATATAACATTTGTTTTAAAAATAAGTATATGCATTCTAAACCCTAGCATCTGAACACACACAAAACTTATACTTACAATTTTCAATATTTCTTTAGACTTTCAGCTTTTCCAAATAGTATTTCAGTAAATCATGGCAATTCATAGAAGCAAACTTTACACAGGAAATAAATTATTTAACTGAAAGTGTTATAATAATAAGAAGAATTACATGAATCTGATGAACTGCAATAAACTAGCGTTACTGATTAAGCAAAAATATTTTTCCTTAAGAATAATCTATATTTTTAAAATTGAACTCTTTATGGTGAAAATGAAGGTAGTTATTTCAGAGTAAGAAATAAATAGGGAACTCTGCCATGCATTTGGAAATGAATTCTCAGCATTCCACATAATAAATTTTCTTCTAAGTAGCTTTTATGGAGGACTGGCTGCCTTACAAACATCCCTATCACACATTAAACTGAGTTTTTAACTATGTTTAGAAAAAATTTGAAACATTTGATTGCATGCATTACAATGTAACTGGCTTTTAAAACATTGCATCGTATTCTTCCATTCAAAGAAGTAACTGCAGCTGGAGAAGTTATAAAATATTGGTTATTTTCATTTGAGTTACCTAATGCTTGCATAATAACCAGCTTCCAGCTTTTAATATTATTTTATTTTGCCTACATTATTCAGGCTGAAATCCTGCATGACTTTCAATGCTTTAAGACATCTTTCAAAGCACTTGGAGATTTCATCCCCTTTCCGCCATCAGGCAAATGTTGGTGGTTTCACCAGGGGTACCGCTGATGTTTTCAAAATATTTTTAAGATATTGAGTAATTTGCTTTGGAAGAAAAGTTTCATGTTTAGATAAAAATTAATCCTGAGGGAAATAGTTTCGGGGGTTATTTTTTTAAAAAACTTGTCTGTATTAAACAAATCTAAGTTGCTGTTTCCATATCCAAAATGCAAACTTGCATCTACTGATATTAACTGTTCCACTCTTACAGGTGGAATGTATAGTATGCCTATACATATATATATATATATATATACACACAGTACTTATATATATGAGACACCAGAAACCATATAGGGCCATATAGAAACCTCTATACCATATGGAAGGCTCTTCAGGTCCACATCTCAATAATCCAGCTCTTGGTACTCAAATCATTCAATGAGAGACACGTTCAACATCTAAATGAGGAGAGAATTGAGTATGTGCACAAGCATGGCATAGGCAAGAGCTGTCATCGCTAGGTTTTTATAAAAAGAGTGATAGCTCCCTGGATCATTTAAGGCAGAAAACATTTATAGCTTCATTTTGAGAAGAGACTTCTTGATCTGTACATTAGCTGTATGCAGGCAGAAAATTGTTGGAAAACCTGCAAGGGGAGAGTAGCACTTTTTATCTTATCTCATGTTAATCCACTATCCCCCCATCCAAAGCAGGACATTAAAGTCTGGATCTGCACCCTCCAGGTGGTTAACCAGGGTTAAGTGTGGTCTTCTCCACTACTACTCGTGAGATTTCAGGTAGCGTCTCTTGACAATGCTCCATCACCTTTACCAAAAGTGATTAACAGAGTTGGGTAAATGTTTATAGATATACTTCTGACCAGACTTCAGTCTTTTGCTCTCTGGCTGACTTTTCCTTATCCTTTATTCACTTTGCAGTGATTACTGTGCAGTCTTGTATTGCTGCATTAGAAGGCTGACAAGTGTGCTTCTACCTGACCTGCAGCAGCATCATTTCAAAAGGCTTTGCAAACCTGGAGAGAATTCCTGAGACTAGGTACTCTCTGCTTCTATCTTTTGCTTGCTGTACCAGCCAACACTACTCACTAAAACATGTCTCTTCAATGCTGAAATTGGCAGTACCACTTCATAAAGTAGCTTTTAACTTAGAAAACACTCCAAGAAACCCTTCACCTCTCAGGTATTTTGAATCTTACATTAGGCTTCTGAGTGTTGCAGGACCTTGCTCAAGTACTGCTACAGCACAGGAATAGGATGTTTACATATTTGTCAATATGTAAATGGAATATAATCTACACTCACAATATTTAAAAAAATAAGAACTACATTTAAAAGGACATAAATAAAATATAAATCACATTCACATTCATATTTACATGAACATAGAGATGGTTGATTTTCTTACATGCTATTTAGTCAGCATAATTTAAACATTTATGCAACTTAATCCTTGGATGCATTTTAAGTATAACCCCATTCTAGGTTACAGTTTCCCCAGCTTGTGCAAATGCACAGGTTTATGCTGCCACATGACCTTTGATCCTGTATCAGGAGTCAGATAAAGGGTATCTTCTCATTGCCTATAACAGATAACTAAATCAGAAGAACAATTTGAACATAAAGATTGAATGCCAGGTAAGATTTTTAAACTACTTTGTGAAAGACTTGTTTGCTGTCTCTTATTGCCAGTTATCTTCATACTTAACTGTAAACAGAATTGTAAAGTTACCAGAGTGGAAATGTTCCCTACCACCTGCTGGGGCAGTAGTTCTAACTGCATTTATCCTTGTACCTGTTTTCTATCTAAACATTAAGAAGTGCATAAACCACCGCAGTGTACACAGCTTTTTGCTCACTCTTAAGAGAGACTAGAGAGTGCAAGCCAGCTTCAGACTATAGAAGGCTCAGAGTGAATACTCACTAAAAAAAACATGGGAAGTTTTTTTGTAGCCTGAAAGTATACACAGATATGTCCCTAAAAGTGGAGTCACCTAAACACTCCATTTTTCTGCCAGACAGTATAATCTCTGTGGTATCCAGTTTTTTCAATAGCCACATTTCTGAAGAATATGAGCAAGTTTTATCTTTCCAAATCCATCTTCCCCTCGTTTTCTTCCGATCTAAAATATTTGAATTCCTCTGTTTCGTATAAAACCTTGTCTATTACTGATTTGGTGTTAAGTAATTGATGAAGATTGATGTTATTCGAATTTTACTGTCCATTGTAAAAGGCATTTAGGTGAGTATGGAACACCATTGAATCAAGTCCATGAAACTTCCAGAAGCTTTTTTAATTTATGTTCAGATAAATTAGTGGGAAAGAATGGAGGGAGAAAAGAAATGGTACTTACTATGATTCTTGCTATGGTGATTATATTACGTTATTACAGCAAAAAGAGGAGCTGGAGAGTCACCATATTCATAATACAACAGGAGAAAACAGGAGATTATTTCCTTACTTGATTAGTTAATGTCATACAATCTAGATCTTGTCCTAGAGACAAATTCACAAGACCAAAGCACAGTTATCTTAGGAATTAAAGCATGTTTTTATATAAATTTTCTAGCAAATTATGTAAAACATAACTAAACTTCATTGCCCTAAGTATTTTCTTAATCTCTGTATTCCATTAATAAGGAATCAGGAAAATAATTAAAACTGAATTCAATTTAAATGTAGCAGGTATCTGACTAAGGAGGTTGCTTAGAAGATTTAAAATATTTATGCAGTAGCAGCAAAAGGCTTATTGTACATGAAAACATAAAGAAATACAAGCTTCAGTTGACACACGTATAGTAAGCAGACCATTAGGAGTTAACAGCTGTAGGCTAGGTCTAATTCAGTATTAGATTCACACATCTTAGCTTTTTCTTTTTCCAGAATCAATATCTGCAAATAATAAATGAGATCCCAAAGGGTTGAGTTAAGCTCCAACTGCCACAGAGTAACTCTGCAATTGGTCATTGACTCAATAATGCAGGTGAGCTTCACGCTGTAGAACATCTTTAGCACACTATAATAGAAAATTAATAGCGTTCAAATCAGCAGCAGGGTTACCCCAAGGATTACATAATAGCTTGGGTTAGAACAATCATCTAGCTCCAAGAAGTGTAAAATGTCATAAAACTAGAAAGATATAGAATAGCTCCTACATTAGGAATAATTTGTGTAGTGTACACTGACTTTTTTAAAACACATTAAACAACAAAGATCCACATTATAAAAGTGTAGAGCTGAAAATATTGCCGACAAGCCGCATTGCAGTGGTGTCCATGGGAAATACGAAAATCATATATCACTGTACTGTTTATAATAATATAAGACTGTAGAATTCAGTTTACTACTGCATTAGTACAGGATTCCTGTTAGCTACTATAACACTATAATAAAAAGTGTAAAAATAGCATGTCTACAAATGCATATGTAAGGTACTAACATCTAACTAATAATGATAATAATAAAAATAATAAGAAGAATAATAATGCTTTACCAGATTGCAGATAAAATACAAGTATTCCTTACAGACTGTATAGATTATTGTATGTTTTACTATAGTACTTTGGAACATGCTATATATATTATAGGGATTATATATATTCACTAACCAACTTAAGTGCATGAAAAATTATATGAGACTAATTTACAACAGAATAGTATGATAGCAATCTAACAGCATTAGGGACTAATAAACACCTGGAGACAAAAACAGCATTCTCAGAAACCTAAAGCATCATCAGAAAACTTCTGCACTGCACAGCACAAATGCCTTTCTGCCGGAAAGAAACAATGCACTGCGTAACATGTAATATAATATCAGTTTTTTATTCAACCACTTTTCAGTAGCAGGGATCACTTTGCACAGTCAAGGGCCCAGAGATAAAATTGAAATAGATTTGATTTCCTAATCTGTGTAGCACTTGAGGACAGGTAGACACTACAGGCAGTATTCCTAAGCATTAAAAACTAAGGTTCTGCCATTGATATAAATTCAAATGGAAAATGCTTGCCACAATATTTTGAAAAAAATAAGCATAAAAGCCTCAACCTCCCCAAAGTTACTGGATTAATTCAGTTCATTTACTAAATAAAATACTGACTTCAGTTTTTCTCATTCCAGTGCTGAAGTACAAAATATACTCACTACATGATGCTGACTGTCTCATTTTCAATTAGCAATTGTATATTTCTGTTTCATCTCTCAAACTTTCTGCATAGGTCCCTGCTGCTCCAAATTTAAATAGAACTTGACACACATATCACGGTCATTATAAGATCGAGTTCAGACTTACCCATGGGCTGCCACCATCCCATACATCGCCATAGAAAAAGAAGCTCATGGCATTCCCCACAGGCTACTTGTCTCACTTTTCAGAGGAGTAATGTCCTCACCCAGCTTGGCACTAGCTGTAGGAATAAAAGATTGGAGTGGAGAATAAAATCCTCTGCTGCTCCAGTGCGTTCTCTGTGGCTCTTTTTCATAGTGACTTGTGCCATACACAAAATGGCACCTCTCTTTAAATGCGGAGAGGTACGAGCTTTATATACCAGGCATGAGAATGTGAGTATACCACAAAACACGAGTTCCTTATCATGCGCTTGTTAGCTTGTCCAATCTATGGCAATCACTTTGGTCCCAGGGGTTGAAAGACACAAGACGCAGGGAAAAAGGAAAGCAAAAGCTGAAGAAAGATCAATACTGCACTGTGAAACAAGAAATGTAGGCTATTTACTTTTCATTGATCTGATGATGCAGGAGAAACACCTCAGACTGGCATTAAATTGAGGGAATACATCTTCTGTGTTTTTTCACCTCAAGGTCAAGAAAGAGTCAAAAAGAAATTAGAACAAACAGAAACTAATCACAGGCGTAAAATAAAACTATTAAACCACATTACAAATCCACATGGAAACATAACTAAATATCAGGCTGAATAAGGTTCACAATAAAACAAACACTGCCAGTACTTATCAGTTTCAACTTGCACCTGGACTGAATGCAAGAAAAGTGACCGTATGAGGCAGGCTAAAACAAATCAAAGTCTAATGTTAATGCAGAGGCCTCTTCAAGAATCCAAAAATCTTCCTCCATAGAATTAGAAACATCTATATGACTCACATCAAAGACAGATGTATGTGTTCATTTACAATAATTTATTTAAACGAATAAAGTTTTACCTTTTCTGGTGTTGAAAGGAAGGGAAGGGGATGCTTAGGCTGCTTGTTTACCTTACCTTAAAAGATGTGTAGAGTACATATGTTTGTACAGAAATGTTAAACAACGTGATATGAATTTGAAGGTTTTTAGGTAAAAAAAAAAAAAGGTTACAACTGAATAGTTCAATAGGCAGTCACTAATGTAGTGAGAACACTACAGATCATCAAATGTTGTTTTAAGAGACCAAAGTGAAAAGACCAAATGTCTGGAATTGAAATTTGTAAACAATTTGTTAACTTTCATTCAAAGTTTAGATGTTTGGTTAAAATTTTCCCCAAATGAAATCCTGATCGGTGCTCCTTAACCTGGCAATATGGACACCACCTCAAAAAAATATAAAAGTGAGTTCACTTTTGTAAACAAATGTGAGCACTATATTAACTCATGGAAGTGAGAAATAAGTATGCTAAACACCACCTCCTTCATAACTCGGAGAAGTGCAGAGGGAATTCTTGTGTGGGAGGGCAAATAACAGTTTTGTGCTCTCAGGAAGAAAACAATGATGTGGTCTCACATGCAAAATACTGAAAAAAATAAAGAAAATATAGGGATGTTAAAGGAGTCAGAGAAAATGAAGACATTGTCTTCTATCTTAATTGCTTATTCATATAGAGGATAGGTATAGACCTTCTAGACAAGGTAGAAAATGAAGCCTTGATAAAGAGGTGCAAAGTTCAAACTGTCTCTTTGACATTAAGGATTTGGTTTATTAAGAAAAATACTTGTTCATTCTTAGTGGTTCATTACTGTATTCACAGTTTAAATACAATGCCTTTTAGTGCTAAAGTACACCACCATACTCCTATGATGGAAAAAAAGAAACATAATTTGGCTAGGTGTGGCATTCAGAGATAGAGTCAAATGACAAAGTAGGGAAAATAAGAGCAGCAAAGCGTGGTATATATTTCAATTATTTTTTTTTATTATTTTCAGTGTAAAACATTTATAATTTTGTCAATAGTCATTATTTTTGAAATAGTTTTGCCATAGGAAAGAAATTTGAAAACAGTTGCCATGAATCACACCTTTGGATTAGAAGTTAGGAAAGAGACTGGAAAACACTGAAAATAGTTTCCCCTGCCAGTGAAAACTAGGGGTTTCAACATCTATTTAATGTTAATAGAGATACCTTAAGCTAAAGGTTGTCAGTGAGAGTTTGAACTAGAAGAAATGCTCAGCGTTGGACTAAGTTTTAAACACTTCTTTTCCTGCTCGTTTTCTGCGTTTTATTGTTGAATTCAGTTTATGGGGTGAATGTCTTATGTCAGAATAGGTTTTTTTAGGAGAGATTAAATTTTAATATCTAACACCTCAAAATAATACTCAATAGTTTCCACTTGCTCAGGGAGGTGTTTACCTTAATGGAGATTTCCAGTTACTTCAGAGTAACCAACTTTTCTGTGATTAGACATGAATTTTGACAGGGAAATCCACCCATGTCCTTTTAAGAGATTTTCGAGATATTTCCTTCAAATTAGGAAACGCCTCAACGGGAATTTTCTGCTCCTACCTCAGGTTGAAGATAACTTTCTGCTTATGTCCAGCAATGTCTGTTGGTCTGATAACACATCCCGTCTTTTTTAAACTTACTTGTGAAGAAAGCTCAGTCCTCAAGCTGAACTTGCTTGGAACAGCTGCTTCAAGTTAATTTTCTAGAGCTATTTAATTGTACTCTTTTCCTCAAAACGTCCTTTCTTTTTATTTTCCTTCTAATCTTTTGACAATAAACAAAAAACCCAAATCCATCAACGTTTACACAACACAGCATTCTCCATGAGAAATCTTGCCAGAACAACGAACATAGCCTGCCAAAACAAGACAGCCATTAAAACACACAGAGGCCCCACACTGAGACATATGTTAGAAAATGCAAACTATGTCAGAGAAACCATGTGCAAGCACCAGATCTTACTGATACAAATAAAGAGTAGAAACCGGTACTTCTAGATAAGCATTTGCCACAAAGCAGTCATTCCATGTCTTGGTCTTCTAGACAAACCTTTAATCAAACATGCTGAATATCTTAAGTTAAAAAGATGGGAATCGAAATTCATATTCTGATAAACACTGAAAAACAAGAATAGAACCCCAGATTTGAATGGGGTTTAAATCTGTCCATGTCACACCTGCCTTCTGCTAATCTTTCATGTCCTCTTCATCTTGCTATTTTTGCTCTTCAAATGTTCATTTCTTTTCATGCTTCTCTTTCGTATCACTGTCATACCACAGGTAAAACTACCCATTTTTTTTTAAAAGTAGTTTATTAACATATTAAAATGAAATCAAAATGGTTCTTTATTTCTCTCCTTCACTTGAAGTTTATTTAGATTTGTACCTAAACCAACAAATGGGCTCAGTACCTGTTTTTTTTTGTGTTTGTCCCCATCAACAGTGGATTCAATTTATATGAAGCAATTATCACTTTTATCTTTAGATTACCAAAAGGCTTTAGGTTTGTTTCTGTCAGAATGTACGATTTAACAATGCTTACATTCTGACTGGAAAGATTTTTCAGTAAAATACACTGACAGATGTCATGACAATAAACATAGTAAGTATTAATATATAAATATAAGTTAATGACTGGAATGAATATAGTAAATATATACTCATATCTGAATATATAAATGTTCATTATATACTAGACAGAGGTCTTTGTATCAAGTATTTTCCTATGTATTTTAAAGATATCTACTCTGAAAAGCTTCTCTTAAATAACTGTGTTTGCAGTACTGCTTTAATATTTCTTAGAAAAAAATAACAGGATAATTCATGTATTTGCAGCTCTTGGAACAAAGAAACTCTTAGATTCTCCAAGACCATGTCATTATTATTAGAACTGTTAAATAAATACTTCTGTTCAAAAAAAACTATATTAATGTGTAAAACTATTAGACTAAAATAAAATTTAAATCAGCTTTAAAACAGTTACCTTAAAGATAAAATGTAAATCCAAACATTTAAAGACTAATGGCTATTGGTAAATAGCCCACTCAGGAACTTCTGAAGGATAAAATTTCCAAATTTTTGAAGGTAAAATTTCCAAACCAAAGGAAAAAGCTCAATTATTCCAGCTAAAAACAAGCAAAGAAACATATATATGCAGTTTTTGACAGCTTATAATATGATGGATGGTAGGGCAATTATTTTATATAAATAAAAAGAAACAGTATGCACGTGTCAAAACATTTACACAACTTGTAGGCTAATAACGTACATTATGAAAGTGAACATTTTATAGCAGGCAATACGGTGTACCACGTGAAAACAAAGAGATAAAGATATCTTTTCCTTAGCAGATGAGACTAAGTAATATTAGAATTGCTGGAAGTTTTCACTGGACATTTTAAATCTGATCCAGTTGCTACAAAGCTGTTGTAAGAACCTTTTATGGTTGTACAGGCCTCTGAACTCTTGTTTTCACTTACCATAATTTTTGTTCCTCAGTTCAAAGGGATTTATGTCTTGAGCTACAAGGTTCAGTTCAGATTTTGTTTCATTCTTTGTGACTTTTCTCATTGCTTTTTCATTTTAATCTTTGAAATGTTGACAATAACTGAACAAGTCAGAAGACAACACATTCAGAACAAAAATGTCATACTGCAAGAATTTTACATCAGTGGTATGTGTAGTCCTTGAGTAGCAATACAATAATAATAATAATTCAATGCTAGGTTTATATGAAATGTTTCCAAAACAGAACACAATTTCCTAAAATAATTTTGATGAAACATTCAAATCCTTTACATCCCGAACCAAAGCTTAAGTGATTATTTCACAGGAAACTCTGCTTTTATTTCAGATTATAACAAACTAGATATTCCTTTTAAAATATATATATGTATATATAATACATAAAATAGTTTTTCAGTTGGAAATTTTCTTTTTCAGGGGGAGGTATTCAGCCTTGTACCGACTCACATGATGTACATACCCACACAGTGAATTAGTGCCATATATCTCTTCCATGTGATTTAATTCTGTTTCTTTACACATAAACAAGACTAGGAACATTTCTGTTCATGAGGTGATAATGCTGTTCTACCTCATTTGGGATCCTAGGCAAACTGAGTAGCTTTATGAAAGTCAAATGCAAATAAACAATGCACTACATAGGGATAACATAATTGGAAAATCTGAACATATCGAAAGTATGAAAAGCTGCAGATCCTGCATCTCTTCAGATCACATGTATAAATACAAGGTTTCCTTCTAGTACCTCCAGTGAATAGAGACAAGCACTGGAAGGACTGAACTCTTTATCCCTCTCCCGGCCATACAGAAAACTGTGACAGAAAAATATCCCACTCTTCTTCACTGATCTCCAATTACAGCTCATAAATGTGAGAAATGGCCACAAAAACCTACAAAAGAAAAGTTTCAGGATGTGGGTCTAGAGCAGATTGAACACATAGTTCCTATGATAACAGCACCCCAGCCACTGTGAAACAGATAAAAGGGGAATCTCCCCCTACCAGGCTGACAACTGACCTATTTGAAGTGGCAACATCATGCTTTTAGCAATTGTCAAGTTCACGAAACTGAGGGCAGGTTTTCCCCCTGATTTTCAAGTGCATCTACTTGCAAATACAGTACTCTGTAATTCCTGTAATAAGTTTAAAAATCACAAAAATGATCTGTTATTTGATAATAAAGTCTTCTTATAAATACAAAGGACACACTGTTCAAGCCATCTTATGAATACAAAAAAGCACCAGAGACTCAGCTGATGATGGCCACTATCATCGCACCCTTCATTATGAGTGCAGGTGCCTTTCAGGATAGTGAAAGGTGCAGAAGACAAGGAAAAGATGAAAGGGGGGAAATGGTCAAAGGAGGAGAACCCCCCTGCTTCCTCCTTGCTTCTTCCTTTGCCAGTATTTAGACCAGCTAGACTCACAAACACAGAAGTTCCTAACAAGGGGCTCGAAGACCTCACTGATTATGAGTTTTCTGATTCTGTCTAACCCTCATCCAAGGAATGAAAACTAATACTGGTTTAGGGATGGTTGGGAGTGCATCTGCCTCAAACTTCTCTCTCTCTCTACTGCAAGTGAGAACTAAATGGCCACACGGCTCTTCATTCCTGTGGATGAATAGGAAGGGGGAGACATTCAGCATGGCCCAGAGTGTCAGACCAGGGACATGTCATGGCGTTATGGGAGTGCTGGTATTTAATTCTGCTAACTGTTAATGTATAGTCTTCAGGTATGTGATGCTGCGATCATGTTGACTATCATCAGGTTTGAGGGAGTTTAAAATTTTTTGGTAAAATTCACTGAGTTTGAGTATTTGATATTCACTAGCTTTCTTCATCTTTGAAAGGCCAGAGCTTGACTTAAATAAAACATCTTGATGTCCTTTCTGATACTTAAGTTGCAAGAAAACCACCAAATATATAATGAGGATCCTCTAAGACAGATATGTTCATGTAGCTCTTCCAGAAAAGTCACATATTACTGTTTCTGGGAAAAAACTGAATCAGAGAAGGTCTTGGTCAAGGCTTTATAGATTTGGATGACAAGAGGCAGGATTATTGGAGTACGGAAAATCAGACACTACCCCAAATAATTTTTATATATGTTTCAAGATCAAATCACAATAATTTCTTTTGTTCTAATTCTTCTTCTTACACTATCCTCTGTAGTGCAGTTACTACTTTGGCAGTAAATATTATACAAGGAAAATGGAGACTAGACTGAACTGCATAAAACAGAAATAGACCTTTTTGTGCATCCTACGAGTGCAGATCTCACTCTGCTCTAATTCTTTCAAAGCACTTGGATCACTCTTTCAAAAAAATAAAAATGACAAAAGAATTCCTTATTTTAAGTGGAACTCTTGTAAATGTAGAAGGAGAAGATATTTCTTTCTCACTTGAAAGAGAAGAAGCAGTGCTTGTTTTTGAAGGCTATGAAGAATTTTTTCCTCTAAAAGAAGGCAGAAAGACATTATTCTGTCTTCATATGTGATTAGATATGAAACCAGCACATATTACACTGTGATATATAAATGGGAAAAAAAGCTCCTTGAGATTTCAGAAATAACTTCAGAGTATAAGGTTGGACTTGGCTTGTCTGAAATAGGACAATTTGAAAATTGTCATGTAGTAAACACTTCTTTTTGGCTTGACAGCACATTAATGGCTCTTTAAAAGTCTACTTTATAGTGTTAAGCTGTATGTCTGCAAGGGAAAAGTGACTCTACAGAGTCAGATACCAAGACCACGCATACCTTTCAGAAGTGATGGGCAATTTCTCAGTTATGCTGTTGCTCCTTACACCAGCTGAGTGTCATATATGGTTGATGAAGTAAGCTATGTATTTCCTTGTCTTAGCATAGTAGAAGGGCTGAACTCCTCCACAACATCCTCTGACTGACACAGGTGGGATGGCAATTCAAACTGGGAAGTAGTTGAGTGCTGGGAGGAATAGCCAGTGAGGAAAACCAGAGTCAGGAAAGCTGCAGGATGAAGTGCATAGAAGGTTCAATTTTGCGTTCAAACTTTGGAATGTTTATCAAAATATAATCTGAGGTTTCTGTCCTTCTGTGATAAATTAATGCACATCAGCTCTTGCAGAGAGAAGTCTATTTCTAATATAATCTTACACTAGTTAATAATGCAGACAGAGGTTACAGTGCAGTGGGCACCTAATTTCCACACTCATCTGAGCCCTGTATGATTTTATTAGTTCTAAGAGATTAGCTCACAGTCTTATTTTCTGCAAAGTTTCAGGATGCCTGAAGTTATCGATATGAATAAATTCATATTTGCACAATTTGTCACTAGAATTGTAATGGAAGTAGAAGTAAACTTACAAAGTTTTTATTTAATATTTCAAATAGCAAAATTCTGTTTCTGAGGAAGTAATACACTCTTTCTTTCCCTAAAGAATATGAAAGTCTATATGTGAATTTTATTTTTTAATAATTTTTGGTGGAAACCTGAAATTTAAGGAAGACAGTGATTTTGGAGCAGAAGAATAGAAGCCTTTTTAAGTCAGTGTTAATTGTGTCATAAGGTTCTTGGAGTTACTACACACTATTTCTGTGGACATGAATGGCCAGTGCAGAAAAATTCAGAGGAGTACTTCACATCAGCTTTGAATACTTAAAGTCATGTCCATACCAGAAACCAAAAGAAAACATGAATGCTATTTCATAGCTTACAGTCAGTCAAACTCACTCTTTGTATGATTCAGAGAAATCTGTTTTTATATGAATAATGAAGCCCACTAGAGTCATCGAGACTGGAAGAGTCGATGTATGCCATAAAGAGATCAACTCTTCTGTTGTCTGAACACCAAACAATGCAACCTAAGCATAAGAGTATAACATCTATTATGATGAAGGAAAACTGTCAGAGCACTTTGAGCAACAGTAGTGAAAAGAGCAGGTTGCTGTAATGACAATTACAACTCAGAAGGCACTCCAGGATAAACAGCTATTTTAAGGCTCAGTGAGCAGCAGGGAAGACATTTGGAACTGAGAATTTTCATGCTTGTTCAAACCTGAAGACATTTATTCCATATTTAATTATTTTCTCTTGTAAAGAAGCTCTAATACATGTGGTACAAGCACTCCTTCACTGAAGAGTCTTGGAAACACTGGACATCATTAGGATGTTTTAGAAGGACAGAAATACTTACAACAGTGACAGAAAAAGTTCGTAAATTTAAAGGGGAAAAAATCAAAAGGCTTCTCAGCCTTCATACTGAAAACCAAAACATAAGAAAGTATAAAGCTTTCATCTTCATCCACAAATGAGCTGTGATTAATCTTGTTAAGAAGACTAAGCAAGACAAAAGGGTCTAGACTCACCACACTCCTATGCTGACATCCCATTACCCAGCGTGGCCAAAATAAGCTTATAATCAGACAGCTTAAAAATCAACCACGGAAAGAAACTGATTATGGTTTATTAGAGAAAGCAATTGTCCTGGCCTGGGAGAAGCTTCATTGTTAGAACATCAAATCAGGACTCATCAACTTCCACTGCTCAGAGAAATAGTGACACCAATTTAATGTCCTGAGGGAATTTGAAACTTGAGGCCAAATATTTAAAAATTTCTTTATAGGTAAATTAGAGCACAGGAAGAATGAAAGACCAATGGACAATGCAAGATTTCCAGGACCAGCCTGTATGACACAAATGTTTTCTGCTACATATATAATGTTTCTCAGGGCAATTAGAAATATCAGAAGCATCTCATGGTTTCAACAATACATGTTGGAAGAACATTCCACAACCTAATTTGAGACAGACAGTGATGTTCTTTTTTTTTTTTTTTTCTAAATACAAAGCCAGCATTAATCTCCCTAGCCTTAATTTAATCTTATTATGCCAGATCATATTACATATATATATATATTATAACATATACTATATATAATAACATATCCTATGTTATATCACTTCTGTAAAAATTTTAATTTTCTTACAAAAAGACAAATTTCAATGCATTATTTTCATTCTTCTGACCTATTTCTATAATTCCAGCTGCTTTCTAGAAAAATTGCTATGTAAATTAATTTTAATTTATTTTACATATGTGAATATAATGAAAATTACACATAGAGTCAAAGAAATGGTAAAAAAGTTTTATACTGACAGGAAAAAGAATAGTTCCAACATTCTCAATTATTTTGTGATTACTAGTATTTCATTTTCTTTTAAAAACCTCCCCATCATTATGTCATGATTTAAGACTTTTTATGAATTAAATATATATTTCCGGACAATTACTAGGTTCATTGCTAATCTACGCCCATCAGCCAGCGTGTCTTCTATCATATTCATTCAAGGAACTGGATTCAATAATGAAAGGCATTGCATGGTTGGACAGTTAGCAAACAGGGCATATTCAGCACACTAATTTAAATAGTGCATATTCTTTTCACATTGAGGGAAAAAGGCTGAAATAGCCCGCTCACTCGATTCAAGGACTCTGTTGACCTCCTCAGTTATTAAATTCGTGAGAATCAGAGTGGTGTCAGGAGCACTAATCACATTTGAGATCTTTTGCTGATGCTTAAACAGGTGCAATATCTGAGTCTGGAAGTATTTTACATGCACTTATGAGTTATACAACATTTAGGAGTTTCTCTGCTTTTTCCATTTGCTTTGATGGCAAACAAAAGGGGAAAAATAATGAAAATAGCTCAGTGACAGAAGAGATACACAGAGGAATTAACTTGTTCAAGGTCCTGCACAGCTGCAGTCATCCCAGTAGTTTCCTAGACTTTTCTCCAAACCATGCAATAACCTGGCAGCAAACAAAAATTAAATTTTTGCTGGTAATTGGTACAGTGAATACAAGTTGTACAAGAGGTAACCATTGCTGACTTAAGGAATTACATATAGATTAATTTTATGTTATGCCTCAGTTACCCCACAAATTAGAAAATACATAGACACAATTTTATGAGGAAAAGAATATGTTCAGACTAATTATTTGCTACATTATAGAAGTTCTCCTATTGGACAAGCTTGTCTAATTCAGACTAGACTTTAAACCAACAGTACCATTACCTTTGCAACCTCTTTCTGAATAAAAGACACTTAAGGATAGGCTCTTCCGTAAAAGCATCCTCTTCTTCAAATTGTTTCTCACTGGTGATGCAGATGTTCAAGTCATTATTTAGTGGATATTTTCTTACTTTAAATTATGTAATACAGGTTTGCATTTTTCCCAATCTTTTCAAGCAAATACTCAGAATACAGCAAAATATATATTTCTTCCTTTTTGTCTCAGGGGGACAGAATAGTAATTCCTTATTTAGACAGCTTTTATTATTTTCCCCCTCCAGAAATAAATAATCTGAAATGAGGATTGCATTATATAAAACTCTCCTAGATTACCAAATATTCTACTACAATCTAAGTTTTAGTAACTTTATGTAGTTATTAACTAGGACAAAAACAAGATTAAAATGAAACAATCAAGAATTAGATCATAAACTAGATAATTTAGCCTTTTTTTTCTGTTTTCTTTGTGGGTTTTGGGGGGGCAAAAATTATGGATTTATCTTAAAAATGGTATCAGCTTCAAGTAGTGATGACACTATGATATAACACACTATAAGTGTTCTACAGTCACGAGTGAAACAGAAGACTTCTTTTAGGCTGGAAAACTTTATTCTAGTAATTCAAAAGAAAAAGGCATCAATAATGGGAAGAGAAGCAGACAGCACGTTCCCTGTGTGAACAAATGCACGCAGTCACTCCAGTCACAGTCCTGTTGAGTAGATGCCAACCAGGTCTTGGGAGGCACCACACAGCCTGGCTCTCTCTTAAACCAATTATCCCCCTCTGAAATGTGAGACAACCCAAAACATGGGTTTGCAGTGGAGATGTACCCCAACCTGAGTTACCCAATATTGTGAGCAAGTCACAAAGAAAATCAAGGAGAGGGCACCCATGTCCTGAGTCTTGATCCTATGTTCATAGAGAACCATATTTTACCAGTTTTCCCAAATGTCACTCTTTCTGGGTTTAGAAGTAAAAAAAAAAAAAAAAAAAAAATAACAATTTGAAGTACAAAATCCAAAAAGACACTTATTGGAAAAAGTTATATGAAGTATTTGATGCAAAGTCCTTAGGACTGTAATGTGTCGTTAAAAGCCATCTTGTTTCCTTTGAACAGATCTCCTGGCTGGCAAGTTGCCTGGAAAGTCTTTGATAACAGACCTCTTACAAACAAAAAGTTGTATATGGAAAGAGGATCCAGTAAAATCACTTTGTCTTGTCTGTTCACAGTCCACTCAGAGACAGGTTCTTATAAATAACAAAGGGCTGTATACTTAGCTCAAGCTGTGCCTTTCCCATCAAGATAATGATAGATGGCTTTAAAACTTGTGCAGCACTAGACTGAGATGAATGACCTGTTTGGCTTCTTACTCAGCAGTACTGTGTTTGGGGTCGGTTTGTTGTTTTTTTGAGGGGAGGGTGGCTTTTTTTCCCCTGGTTTTTCATTACATAGTTTTCACATGCATAAGAGAGATTAGTGTTCTTTGGGAAATGGAAATTGTTAATGCACATCCATCAACAGAGAGCAGGGTGAACAGAGATAAACATTACACAGAACACATTTCATTTTTCATCAAATTCATAAAGAAATGTATTCATTTTTCAATAGAGGGCTAAAAATATCTAGCATTTGCAACTATTCCTACATGTATATCAACACAATTCATAAGTCTTAATTCATTAGACTAATGTGTTTATAAGGCAGCTGAAATGTCAAAGCACTGCTAGATTTAGTATAAACTTAAATTCCATTACCTGGCAGGCATTAATTGCTTATGGAGCGTGGGGATTCTTCCCAAGGGTCTTATATGTTTCCTTTTGTCATTTTGCTAACTATTCTGTCTAGACGAACTTAAAGCCCTTAATCCACCATAGGGATCAATAAACTGCACAATAATTCAGTCCTAATAATTAGCTTTCACTTAAACACAAATGGTCGTTTCATTGTGAACTGCAGTACAAAATGATAATGCAATAATTAAAAAGACAGATGAAAGAGTGACTTAATAGGAAAGAGGCCTTACTGTTCAATTAGAGACATTACCATTCAACCTTTTTATTACTGCCACAACCTTTCAATTTTTTAAAAAATTATACTTCAAGCTATGCTCATTTAACACCTGACAGTATCACTATTACATGCACAGTCTTATGATATGAGCCTCGCACTACAAGACTGATGCAAGCCAGTTGACTTTCTGAAACCAATAAAATGATGAGCATTTACTGCTAAGGTCTACAATTTGTATATAAATCACAGCACTACAGTTGCCAAACGAGAAAGTTTCTTTTTTAAAAAAGCTCCTTTGTCCCCAGGAATATGAGGAGTATTTTGCAGCCCTTTGCAAAAACATTATCATGTTACTCCTCTAAGAACTGTGTTAAGATATATTGGAAAGTAAATTCTATGACTTTCTACTCTTTTTACAATACCAGTTTCCTGATAAATCAGAGAGTGCTAAACTCCCTCTCTTTGCTGATACAGCAATTTAGCTACAATAAGTCCAAAAAGGTACAAAACTTCATTAACCTTTTAATACAGCTTCACAGATGTAGGATGATAGATATATTTGAAACCTTATGATCAAAGCAATGGCCTAATAGCAAGATCTTTCACTTTACCTTTGCCTTTTCTTGCTTTCATTTTAATTTCCGCTATACCTTAATACATTGACACAACCAGAATTTTACACAATCTTACCAGCAGATGGAGAATCCATAAGCAGTTTCTGTTCAAGTCAGCTTCTACAACTGCTGGTATAGTTTTTTCTTTGCTCAGGCATGGCTTTGCTCTTCATTAATGAACATGTTCCTATTTCTGTTACTCCTATACTCTTTATATTATAGAGATCTAATATTTGATGAAGTACAGTGGCAGCACAAAACACATTGACCGCCAGTGGAGAGTTCCTATTACTTTAAGCACATACTAATTTATCTTTCAATAAAACCTGAAGTCATTGCTAAATAAGAAAATGAAAAATGTGGTTTTGTATTGGAGACTTGGGACTCAACTGGACATAATCCAAACTTCTGAACTGCAGAACTCCAGGTTTGTAAAATTTGGATTCACAAGCCTCTTTGAGAAAGGTGTTTCTCCTCTACATGAGTTGAGGGATGGAGATGAAGAAACTGAGTAACACAGAGAAATTAGAAAAACCTATGAAAAAGGTGGAAGAGAGAAACTTTAGTCCCATAACTAGTAAATGGTTGACCAGTTATAGGTGAAAGGATTGTTGCTTTTCTCAATATCTTGTAGATATTTTATTGCAAATTGCCAACATGATTTGTACCAAGCTAGAAAATTACTGATGTTACTTATTTAGATACTGCTGACCACAATTCTAGGTTCAAATATTTTGAAATAATTAAAATTCAGTGCTCGGTAAAAGAATTGAGAATATATTCAGCGTGGCTTTTTTCAGATGTCAAAATGAATATCAGAGTATAGAGTGTTTAAGTTTTAATCAGTCTTTCTTTAGGCACAGTATAGGATTTCTGTATTGAAACAAAATGACCAACATAACCATGACTGTTGTGTTTGCCACTAATGCCCCAAACTCCCTGTCCAATAGTCACACACAGCAGATGGCTGATGTAAAAAATCTGAAGTCAAGTAAATTCTATCACTACTTGGTTCAGAGAATGGTCCCAAACTTTCATTTTTCATATATCATCACTAAAATGCTGCATGAGTTCATGTTGTTTTAAGTGTTTTTCTTTGAAATATCAATCCATAGCTCTCCGAAAGAGTTCAAAGTCAATTTTGCCTCTTTTGCAAAATGCAAGCTAAATTGAATGAAAATCATGTGGTATGAGGTAGGCTCTACTTACACAGCAATAAGTTAAAACAAGTCGTGTTATGTCTTGTGCATTCTTTTTACATCTTGAATATTGAAGACCATGAAAGTTCATGAGATCATAATTTGAAACAAGTTTCTCCTACCAGTCTTTCTGCCAAGACACTCAAAACATCACCAGAAGCAAATTTTGTGCTACTGCCTCTCCCCACCTCCAAACCCAGCTCTACCAGAGATGAAAGGTTGCTAGCACATGTCCAGACTGACTTATTATACCCCCCAGCTGGAGAAACTGAATAAAATTGAATAAACAAAGGAAGAATTTGGGCACATCCAGAGAGAGAGTTACTAGTGATGCTGAATTATTTTTTTGCCTTTTTTTTTTCTTTTATATATTCTCTATATTCTTTACACATACATTTGTAGCTGTGAAGCCTATTAATGTATTCGTAGTAGCCAGTACTTTTCCCTACCCTGATAGGCAGAAAGACAAAACACAGTCCAGAGGCTCTAAGCTGGGGGTCCAAGGCTCCTATCCTATGCTGGTTCTTCCTGGGAACCAAGGTTGAAACCAGCTCTTCAAGACACATTTTCATAAACAGATTTTAGTTCCTGTCTAGAGGAGGGTGGGGGGGGATTCAAAAAGGTTGAATTAGGGAGGAATTACCTCACCACGTATTTCTCTAATTGAGGATTCTTGTCAGATACGCTAATTTGCAAAACCCATGGAAATAGTATATGTGTTATGCTACATGTGCATCTTTGGTGTTTTCCACCTGGCGAAAGGATCCTTTCCACCTGCACTTAAGGATCCTTATAAAGGTAACCCCTTTTTATCACCCTAACTGTGTCCGGCTCATGATTTTAGGACCAGCAAAAAGGCATCACTAGAAGCTGCTAACAGCTCGTGGCTTCTCCCACTGAAGTCCCCACAACTCCCTCTTCGCAGCTCTAAAGCAGCCTATTTCAAAGTGATCTTCTGACTTTAACATATTGCTTGCACACAGAAAAGTGATTTCCGTCAATGATGCATGGTAGGAGCAACATGATTCCTGAACAAAAAAAGGCACGCAGCTGCAAAATCCAGCAAAAACATAGCATTCATCACCATCTACCAAAGTAGCATAAGATGAAACATTTAATTCAAGATATACCTTGAACTGAGTGTGACTGCATATAGACAGGTGGAAGCAGAGAAAAGCAGTACTAGCCATCAGGCTTCAATTCAGCAAGGTTTAAAAGCATTTTTAAAGTTAGACATACACTTCTCCAGAAGAATGGGTAGTCCAGAGAATACCCATGTCTAAAAAACTCTTAATGTGGCATGAGAAACAGAAAACCACTACGAAAACTAAACTTCCTTCTAAATGTAAGCAGTGAAAAAGGCATCAGAAATCGCAGTCACCTCTTTTCAGACATTGGTCATAAACTGAGGAAAAAATACTCAGCGAATAAGGTACTCCATTATTGCAAGGTTTGTAAAAGGAGGCAGAGCTTGTTGGGCAGGATGATATTGTTAGGGGTGGAGGACTAAAAGAACTAGCATTAAAAGTTATTAATTTTTGAAGTGTGTCAGCTGCCTAAATAAGACAGAGAGTTAAGGATATTAGTTTTTCTAAAAAATTGCCCCTTTTTCCTCCAGAGATTATCACAGCCACAAAAGGGTTGCTATGATTTTTTTCAGTTAAACCTAAGTGTTCATTTTATCAAACACTTCTTATTGATAAATTGTCATGATTATTTTTTAATAGTTCTGTAACATTCTCAGTTGTACACATGAAAAATAATGTACAATCAGGACATATTTTGAACCTATATTCTATAGCCAGAGAGACTGAATGTATAGAGTGGTGTTGGTAACATGCGATTTTCTCAAACCCCTCAGTTTCAAATATCTATAGTGTTAGGAGAAGTGGTTTTCTAGGATATTAATATAAAATATCAAGCATGAGATATGTACACTAAGAGTAATATTATCCATATAACACTGCCATTACCTTATATGATGCATTATATTATATGATGCATGCAAATGCCACAAAAGTATGATGAACATTCAGAGTCTTCTTTTATGCAGACCGAGAAGTCTGCAAAATCTGAAAAGCTATATATAATTAGGCAAACTGTGGTCTCAGTCTTGAAATTAAACACGCTCATACATTCTGTTGCTGTATAGCTGTATAGCAGGTACAGGTGTTGCTATACCTCTCAGCTTGATAGCTCTTGAAACTTCAACAGCAACATCTAATAACACTAGGTGCTGTATCTCACTGGCCTCAGATAGTTATCAATAGCTAATAAATGCCAAGGACCTGCTCCTTCTACTTGATGGAAAAGGTAATCAAGGTTTAATGAGTGCCAAGAATCACATTGTAGTCCATTGCTTGCTACATAACTGGAGGTTAAAAATGTAAAATTTAACTCTGCCACTAAAAATGTTAGAGGTACAGTGTATTTCCGAGATCACCATCATTCACAACTCTCTGCTGCTTCCATAGCAGAGGGTTATATGTGAAAAGCAATAAGCTTAGCACAAGTTCTTCAAAATTGAGATGCTTTATACGGAAACTGAGATAATTATGTAAATATGGAGGTTTTCTGCTCTGTTTTTTCAAAATGTGTGTACCTTGTCTGAACCCCTAACTTGATATGAAGATTACATTCTGACGGCATTTATCTGGCATAGGTACACAGCTTAACGAGGAAATGCTTGTGATGGCAAGCAGTTTAATGAGGAAGTTATGGCAGTGTATTTTATCTGTTAGGCTTATGTGTTAAAATAGACAGTAATTTTTAAAAGGTCATTTAGACAACTCATGGTCATATAAAACAACACAATTCTAGTGTTTAATAACTCAACAGATTTGAAATATCACTGTCAAGACAAAGAACAGAGAATAAAGAATTCTTTTAAGTACAATTTAATTAGATAAAGCAGTTCATATTATCTAAAAGTAGATTTTAAAATAAAGATTTAAAATGTTGTGATACCAATAAAGGAAAACCAACATATACAGAAATAATGAAAACCAGACAGTCAGCAGTATACAGGATTATTCTTGACTACCGACCCAGAAGTTTAAATATCACTTGCTTTTGAACCATTGGAAAGACATTGTAATGTTTATCTCTCTAATCTTAAAGTAACAATGTTTTGGAAACAAATTAAGTTTTATGAGTCATTCCATAGGATGTCAAGTTGTTCAGATCATCTGCTGTACGCCTTGCTCACAGTGAACTCCATGCCGAGTTTACCGAAACAGGATGACAACTGGATGTTGGAAGTTTTTAAAATAAGAAACAGTATATTTAACGCAGTACCATAGTAACATAAAAATACTGTACTTATCTGCCTCATGTCTGTACTGTACACAACAATACAAGTTCTTTCACAGAGGAAATATTTTTGAAGCAATAGTTTATAACAATCTACAACTATTTTAAAAATGAGGAATTCTCTTGTTCTAGTATACATCTCTCTTAATCAATACAAAGAATTTGATTTCTAGTGAGGTCAATATTTTAACCTTCTACAGGTAGTTATTTTCCATTGCTCCATGACAAGAAAGATAAAATTTGGATTATATGCAATGATTCCAGATCCAAGCACCTTCTTCTCTCTTGCCATAGAAATATGTATTTCTCTCCAGATATATCCATGCAAAGAAAAAAGGAAAATAAAATTAAATAAATGATGTGGCTGACAGTGTGTACATGGATTACAATTTTATTTTCAGTTCTGTATAGAGTTTGATTAAACTGACCATGGCCTAGCAACAGAGAGACAAAGTAAAAGAAAGGTGATGGAAAACATGTTACAGATTTTGTTACAGAAGTATACTTACTTAAGCATTGCCATTGAACTTTTCCATTTTATTCCAAGGACGTTTTGGAGGCATTTTGCATTTCATGTTTGACTTTATGCCAGATCATGTTTGACTTTATGCCATTTATATATCTGAATGTAAAATGTTATCCTAAAGTCATCTAAGAGGTAATGGGAGTTTCCAGCTTTTACACTAAAGCGAGGAGATGCAAGAGCTCTAACAATCCTAGTCATTGACATTTACAACTATGGGGTTTGTTTTTAATACAGGGCAGTGAGCAATGTACTTAAGGCATCAGAAGATGGTTTATAGCACACACTAAAGGTGAATCACTTTTTTAGTAGATTTATTAGCTAGAGGACCTGCAATCTCTAGAGGAAATTTAGCCAGTTTTAACCCAAGTAGTGCTGCCTCTTATAGTCATTTCCTTTGAAATTCTCAGCAGATCTCAGGCATCTAAAATGTCCTATTCAGGGATGCTTCTTTTTCCCCAGCTGGTTTCTGCCACCTTGGGTAATGGCAGAGTACTCATTAACAAACTAATTGATTTTTATTAATTATCTGTGGTGTAATCTTTTTTACTGATTTTTCCCCTAGTATCTAAGCTTATTAACTGCAAATACACAGTCAGTATATAATTAGTCCTGAAGTGGACTCAATGACACTCATTGATTTTAAAATCAAATACACTGATATATATAAATATATATAAACCCCTATGTTGTAAAGTATTATTACCAATATGAAAAGAAATTGCCAACAATTTATGAAAAAAAATTCATAGACTGAAGATATGAAATAGGATTATCTAAGAAACCCCTAGCATAAACTGACCTATTAATGCACAATTCTCACTCCCATGTTTGATGCACAGACTTTGAATGAAACAGTCCTGAGTGGTAATAAATGCTACCAATATTATAATTAAATATGGCTACCACTATTATTTTTGCTTTTCAGGGTTTTCTTCTGAATATATGTAATATGTAATTTATTAATTAGATATTAAACACTTTTAAAATATTGCACCTGGATATTTGTAGTTTTCTTACAAGTAAATTGTCAGCACCTTCTGTGCGAACTGGGAGAGATATTTTAGAATATCTATCTGACCTTTATGAAACTAATTTTAGTAAGCATAGCCCAGTTTTATTAATTGTCATAAAAGCAAAAAGCCACTCATCTGGGCTAGCTTTCATATAATGCCTGATAAAAGACAGTGACAGAGACCAATTAACAATTCCACACTGTAGCTGATTCCTTATGGCTTCCTGGCCATTAGACTTCAACTGTTAAATAAAACACCAGAAATAATAAAACCTCTGGTTATTGTAGAGTCCATTCCTCCTTCATCACAAATAAGGCACTCCTCAGAAAGAGGATTTGAGTCTTACTGCACATTTCTTCATTGTGAACCAGGCAGTAGTTTAAGAAGTTGTTGACAGCAAATGAGATGATCATGAATACTTTCAAGGTCCTATGAAGGACCCACTACATACCCACATGTAACCAGTAAAATAGCGCCTGGTAATTATTTCAAGCAACTGATTCTGGCTAATGTTATGATCACATCCACCCCTCATGAGTTCATGCTATATTTGAACATTTTATTTATTGGAATAGATATCTCAAAATTATTACAATCTCTTATTACTAGATTGTTGTAAATATTAAGCTTTCACATTTGATTTTTCATAAATACAGTAATTGGTCAGATATCACATATTGCTGTTTTTATTAATTGACCCACCAAAGCTCTGATAGAACATGGATGGAAATTAGATCTCAGTTCACATGCACGTTCACAAACATGTACCCCAAAAGAAGGTTTGTATAAACATAGGCAACAATAAATGCTATTAAATTGGAGCACAGAATAAGAATGCAGTGGGAGAGACATCAAATTGATTAAAATATTTGACTGATTGTTCAAATAAAATTCTCTCAAATTCCTAAAATCACTGTACATTAATTGTTTCATGTGTTCTAGCTCCTGCTGGCTGCCAAATTACTAACGTTACTATGAGAGAAGTAAAAAAGGTATCTAAAAATCACCTTGGTATTCTAAGTTAAAAATAGCAATAACAACAATTTATGTCAGATGTTCCCAGGCAAGCAAGATTAATCTATTTGGACAGATCATCTGCAACCTAAGTTATGAAAATTCTGACCCATTATTTAATGGCATGTGAGGTTTAGCTGATCAGTGGTGGCTAGACAGATTTTCAGTATTTAATCCCTAATTGTTAACAGTCTTTCTGAAAATCATTGATCCCTCTGGTCTTTTCAATAAACCATCTTTTTTTTCTTACAAATGTGTTGTGGCTCTGTAGAGAGGCAGTTAATATTTCTAAAATAAAATTACAGGTTTGATCACGAACTGCAAAATAAGCCCTTGAAGAAACAAATGTTGGGGTGCAGTAAGGTCAGTCAGACTGAGGAGAAAACTGAGTTAAAGGGGAATATTCTAATAGCACAACAACTCCTGTCCATAAAGGTAACAGATCCATGGTATGCAGTTGTTAGGAAAGAAAGTGTACAATTCTGTCCAGTCCATATATTTGTATGCAACAGTACTTAAAGTGGCATTTAGTTTATTGTTCCCAGAAGAAATTATCAGAGAGGTCAGGTTTCCTTGACTTAGACTAATGATAATCTCAAAGACACATTATTTATTTCATTTACTCCCATTATATGTGTACCTGGTAGATCAATACAGTCCTATTTCTGCACCATCACAAAAAAGTTCAAAATCAGATAACTGTGCCACACAGTTTTTGCATGAAAAGAACTAGTACTATTCTTTTAGTCTTATTTATATAATCAAACTCCAGGGGCAACACATCAAACAGCACCATAACCACTGTCATAATTCCTGGGGCATTTTCCAAAATATGTGTTTTAAAAATTACAGAATTTTCAGCTAAACTTGCCACTTGCCACTTGCCATCATTTGAGAATGATCTAGCTCCATGCAATTACTGTGTTTTCTGGAAATGAGTTCTGCTAAAGTAAGTTATTATGACGGGAGTACATCTGGAAGATTAAATATTCAGTATATCAATAGAAACTTGTAAATGTCAGTTCTCCCCTCCCCGCATTAAAGTCTCTTCAAATATGCTTACTAAAGCAAAACTAAACTAGTTATTACAACAGATGAAGAGAGCTCTTTCAATCAGCCTTGAGCAAAAGTAGTTGCAACAGTTCTAAATACACATTTTTGCCACTGGTATATTGTTTTAAATCCTTACCCCATGAATCATGCTGGTTCCACTGCATCAACTTTTAAGTAAAACTGAAAATATCACTCACAAAAATCTGTAACACATTAGGCCAAAGTGTCTGTGTACCATTAGGCAGATAGATGAATAGGCACGTGACAAGAGAAATACATGCAAATATTAACACACAAAACCCAGATGCATCTAGATATAAGATATCATATGCATTGCATAGCACAAGCTTTTCCAGCAGTTTCACTCAGCTGCTTTTTACTAGTGGAAGCAAATGCTCCATATCTTGAGTATTCAGCAGAAACTTCCCTTAACAGCTGAAACAGAGAAAAGGACCTTCCTCCTGCTACACACACAGAGGGTTCAGTTATATAAAAATTTTTATATCTATATGCTTCTACATAAAGGGCTCTATACATTCTTTGTGCTTCTGTGAGAAAGAAAGGTGAAATCTTTATTTCAGACACACAAACTACACCAAGCGATATAATAAGATATAATATGACATGATGCAAAAACATGAACTCAACATTTAAACAATAGTAAGTTGAAGAAAATTACCAACTTCCATTAGTTGTATTATCTAAACAGTTTCCAGTGTGGCTCTCCAGGTTCATATACGTTTTGGATACTGGAAATCAATCTGACAATCATCTCTATTTTGACTTGATGAGATCTAAGCAAACTGAGGTCTAAGAAGCATTTACAGAAAAATTGGGAATTATACTAAAAAATGAAAGGGAATGCTAAAGATGTCAAAGCAGGAAGCCTAGTCAAAGAGGTAATACCTATATCTTCTTCAATAGCATGAACATGAGCACAAGTTTTATAATGAGATGACCCTGACCTGCCACTTTCTTTTGCAAATTACTACTGCCTTAATTATTTGCATCCATGAACTCAAATGAAAATACTTAAGGATATATCAATATGCTCATAAATCATCTGCAGGCAATAAGTAATCCAACATAGATAATTAGAGAATTTACGGAAGGCTTACTCCTTCTGTTTATCTGCTCATGACATTTGCAGTACAGCCCTAACAGCAGGATAATTACTAGATTTATTCATCAAACAAAATCACGCCTTCTGGGAATGCACAGTGACTCTGGTTTTAGGACTAATAAAGACATTTTTCACCAAAACTCAAGTACTAATTTGCTCAATAACTAGCTGCAATAAGCTTTTATGGAAGCACTCAAAGAAAAGGCTTGGCACCAGAGGGCAGATAATTAAAGGTGCAGTATCCCATACAAAAGTCTCTGAACAATTCCCTGACCATATTAAAATTTAATTGTTGAATGTTAATTGAAAAAAAAAAAAGTCATTACTGTTCCCTCTGTTTAAGTAATTATTCTTCTCACATAAAAATATGTAACTATATGTATACAACAAAAGAAAACATCTAAAATTTTAAAAAATATATATTTTCATTAATTTCCAGTAACACCAGGAAAACATCAAGAAATAAAGAGACCTCTCAGCTCCTCTACTTATTTTTTAGCAAAATTGGTGAAATTATTTTAAATATTTGTGGAAAAATATGTATGTAGACTAGTGCACTGTACGAGTACCCAAGTTGACAACTACTTCTCTTACTGCACTACAGACAGAAAACTTCCAATAAAAAGTAAAAAAAGGAAAGCAAAAATCCCACTCTATTTGGTCAAGGTGACAAGGATGGTATAATTCCTACTGCTGCAAAAATTTAAGGAAGTTTTGCAATTTAGCCCAGCCTTTCCCTAAATATTTTGATAATAATTTTTTTTATGTTAGTCCCTTTCCTGAATTTCTATTCTCCAAACCAGAAATCCAAAAGTTCCTGAAGCATACAAATTGACAATAACTCTTTCTCATTTCCTCAGAAATTAAAAATACAGCTTTTATAATACTGGCCATGTAATGGACATGCACATTCTCCATGCAGTGTCAAAATTTGGCTGTTTGGGACAGGATGGGTTTTCCCTGAGACACTAAGCTTTTACTGTACCAGAATGCAGCACAGCCCTGGGCCAACTGTCTGCTGCAGAGAAATGATGAACTACACAAAATGCAGACTTTTAAACTAGTATTTAATTGTTTAATGTCATGGCTCTTGGTAGAGCATTGTTGCTTGAAAAATAAATTGGGTAATTCAATTAAATGGCTACAGAAGATACATCATATCAGCTGTAGAGAGGCACTAACCCCAGCTTGAACTTGACGTCCCACATTGCTTCACTTATTTGACAAATGGATTCTTGAAAATAATTGAAACACATGGCTGCCAGCGTAGGTCAATAATACTTTTTTGCCATTCAGGCTCTTAACAGCTTCCATTTTTTCTTGCACTGTGCCATTCAGGGCAAAGATTGCATTTTCCTGGTAAATCATGCAAACATTATTACTAAAATGGGACTAAATGCAATGAAAATGGACTACATAAAAGTAATGGCACTTAAATAAAAGAAAGACCATCTACTAGGGCAAACACTTAATGTCAGATTTAAATACTATATGATATTGCTTCCATTATAAACTTGTATTATAGATGTAAGAAGGCAAGCTCACTAACTGTACACATGCTATTATTTGTTTAGCTAAGCTAAGCAGTGTTAACAAGAGAGACCAGTGAGAGAAGGCTCACCTATTAACCAGTTTGGAATATTCATATATTTTATTTGGTTTGCATTAAACGGCCAGCACACAAAAGTATAGTATGTCATAGATGCAGAAGAGATGCTATTTTTAATTTCTTTAAGCATCAGTTTTAACTTCTTGTAGTGAACACCAAACCTGTCTGGAGGCAGATGTTTCTTTAGTGTTTGGAAAAGTCTTTGGAATGACAGATGTAAGAAGTATTAATCAAAAATCCAAATCCTGCAGAAAAGAAAATCACATTTATTTGCACTGATAAAGTTACAATTTCTTGGTAGAATGATTTACACTCAATAAGTCAGAGAGGAAGCACATCAAAATCAAATATTAGAGAAGTGTAGCAGAGAGACTGTTGGCATTTCACCTTAGTGTTTCTTTTATCTCATCCAATTTCTCATTGCTTACAAGTCTCATATTTGGTAAATCCCTCCAGCAAAAAACACAGATGTTTGTGGAGAAGCGGCTAGAGGTTTGCCGAATGGCAATTACAAATAAATTAAAACCCCAAACCAACAGAACAGCAAAAAGCAAGAAAACAAACAAACAAACAAAAACCAACTGGTAAACAACCTCTGTGTACCAGACTTCATCTTTCATTCTCATACTTGGAACAAATATTTCATTTCCCCATAGGTATAAGCTAATGGTTCTTTCCTTCAAATCCCACTTAGGAGAAATTAAGTTTTAGCAGCCATTTAACACTAAGCCTTTCACTCATACTTTGGAATTAATACCAAGATTTCAATATACTAATTCAATTATGTAGCGTTATGGGTAATATTCTTAACTTAGATCTAGTAGAAAAAAAATTTAAACCATCTTTCTTATCTGCATTTCTTCCATCATAACAGCAGAGTTTTATGCTTCTTACTTACTTCGTCATCATTTTTATTCATAGAAGTAAAGACAGATTTCTACATCTAATAATGCTCCAGCTGCTGAAGAAATTTCACTGCAACTTCAAAATACACTTAAAATATTACATGATACTGTAGCTAGCATAGCAAATCTAGTTTAAAATAGCCAGTCTATGTGTGCAAATAAAAGAGAACAGAGTATAAAAAGCATGACAATCACAATATTACAAAAAATTTAAAGGAAGACTCACCAAAAGTTATTTTTAAAATATTTTCAAAATTATATTAACAAGCTGTCATCTTGATGCACCTAAATGTAATATGAACTCATTGAATTCTTGCTTTAATAGTTTGGCTTTATGTTTTGTGCAGTGCTTAGGACAACAGCTTTACAATTTTACATAACATTTACTGCAGTACATTAAATAATAATCTTCTGGGGAGTGCTTCCAAAAGCAACCTTGAATCCTCCAAAATTAAGCTTTGCCAGCAGCTTTCCCAGCTTGGAGCTCACTGCTCAAATGTCTACTTAGACACTGTTTAGCACACACTGCCTAGTACGTATTTGCCCAGCTGAGGTTCGGAAGATAAACAATATTTCTTTCCTTTCTCATAACAAATTGAATTATCTGTGCCTTGAAGAAAGCACTTTTTAATAAACATATATCTTCCCAAGCTCCTCTCCCATATTATTCAACATATGCCATCACTGTTCTGAGATAAATCTAAATCAACAGAAAATGCAAAATAGCACAAAAGCAGTGCAAACTGTTTCATGCTCTGCCTGTGTTCCATTCAAACAGTCTCAGTTTTTGTCTTTTAAATTATTGTTAAGTCCATAGCTACTGAGAAAGCTGCCCTGAAAATTAGCGGCACAGTGAGCAGAAAGACCTTCCAAAAATTTGGAAAAGACAAAAACGTAGACAACCATGAAGGTGTATGGAAATATGTTTCTTATAATGTAACTCATTACTGTGACTTAAAGCCACCTGTATGACCCTCCTGTAATGGGCAGAATTCAGAAAGGCAGCTGAAATGGATGAAGAGGAAAATGATGAATTACTGGTCATAACCCTCCTCCTTCTGTGTAATCTGACAAACCACAAGTGCCTTTGTATATTAATCAATTCCCATCAGATAGTTAAGGAAAAAATAACACAAACTATTATTTGAGAGGAAATAGCAAATCAGTACTTTTCTTCAGAAATATTATAAAAATTAAGAGTTTGTTCCAATGTTTTCCAAAATAAAATTAACCCAGCATTTTATACTTTTACTATTTTAAATTAACTTTAAAAGTCTGATTGCACTGTTAACTGCATATTTTTCTAGACTATCAGCCAAATATTGGGAGGGGGTGGTGCATGGGTACATGTGTTATTGTTTGTGGGCTTACACAGGGAGTTTTGAGAGTTAGTGTTGCCAGCCCTTGAGCTCAATTTCAGCATGGTATTTCAAAACTCTCAAGGCTTACTTTTCTCAATTAAGGATTATGGAAACAGGCCTGGTGAGCCTAGAGGGTTTTGAATTGTGCTTGTCAAATATTAAGCAAACATCGGTATCTCCAGGCTCACAAAGCTCTGATGAAACGATGTCTATGAAATTAGATAAATCAACAGGAAATACTATCTGATATATGTCAGAGGTAATTTCATAACAAACAGTATATGAGAAAACAGCAACTACACCCTAATGCTTTAATTGACTCAGCTACTAATAATATTTTAAAAAATTATCTTTGCAGGTCAAAATACAATCCACAAAAATAAGATATTTTCACATAGCTTTCTGCCAAATAATATCCACAAACTCATCTGCAAACCAAATACCCTCAGCATGCAACCAGTCAATTAGGTGTGTATTTATCTTTAAGTTTTTAATTTGTGTCACTTGGGATACAAGTCAGTTCTCCTAATTAGAATATATCCATCAAGATTAGAAAGTAGGCTTGGGCAAATTTATAATGAATCTGTTTTTAAAAAAAAAATACATAAAGTACATTGTAAACTAATACAACATTTAGGTTTAGGTTGACTCTTCAAGGGTCAGAATTCAAAGTCTGCCATACTGGTGTGTCCCTTTTAGACCAACAAAAAGAGATCCTTAGTGTGTGCCTGGGTCCCATTAACGACCATATTGTATTGCATCAAAGAGTGAATTTCATGAAGTAACAACTTCAATATTAAGAGTATGGACAGTGAAGCAGATGGTAGAATAAACCACTGAGTTTTGTGCCATTGACAGTCACAAGAATTTTAATATGTGCATGTAGAAACAGAAGTATGTTGTAAACTGTATTTCTTAAATAAATGTTGAGAGTACTACTGTAGGGGTGAAGGACAAGGGGGTTTTTACACCAGTATTTCAAGTTCAGTCTGTATCAATGGGTATACGATAAAGCACTTCAGGAGGCTAGTCACAGAGTCTAAGTCAGACAGATATTTTGAAAATCACCTTAGGGGCCAATCTCTCCACCAGGAGAACAGTCAGCTAATTTAGCTAACTCAAGTACATACTAATGTAAAATATTAACAACCCCCAAGGAATGTATATAATCTTATCCAAAAAACAACCTTGTAGACTTGGTTGGAGTCAAAGCTACTCTGCCAAAAGGTAGGTAGATAAAAAAATCCAAATCAGCTGCTGAAATCAGCTCCAGAAATCCAGTGAGCAAGAGCTCAGGTGGGTTGCATACTTCAGGTTCGTGGAAAGGAATCCTTGCCTATCAACCTATCAGAGTTGTCTTCTGTTTAGGAGGTTATTTGTCAAGGTGCAGATGAGGAGGTGTCAGGGCAGATTTCCTTCTTTCTCCCCTCCTTTCCCCACCAACAAAAGACCGAGCTCACCACAGAATGGATTCTTGCAGAAACTTGGACTATGCCATTTCTTGAATGATCATTCTGAATGGACCAAAGCAGAGACTTTGCCATTTATATCATATGAGGAGCCACCCTGTAACTCAGATGGCTCTTGTTCTTGTTTTTCTTCTGCCTTAATGTCTTTGGTATCTGTATGCATGTCTTAACTCAAATGAGCCCAGTTTCAGCCTGGGCTGCAGAACCCAGCAGCTAACATAATTTCACTGTCCTACTCCACTCCTACCTTTGAACTACACCATTGAGCATGTTCAGAAACATCCTCCCCTATGACAGGTATGTCTCATGGTGTACTGTTTTTCATTTTTGGATGTGTTATTTTCAAAAAACAGTTCATAAAATATTTTTAAGCTCCAAGACGACTGACAGAACCTTGAATGAGTTATAGACAAAAAAGAAAACTCACTGCTAGACTGGAAATTAACCTGTAATGATAAAACCACAGGTTGAAGAAAAAGCAGCTGAGCCAGACTCATGTAGTAAGGTGTCATTTTCAGAAAAAAAAAAAAAACCTCAAATGATTTTTTAACTGCAGGGAATCAGGCAGAGTGAAAAGTAGTGGCGTTATTGGTACAACAAAGCAAACTACTCAAAATTAAAATCTGTTGCTGTACATAGTGCTGTTATGAACTTGCCTAGAGATGGCTTACTACAGTAGAAACTCTTCAGCATAGGGGTCACAAGCTTTAAATTACATATGTCTAAAATCTGTTCTGACATTTGCAATAGAATCACAAATGATCATCTGAAAATGACAAAAACCCTCACAGACACTTTCTATGAGCTAATCTTACTTTTACTGAGATGAAGTGAGGATACCACCAAACTACAATAAGTGATAAGTTTACAGGATATGTAGAAATGTGGTGTATCACACTTCGAGATCTCTCTGGATGAGTTCCTCCTTTCAGTGTACATATATATATTTATACTCCCCCCAGTATCTGAGATTATGAGGTCTTAGAATACAAATTAAAGTTGTGTTTCAGATACTTGAGCATCTTAAATTGCATTCTGGTTATTATCACTAGTGCTTTGAAAGTGGGTGTTAACACACTTACGTAGAAGAGGCAATCCATTGGGAATTACCTATTTTAAGAAAAACTTACAGGTGTTTGAACTGAGAAACTCCATCTCATTCCTGTAATTTACAGTGTTGCTTACTGTGAAATTTTGTATTATTCTCTCCCTCTATTATTTAAAAAAATGTTTTAATAATTGTTAGAGAATGTAAGCATTCCAATTTATTTCTTGTTGGCTAATTTGAGGGGAGGCATATTAATATTGTTTCAGTTGTAACAGAAATCTTTTAAATAGAGACTTTCCATTTTCCTTGCATGGGCATGAAGTTTCACCTGACTGTGCATGTTATCAGCTGACACTTATTTGAAAAGTTTAACCATATCTTTTGACTTCTACCACAACAAGATCTCAAACAGAGCTGACTACTGCTTCAGCATTTCTTAAAACTTTAAATGTTATGGGACAGTCATAACTGGTTTTTGTAATTTTCCTGAAAGTCACACTTACTGCACCCCTCTGTTGAACTTGTCCTGAGCTCTGGTCAGTCAAACCACCACACAGAAGGCACTGAGGCTTTCCATGTGCCCATTTTGAAGCCACTGCTGTGCAAGCGACAAATGCAAGCCTTACATAGACAATGTAGTGTGATCCTCATGAACAACAAGTGTTCCAGTTTGATAAAGTAGGAAATAACCATAACAGCATAACGATAGGGATAGGTATCCTACATTCAATACTTTGAAGAAATTAAGTTTAAATGCTTGAGTAGGGCATTAAACAGGATCTGTAGAGATGTGGTTCCTATCCCAGTCAAATGTCTCTATAAGAACAAAACCAACTAGTCAGATTAACACTTAGTTATACTTCAGGAACTAGAATTTACTCTATGACACTGAAGATCTCCAAATTCATAACATGGTTATGAAAACTTTACTTTAAGCTCACAAAGAGTCTAAAACTTTTCCTAGTCTAATCTCTAACCTTAAAAAAATATCCTTAATGCTTCCTTTTCCTAGTCTACTTGCAAAAAATATTTCCTCTGCATCACAGCATGACAAGAGAATCAGGCACATACCTTCAACAGTGGTATACAACTGGTGGAAGTGGCACTTACAGGAAGCAAAAGGAGCAGAAAATATTAGATTTAAAGATTAAAAAGATTTAAACTATCATATATGACTGCCTTTTTTGAAGACTTTTTGCTGAGTCCTGAAAACAATATCTTTATTGAAAATACCTATTTTCAAGGAACGATTTCAGGCTGTTGATCCTAAGCAGACAGAGATGTCAAGAAAGACAACTGGATTTGAAACCTAACCCAGCATTCAATGTTTCCTATCAGGTGCCTAAAGACTCATTTGCAGAGGTCTGTGTCAGTAAGCAAGCTCATGTACTGGCTGCAAACTCAGCTTTCATCCTGAAAACCTTGGAGGGCTGGGGACGGTGAAGGGAATGCACATTTTCAGGAGAGAAGCTAAATAATCTGTGCACGCTACAACCACACAAATCATTTTGGTAATTTATTTGTGCACTCCTTCTTGTGCACACTGAAATGCTGCTGGCAGGAGAATTTCTCAGCTTGCATTAATTCTGTGAGATTCTTTCCTTTACCATGCAAGTTATGAAAACAGTAATAGGTTTTGTAAATAACTTTCACATCTGGTGTTTTTCATTAAGTTCTGCTTATACTACGTTGGACAAATAGTTTGAAGTGGGTGTCTAGGACTTTAGCCAATCACCCCAGGACAAGAGTGAACACTGTCCAATGGTTTTATGGAACTAGGATATATAAATGGTATTGTAAATTAATAAATCATTCATTCTCTCGCTAAACTTCCATGTTGTTGCATCTCTGAATACCTGCTAACACAGCCACACCTTCTGGTTACAAAACCTACATTTATGTGAAGAAAGGGAAAGAGAGAACAGGCTGTGCTCAAGCAGAAATTTATGCATGAAGGTCAACATATTTTGTTGCTATTTCAGGGGTAATTCTTTGAAGATGAACAGCACCGTTCCCAGCATGTTCAGGATTGGGGACTGGTTGTCAAAACACAACCTGACTCCCAAGCTCTGCTTTTTGCATCAGACATCATTAGACAGTTAACCAGCAGGTTTTGATTCAGTATCAGCCAAGAGACATAAATGCAGCTTGCACTAATCATAGAGAACCTACAGAACCTACAAAACCTTCAGCTTCTGCACACCTATGCAAGACTTCCTCTTCCATGGAAAATTCAGTAAAACCACAGTGAATTAAGTTGACTGAAGCCAAATACAGTAATCAGCGAGCACTTACTTTGACTATTTCCCTGTTTCCAGGTGTGCACCGCCATTAAGCCCACTCAAGCAATTTTTCCCATGTTAGGAAATGCAGGAATTATTATTCTAAAATGCTGACATCAATCAATCCTGTTAATTCTATCAAATTTGTATATGTATGATTTTTAAAGGGACGAAAAAACCCAATCAAAGCCTAGTTAAACAACTTCATCATAAACTGCAGCTGATGGAGCTGTATGTGATCAGAATGCTGAGACTAACAGGAAGCTTAAACTCAGATTTAAATTTCAAGCCAATGAGTATGAGGAGCTCAGTGCTGAAGATGAAAGAACTAGCAAACCTTGTTTGATTCTTCAGTAATGTAAAGAATACATATTCAAATACAAATTACATTGTGATAAGTGGTGCATTGTGCTACTTTGTTTTGTCCTTAAAAGCTTTACTACAGGGTTCTTAAGCAACCGCTGGTTTATTTTGGAAATTGCAACAGGAATTTTTAGAGGCTCAAGAGAGCCCCTAATCATCAACTGTCACTGTGAAAACTTTGTTTATGAGCAAATCATGCATGCAAAGCTGTTGAAAAATTGCATCTGTCAGGCAATCAAATTTTTTTCAGAAATACAATAGGAAAAGTATATGATGGATTTAAAAATATTTTATTGATTACAAAAATGCAGAGGTGACTAAAATTCTTTTGTTAACTAATGGAAGGTGCATGGATGTAAGTGTTGTGTAATGAAAGAGACAGAAGACTCTCTTGCTGTAAAGTGTTGTATTCCCTGTTTTTCCTTTCCCATCAAACACTGGCCATTCCCAATATTTTCTGCATGCATAGAGCAATAATTTCCTCAAACATGAAAATGCTATAAATTTACAGGACATGGACAGTATTGATCATAAAAGTATAGAAACTTAGGAGAGGAAATGGCATAAACAATGTTGCAGGATGAAGGTAAATAATGGTAGTCTTTAAGAAACAGCACTATTCTACAGTAAATATTTAACCAATTTTTAACTTTCCCATTGAAAGCATAATAGCAACATTCACCTCCTAGCTTATGCTATTGGCTCAGGAAATCCTTAAAGACTGTAGAAGTCCAAGTGTGTTCCTCCAACTGAGAAATACTGCTTTTTTGAACAATCTGAAATATGCAACTTGATATAAGACTATGAAGCTGTATTTCATTTTATATCTATGGTGGCCATAAATACAGCATCTGGAATCAGTAATTCT
The DNA here is from genome assembly GCA_013400235.1 of Oriolus oriolus. Taxonomy (NCBI): domain Eukaryota; kingdom Metazoa; phylum Chordata; class Aves; order Passeriformes; family Corvidae; genus Oriolus; species Oriolus oriolus. Next base: position 92,094 of record VXBT01004829.1, read on the forward strand.
CAGTACATGTAACTCATCTTCATTCACAGTGTCTCAAGTCCCAGTTAGCCAAGGACTTAGTGAACTGAAACAATCAGATTAAGGTAAATCTGTTCTTAACTAAGACTTTGAAATGTGTTTTTATCCTGGTAACTCATGAGGTGGCAGGCTTTCCTCTGCACTGCTGCATGAACAGATGCTTTGCTATTGTGCTTAATCACCTACTGAAATGCTATATTTGAGGTAAGATGTAAAGTTGACACACTGAGTTCTTCAGCATTAACCCTAAAGCTTTGGGTAAATTTCCAAATCATATTGTGACTATGTTTATATTCCTCCTGAAATTTTACAGGAAAACACTTTTGTCATACAAATTAATTTTTTTTAAATAATAAATATCCCTTTGCTTCAGACAACATAGCCTTGTCTCAACTACTTTATCCCTGCACTTGAAACAGAAGAGGAAAAGGAAGCCCGAAATTGGACCTTTATATAAAGACCAGACAGACTCTGAGACAGCAGAGAATTTGTGAGTGATATCATGAACCTTTCCTCTGGAAATCTTGCTTTCTGAGGCCATTAATAAAAAACACAACAGTACTTTGTAGTGAGGGAAGCTTCCTAAACAGATGTTACTTTCTGAGCACTTTTTCTACTTTCTTCACATCTTTGTATATCTGCAGAGCGACATAAGCAGCTTTTTAAAATAAAAAAGCTAAATTTAACATTTCCTTCACACGGGCAACACTGCCACATTGGAGTGCTTCTGTAGCACATATTCTGCCAGACTACTGTGTGAGGTAGTGTGATGTGCAGCAACTGAACATCAAATGTGTTACATCTATCATTTGCCTTGTCTAACTGTGAGCAAGTCATGATCATGACCCCTCTGCATAAGAGGGCTAAAATAGTACCCTTTGTTTTCCTTACTGATCACTGATAGTAGCCTGTCTTACTAAGATTTATAAAACTATTTTTTTAAGTTTTAAAAAGTACATGCTTTAATATTGTCTAACAGTAGAAGCAGAAAAGAACTTAGCTTGGTAGGAAACCTTGTATTTTCTCAAAATGAGAAGTTTGCGAGAACAAAAATACGCCATTGCATAGTGTGCATGAAGTCAGTCACACTCACCACAGAAAGAAATGTGATGCTTCTTTCTTTATTTTCAAAGTAGAATACATTCTGTGCCTCCTAGAAACTATCTGTAAAGGGTTGGGAGTAGCAATTTTTTCCCACTCCCCTGCTGCAAAAGGAAGTGTTCCAGGTAAAGTTTCTGTGATCCTATCAGAAATCAAAATGATTTCACTCTGTTATTAGGAAAAAAGCCAGATGATACGTACATGCAGTCAAGAGTTCTTTAATAAAGAACAGTAAATTTACTAACATCAGTAAATGACTTCACTGAACTTCAAATTTCTAACAGTTAGAGGGTTTAAATATGCCTATATTGATTTTTAAGAGTTCTTTAACTGTTGAACTCATTTTCTTATTCTGCAACAAACTTAGTTATTTTACTAGATAATTTTTGGATTATGGTCATGGATATTGATTTGACACATAGAATTTTGATTGTGTTAAATCCTGTATCACCTGCTTAAAGTAAGAGAGCTAAATGACTAACAGTAAAAATGTTACAAAGAAAATATTTGAATTAAACACTCCTTAATTCTCAACTGAATATTTACAGCTGCAAGATTCAAGAATGTCATATATAAATACAGAAGATGGTACTATATATCTACAGTGAAGAACTAGAAATTTTATACATTAAGAGGAAAGTATTACAGTTTCTTTCAAATCAATCTGCTCCTAAAAGGAGCAAACAAGTAACTAGAAGATCATCAGGGTTAACTTAATTTGAAGGTATTATGAATACTTTCACAGTTTTAATATTCCACAAAAAATTTTAGCTTTATGCCACATAAAACCAAAGTGAAAACAAAATACTCAGGTATTTTATAAAAACAAAATGCTCAGGGTATCTGAAATAAATTAAGAAATTTTATAAATATAACTTCACAAATATTCCTTTTTGCCTTGATAGGTAAAAGAAAATACATTTTGATGGCTCAGATGACTAGTAAGAATATACAAACTAAAATTGCCTTTCTTAAATAAAAAATTTTACCAGTGTTGATCACTAAACTGCATGTCACTAACCCAGCATAGGACAGTATTAATTAACTTCAGAAAACACCCAGAGTTAAAATGTCAGCAGCAATAGAAAAGACTGAAAGCTTTTTCTGCTCCATCCTGTGGATTTGCTTGCCAGCTATGAAAAATTTACACCAGGAATCTTTTTGAGTTCTCTCAAATGTTTCTTGACCAAACAGTCAGGAATGAGGGTGGAAGGAGCCCTTTGTGGTTTTTTGGGGGGTTGCTGTTTTCTAGACTTGAGTCTTAACTCTCAAGTGCAAGTCATGACTTGAATCCCTGTTTTCTGTGAATTATCCACATGTCATGATCCTAAATAGCAGATAATAGAATGGAACTAAATAGTCAGAAGAACTGCTCTTCAGGTAACAGCTTCACAAGCAAGCCAAAAGAAAGCTGGTAGCAGGTTTTTCAACATAACATCCTTAAATTTCAATTTGTCTTTTAATTTTTAGTTTGCTATTCCATAAATCCAAATAATTTACTTACATGACTTAGTAGACAACACTTAAGGAAATAAAAAGGAAATACTTTTTAAAATAGAACTACATTTTCCAGAATTCAAGGCCACCTTCTATTGATGTTGCAGATTATGAATGAAAATAGCTATTGACTCTTCATAATCAAATAATGTCTAGGAAATATTTAACAAGAATATATTAAGAATATTTAATTACATGATGACTGCCTAACTTCTTGTGATATTCATTTATTACATGATGAAAATATTCTTACAATCATCCATATTGTCTCATATTTTAAATGCTGTGTCACTAAATTTACATTCCCATAACAAAAGATTTCATTTTCTTGAAACATGTTATGGCCTGACCTCACAAATTCAGAAAAAAAGAAAATACAGTAAAGAAACCTTCAGGGGTTTTAAAGTGATCTGAATTTTGTGCTAGTTAGTGACATGCATATTTATTAATTCTGCTATTTAACTGTGTTTTATGTAAAATATTCACATTTTAATCCAAGTGTTTTACTGCACTCTCACAGTGATAAACTGAGATGCAGAATCAAAAGGACATTTCTTTTTAGATGGTTACATCATGAAAAAATTAACACCACCTTCTGGTCGAATCTGTGCAGTCACTAAGAGTAACAGCAAAATAATTCTGCTTCAGTATTATCTCTAAATACCTATCATATCTCCTCTTTTATAGTCTGTCTTATAAGTCAATAGACAAAAGCCCCAACCTTCCCCCTAGCCAAGGAAGAGAGAAGCAGCAAAACATTTACTTCTGTCATAGACTATTAATTGTTACATAAAGGCAATATATATGGATTATAATTAAGAACACACTTCACTTCTCTTGCTTAAACCCTTCCTTAAGACTTTCACATGCAAAAATATCTAAGCCAAAGTTCCACTTAACAGGTCACTAGTGTCCTTTGACTATTTTCATTCATATCTAATATGCTTGGCAGCTTCTATAACCTCTTTCATTGATGGGATTGCAAGCTTGCAGAGACTGTCATTTTACTTGCACGTAGACGTTGTACAATAAAAGTGAAGTTCATGACTGACAGTTTTATAAATAAATATAAAATTTGTATCGTCATACAAATAAAATACAAAAATTTTCATTGTTATTGATTTCTAAGTAGTATATTTATGACCTTTAACAACCATCTAAAAATATTAAATATATCTTTACCATTTGAAATTAGTAATTAAAGAACAAACTAATGCTTTTTAAAGTCCTATTTCTTCTCACCAAATTTGTGTGGGACATTCTTAATGACTTATCTAGATCATTTGCCTGTGCACAAAAACCCAGCCAGCAGTAAAGGAGCATAGTTTTAAATAATTATAAAGAATCACAATGTTTGGTTTAGTACCTTAGATAACACCCACTTTTCACTTTGAAAATTACAAGTTATTGATGAGGCAAAATAGCCAGATACAGTATTTGGCTAATGGAATATAAAGAAACCTCCCTTTAATAGGCATTGTTGTGCATTTCTAGATGATTGTAAGTAAAAGTGGTGTAATCTGATATTCATATGCACAAATAAATGAAAAAACTGCATTGTCATATTAATGATTTAAAGAGCTGTTTGTCAAGCCTGATCAATGTATTGATTTAAACATGTAGGAATGTTCCTGTTGCTTAGGCAGCTTCCTTTTGTTATATCAAAAATAGTAATTTTAATGGAGAAAAACACAATAGAGGATGATTGATTGTCTGCTTTTGTCATGGAGATCAATTATTGTGGAATGTGAACACAAGAAAATCAGAGCATTGTTATATAAGCTGTCCCTTGAGTCTTTGCTCATTTTGGTGTATTGTTTGCAGACTGTGGCATAGGCAAATACAAAGTAGCACAAATTCTGCTGAAGTAAAATAAGTTCCCCCACCAATGAAACCCACCTTTCAAAAGGTCAGAGTACTGTCCTGCCTTCTACATATAAAATGTGTGTTTTAATCTACGCCAAAAGCAGAGTAACCCAAAGTTCACAAAGCTATTATAACTATATTACATTTGTAATGAGAGAACATAATGCAAGATGAAAAACTTTATTTAAGCCATAATAGAAAAGCTGATCACAAGCAAAACAAATAAAAAGTAATACATTTAATCTTAGACAGCTGGTAGAAATAATTATATTTTTACTTAATTGTCAGTAATTTCTGAATGAAGCCAATTTTTTCTGTGTGGGTTTTTTGTAACTCAAGATGAATCAAACTGCTGTGTTAGAACCATCATACAAATGGTAAAAATGAAGAAAGTAATGAAAAATTATTATTGTGTGGTCTGCCTTACAAACAGTGAATGATACAAGTTTGTGTGAGCAATCTCTGTCCAATGGATTCAAATAGTGGTCTGTAACAAGACACAAGCATTCTAAATTCAGAGGCACTTTAAGTGGTTGAATTTCTAATAAAACAATGCCATTTTAAAACAAAGTGTGTCTTTTAAATGCTTTCTGGGCTGAAATGTAGACTCTTCTTCTAGTGCTGCAGTAGAAATCCATTGGATTTCCTTTAATGAGGTTGATTTAGAAACAATATTACAGAGGCTGTGAAAAAAGTAAAAAAGAAAATCAGATAAATCTAGCAGTCCACCTTTTATATCTTTTTCTGATTCACTGGTACTCTATTTGCTTGGAGACAGAAGACTTTATTCTAGATACTGCTATCACCTGGTGTTTGCTAAATTGCTGTGAAATTGTTGCAACAGCTGTTTGTTACTGGGGAAATATTCACTTCATATTTCTGCAATAAATTGATCATTGCCAATTAAATGCCCATTAATTGTGTAAGCAAGGAATACTGCCAGATGTTTACATTAGGAAGAAGAATATAATTTGCTTTTAATTTTTGACTTATAACCCTCCACTTTCATGTGGATAATAACACGAAAATGTTTCATTTCTTGAATATTCCACCAATTTGGGTTTCAGAATTAATAAAATGCAGTCTCCTTTAGTAGTACGACCTTGGAATATGTGTAGAAGTATTCTAATAAATATTATTAGTGCACACATAAACCAGAATGTTTTATTTAAAACTGAAATATACGCATGTGTATATGTATATATATGAATTATACTATATACAGTTTTCTATTAAATTTTTTCCCAATACTTACTGATAGATTTTAAGTTTCCAAAACAATTAATTTATTTTTAGTGAAAAATAGGATTTTCAAGAAACCCCCAAACAAATCTCCCCACCATCACTTTCCAAGACACTCTGTACAAACCCAGAAATTATGGAAGAAATTTCTGATGGAAATTTCTGTCAGGAATGGCTTGTAAAGGTTGTCCTGATTATCTGAATTATTAAAGGAAGTTTGAACAAAGGCTGCCAGTATGTTGCAGGACCATGTTCCCACACTGAAAGCATGAGAAAACATGGCTGCAATCCCAATTACATAATTTTCTTCACCAGTGTTCACAAATCATGGAATCACAGAACCCTAGGATGATATGTGTTGGAGGGGACCTTTAAAGTCCATCTTGCCTAACTCTCCTGCTATGGACGGTGACACCTAGTTCATACTGTTTGAGGCTGTGTCCAGCCTGTTCCTGAAGAACAATGATGGGCCACTCACAATTTCTCTAGGAAATCTGTTCACCTCTCCTACTACCCTCATCACAGAGATTTTTTCTTTATATCTAATCTAAGTCATATATAGACAATCATATAAAATGTTTTGGGTTGGAAGGAACCTTAAAGATCATCTAATCTGATCTTCCTGACATGGGCAGGGACAACTTCCCTGAGACCAGGCCGCTCAGAGCTCCATCCACCCTGGCCTTGAACATCTCCAGGTGTGGGGCATCCACAGCTCCTCTGGGGAAACTGTTCCAGTGCCTCACCACCCTCACAGCAAAGACTTTCTACCTAATATCTAGTCTAAATCTTTCCTCTTTCAGTTTAAAACTGTTACCCCTTTTCATATTAGTACAGGCAGTGATAAAAAGTCTTTCTTATAACACCTCTTTATGTATTTAAAAGCTGGGTCTATTGGAACCCCTCTCTTTTCCAGGCTGAACAACCCCAGGTCCCTCTGACTCTCTTCCTAGCAGAAGTGTTCCATCCCACTGAGCATCTACCTGGCCCTCCTCGGTACCCCCTACAACAGATTCACATCTTTCTTGTGTAGCAGATACCAGAGCTGGACGAAGCATTCTGGGGGGAATCTCATGAGAGCGAAGTAGAGGGGCAGAATCTCCTCCCTCCAGCTGCTGCCCACACTACTTTTGGTGCAGCCCAGGACACAGCTGGCTTTCCGGACCGACGTCACGTGTTTCCAGGTCACGTGAAGTTTTTCACGTTCATCGGTACTCCCAAGTCCTTCTCCTCAAGGGTGTCCTCAGTGTGTTCATGCCCCAGCCTGTGCTGATACAGGGGATTGCTCCAGCCCAGGTGTAACACACATGGGTTCACACAGGCTCACTCTTCAGATCTGTCAAGGTCCCTCTAGTTGTCATCCCTTCCCTCAAGGGTATCAACTCTGTCACTCATCTCTGCCTCATCTGTAAATAATTGTATAGGAAAAGTTATTATCTGCATTCTTAGTCATGCCAGAGTAACCATAAGAAATGCATTGAAATATGTACTTCATAGCACAATGTTGTCATATCAAACAAATTTGAAACTAGTAGATGAAATAGCCAAGTTACTGACCTGGTTAAAACAGCCATGAAAGGTTACAGCCATGTACTGCTATCAGAGTTAGACTAAATTATTTATGCTTACGAAAATGTAGCTAACAAAGCTTGGATAGAGAAGTAGTCCATAAACTCAAAAAAAGTTATCTCAAAATGAAATTTCATAAAAACACAGCACAAAAAGCAGCCATTATTCTGACTGATTATTAAATTCCTACATCCAGCTCTTGAGTATTACTTCATATTATTCACAGTCCCACATATATAATATAATTAATATAATATATCGTATCATATCATACATCATATAATGTGATATAATATAATATAATAATAATAATGACAATAATAACAACAGTAATAATAATTATTATTCATAATACACACAGCCCAGATTTGAAATAACATATAGCCAAATACTATGCAGTTATTATGCAGTTTTTATGGCAGCAGTGAGCCAAATATGACAGCAAAGAGCAGTATTTTCATTAAGGTATTTCAGAGAAGCACTGTGACAACTAGGAAAGCCTTTAGGATTCCATAGGTGAGGTGAATTTATCCCATCTCTTCAGGCATAAAATTGCATCCTGTCTTCACTTACTGAAACATCAAGTAACTGTGATACCATCTAAGAAGGTCAAAACACAGTGATTCAAACACTGACAGGTCTCTCTGAAATAAATAGAAAATGAGATTATTTTCTGCTGAAATACTAGAATCGGTTCTTACCCAAAATTTATTTAACATTAATGGGACAAAACTGAAATTTTATTCACAAAAATTATCAAATTGTGATTTTCTTGCTAGTTTTAAATTAGAGTGATGTGATCACATTCAGTAAACAGAGTCATGGACAGACTGACAGTTCATAATCAAGGGTTATTTACACTAAAGATAAAGTTTTAAAATGGCTCAGTGAACAGACTTCAATGCTATATGAACTCAGCTCAAAAACATAGCACAAATTTTCTCCAGAAATGAATAGACTGACTGGAAAAATTATTTTTTTTTCCTATTTAAAAATAACATATTTTCAGTCCATTTTTTGCTTTCATATCCACCTCTTATATTGTTTTGGTTTTTTTGGGGTTGGTTGGCTGGTTGGTTGGCTAGTTGGTTAGTTGGTGGGTTGGCTATTTTGAGGGTTTTTTTTGAACAGCAATTACTACAGGAAGTTCTTATTGATTGTGTTAAATAGAAGCTTAGAAAAACTTATCATAATTATTATCACTTTTTGGGCCTTTTTCCTAACAAGACATGACTCTTGTTCCTTATGTAGAGTTAAGGTATTCTTCCATACTGGCTAATAAATAAGGTGGCAATGCCAGGTGGGGGTCAATCTCTTCTCCCAGGCAACAGGAACAAGAGGGCACAGTCTTAAGCTGCACCAGGGGCTCGACATTAGGACGATTTTCGTCACAGAAAGAGTGATGGGACATTGGAATGGGCTGCCCAGGGAGGTGGTGGAGTCACCGTCCCTGGAGGTGTCTAAGAAAAGACTGGACGTGGCACACAGTGCCATGGTCTAGCTGACCAGGTGGTGTTGGGTCATAGGTTGGACTCCACGATCTCAAAGCGCTTTCCCAGCCTGGCTGATTCTGGGGTTTAAACAGAGAAAGGCCATATAAATCTTTAGAAAAGACAAAGCATCTCCAGTGGCCAAGCAAGCCAAGGACAGGCACAGGAATCAGTCTGCTGATCTCCTCCTTGACAAGGATAAAGAAAGAGCTAGTAAAAAAAATTTTTTACATTTACTGTGAAATACATTTAACAAAAATAAACCATGGAAATACAATCTAATGAAAACTCTCAAACTGTGTGAAGGGTGTTTTTGAGGTTGTTTCTTTCCTTGTTTTAAAGCAAAGTAATATAGCATATGAATATATGCCCAGAAAAACTTCGCATTGTGTCTTTCAAATTGCCTAAATTTCATTGCTATGGCAGCACATAAGAGCAGGGATGGCTGGGGGCATGCGTGTGTGTATATATATATACACACACACAATACTCGTCTATGCTCCCTATGTACATGTGCTAGATGAATGCTGAAGGAACTAAAGAGATAAAAAATGACTAGATAGAATATTGTTTATTGCAGCATATTGAACCCCACACTCCCTTTGGAAAGTGATCACAGGACACAGGCTGAGCTGTGGAAGATATAAGGCAGCAGCATCTGGCTCCTTAAATATCTCCACAGGCACTTGTAACGGCACCTTTGAAGTTGTCTGTGCATCTGTCACATGTTTAGTCTGCTTATTGACTGCCCCAGCTGAGCATCATTTTGATTCTTTCAGACATGGAATAATCAGAGAATGAATCTCAGGAAAATCTCTTGCAATATCATTCATATGTCTTCCAAAATTAATAAGGGGACAAGACACTACTTCATCTGATTTTTTTCTTTTTCTTTTTTTGATGTTAAACCTTTCATTTAACTACTGCCTCAGTGTGATCATGCTCGGCACAGCTTTTTTCTGGATTCCATGTAGTATTAGTCAAGAGATAAAAATAACTATCAATCCCTTATCTCAACTGCAAAAGTCATAGGAACTATTCTTTCCACTGATACAAATCATAAGATACAACATCATGGCTGTCATAAAGGATAAAGTGCTGCAGAAGACTTTTTTTCTTCTATTTTTCTCTTGTTATTTTATCATTAAAAATACCTTCAGAAGACTAATTCTAATTCTAATTTTAAAAAAATCAACTAGATATCAAACACAGAATAGGGAACAGTCACGATATGTTGATATTAAAAAATAAGCATTTTAGGCTATCTGATTTCACAATAATGGTCTTAAAACAACCAACAATACATTTTCATCTCACACATACTTCCTTCTAGGTCTATAAAAATTAACGAATGCAGGGTTGGTGCAGTTGGAATTCCTTTTTCTCTACACGAGTCAGAATATTCAGGGCTTAGAATTAGCCCAGAACTTACTTGAGTTGTTGACTAACTGGAGAGTTTTACCAAAGCAGCGGGAGGTACTTTACCATAGAATTTCAGATTCTGGGCACAACTGAAAAGTCTTGGTGGAGAAAATGTAGCCAATTCTAAGTGGAACAACCAAAGGAAAAGTAGTTGTCCCTTAATAATTGTTAAAGCTCCCTTCAAACAGAATTCCATTTCAGCTGAAAATTGATTTCTACAGAAATCACCTCAGAAAAAACATGGGAGAAAGACAGTAGAGGGAAATAGAAAGATGTGTTAAGAGAAATAACGAAAAAAGTGACAGGAAAAAAGTTGTCTTCTATGCTAAGTTAACAGGAGTTAACAGTATGGGGGGAGGTAAAGAGAAAGTATCCTCTTGTTCTCATATTGTAATCAGATCTAGCACATTGTATTTAAGAAAAAGACACTTCTCCAGAAGTTTCTAAAAATCACATAATTTTAAAGAATGCAAGAACAACCTACTAAACAGGTGTTTAATCCCACTCCTACCGAGACATGCAAATCTCTCAAAACAGTGGACTGAAAATATGAATTAATTGTCCTGCCATTAAATACTCTCACCTTTTTAGTTTACATTCAATATTAAAAAAAAAAAAAAAGCTAAAAAGCCAACTATGTATATGCAAAGTATACTAAAATTTCAAAACACATAAGATGTGCAAAAATAATTCACAATTATTTTCATCTCTCTTTCCCATGTGTTTACTATCTCCTCTTTATAAAAAGAAGTATCATGTCCTTTACTTACAGATCTTGTCTAAAATTAAGGGGATTGAAACCATTTTCATCCTGAGGAGATATGGACAGGAGGGCGCAGTTAAGGATAACTTAGGTTGGAGGGAGCTTGAGTGACTCTCAAGACCAACCTCTTGCTCAAAGCAGGACCACCTCTGAGGTGAAAACTGGTCACTCAGAGCTTTATCCAGTCAGGACATGAGAACCTCCAAGTGTAGAAACCTCACAGCCTCTCTGCAGAGTCTCTTCCAGTGCCTGACTGCCCTCAGACTGAAATTTTCTCCTGTCCTCCATCCATGCACCACTGTAAAGAGCTTCACTTGTTATCTTTTTCATTACACTTTCTTGTAGTTATCAAAAGGCTGTGGTTAGGTGGCCCCAAAGCTGTTTCTATTCCAGATTCAACAACTTCCATTCCCTCAGCTTCTCCTCCTACCGCAAGTGATCCCGTACCTGATCATCCTAGTGGCTCTCTGATCAATATCTTGCTCATAGGGCAGATACCAAACCGGTCACAGTATCACAAAATCGTCTAACAGGTGTGCGGTAAAGGGAGAAAATCCCTGCCCTTGACTGACTGGTTGTGCTCTCTTCAAAAATGTGTTATCAGCTTCCTCAGCACACAGAGGACGCTCCTGGGTGTCTGACAAGGTCCATAGAAAACTTTGCATTGGGGCTGCTCCACAAACAATAACGTGCAGCCTGTAAAATTGTAGGCACTAGTAATGCAAAAGCCATACCATATACACACAAAAAGCTATACATGCTATCAAAGCAAAGCCATCCAACTGACTTCACCAACATAAAACCTTTAACAACCAGGTTTTATGTCCTGTTCTCCATATACTTTGAAACACTAAAAAAGTTGCAAATTATTTTATGTCTCTGATTCTATACAGGCTGATGTATATTACATGTATGCTTTGATGAGCTTGCTGTTTATCCTTCATATCTAATAACAAAGAAAAGCATATATGACACATTTACTTTCAGCTTTAATTGAAAATGAGATAGCAATACAAGTGCTCTGACACTGTTGTATTTTAACCTTGTTGGTTTGAAAATCATTAAACAGTGTTTAATCACCATTAGCACCCCACCTTGAACAGACTGCATCTTGTACTGCACTGAAAAGCAAAGCCTCATTATAGACAGCTGTACTCTATGGTGTTACTTTATATGTAAATAAAACTGACAGAATAAAGGAAGACAGAGAATGTGTAATTCATTTGTCTTTCAGGACCTCTACAAAGAAGACACAGCGCCTGTTACTGAATCTTATTCAAATAACATGGAAATATTTAATAGCGAGTGTCATGCTCAACGCAAAGATAAACGTGGACTACATATATCATCATATATGATGAGAACACAGCTGACCTGATACATCCAGGAGTTACAGCCTAGCCTCATACAGAGGAAGTAAACTCCACTCAGCAAGTGGCATAGCTGCACAATCATAGCGAGTGACCAAGCTGAGGAATGCTCTCAAGAGATCCCAGCTCCCATTCCAAAGCTTGTTACATCACGTACCATTTCCCTGGAAAAATTTCCATTTGGAAATAAAGATACTTGGTGCTAAACCAAACCAATTGCTGACATGTATTTATATTCAGACACATATTTTCTTTTTCTTTTGCCTCTTCCTCTTTTATTGTCTGTTAAGATTAAAAGCTCACAGTATCATAGTAGGGAATAAGGAAAAAATTCCTTAAGTAACTTTCTGCTCCTGAAACAACTTTTTCTAGCAGACTTTCTGTGTTATCTGTATTAATAGATGCAATTTTTCCCTATCAAAAGTCATTTGGCTTTCTACATGTTAAAAAGCCCACAATGCTAGGCATGAAAAAAAAAGCTATATTCTTTTATTTTTCCAGAAAACTAAGCAATATTTTCAGGGCAAATTTGTCCAACCTACATGTGCACCCGAGCTTGGTTCAGAAACTGAAGTGTCCTATAAAGAAGCACTATAGAAGAGGAGGGTGGACTCAGTTGTTCCTCAAATAATTGTAGGAATTTTTGGACGGAAAAAAATTGTTCACTAAAACCCTTTGATGTATATACCTTACAAAACAAGCAGCATACACACCTAGATCTGGAAAAGCCTTTTCCACTCTCTGCAGCTATCTGCTTTAAAATTTCTTAGGGAAAATTTGGCCACTGATTAAAAAACTACAAAATCATGAAGTGGTTGTTGGTGGAAATGTCTTCAGGAAATCATCCATTCCAATCACTGTCCTCAAAGCTGCGTCACTTAAAGCAGATTACTCAGGACTGTGTCTTTCAGGTTTTTAATGTCTCTGAGCATAATTACTCCGAAATCTTTCTTAGCAAACTGTTCAACTTTTTTAGCATTCTACAATACAAGACTATTTTCTTAGGTTTAAATGGAATTTCTTGTATTCCAGTGTGTGTGCAGTCGAGAATCAGAGGTTCAATTTCCAATTGTGTCCGAGTCTCTGTAAATCACTCTCTGAGACATGTTTCTGTGAAACAGGAAAAGCGTATCTACTCACTCAGACTTGTGTCACGGGATATTTCTATTAAAGTACTTACTAAGCTCTGAAAACTTAGTTGAAATAAAGAGTTTTAAAAAGACAAACAAGAAAGTTATGACATCCTTTGTTTCCAGGAAATGGCATTTCAAAGACGGTCAGAACAGAGATTCACAACACTTTTAAAAAAAACAGAAAAAACATTCCCCCAAAAACCTTAACTCCTGGCTCTCCAGTAGATATTTAACTGGCTCATTCAGTGTTCTAATGTGAACAACATTGTCAGAAATAAAAAAAAAATCAGCAGGTTATTTTGCTGCTTCATTCACTAAAAAAAATTCTGTAGAATGAAAAATTTTTGATATGTAAACATCAAAGAGTAAACATCAAAACATAAAAGTTTATTATAGTATCTAACATCTCATTATTACCATCTTAATTCTATTTCTAAAATTCATATTCTAAGAATTTACCTTTTCAGATTCAAACGCACAGAGCAATGTGCTTATATATGTAACTTGTATACACATACATTAGAGCTGCATTAACTGTATTTGCAGGAAAAGGTAACCTACTCTCCTCTCTTACCCTCCTCCAGTGACCATTCTCTCCCTGCTTCAAAATGTCTGTATAATGGCATTGAGGCTATGCTGGAAGTCACTAGGTGTAACAACTCAAGAACAGCTAAAGCGGGTGAGTCCCACTCCCTTGTCACTCCTGGGCCTGTGGGAAGAAATCAAGAAAGAACAGTAAAGGAAAATCAACCGACTTCAGAGAGAGAAAAAAATGGTCAGTGCTACACTCTCACCCATTTAATTTTCAATTTGAATAAAAGCATTTTGGTCAGTTATGATAACACAGGAACTCAAGTCTAAAACTATGGAGGAGATAATATGGAGTTGGGCTGCAGGCTCTAGGGATGTGTCTGCAGAAGCACAGAGGAGCACATGGCAGCACAAAGGAGCACATGGTGGCTCAGAGAAACTTGTCTCCACTGACCCTGGTAGGAGGAGCCTGCCGAGAGCTGACAGGAGGGTCACCCAATACAGAGACATTCAAAGGGTGTGCTGCTGACATAGCAGTGTGTGATAGGTCATGTGAGTGTATAAAACCAGCTTGTTTCTGTGAATAAAGAGGATTCAGTTTTTCCTGCCCGGCTGGGTCTGTGTTTCAATCGCCGACATAAAACAAAGTTGAAACTTATACTTCTGGACCATTTCCAAGTTTTTCACATTAGCTTTCCAGTAATTTCAACTTATCAGTCACATATACTTGCAGAAGAGCCAGCTTTTGCTTGTGGGAACAGAAGAAACTGATTCATTGAGGGACACAGGCAACACTAAAAAGATGGTTTGTATGTCAAAAATAGCATGATGCAAACTACAGATTTCTACTACAGTCATAAGAAATTTTCTTTTATGCACCGAATAAGATTTTAATTAAGGCCCTTCATCTAAACTAGATTTATATACCTCAAATGACAAAGCTTCTGTGAATAGATTCAAGGTGAAATTATGACAGTTTTGTCGATGAAACAGTGAAATTTTGCTATCATGTGCATGGAAAGGCATCTTCTGCAATGAAAAATGCTAAAATATGAGGTGAAACCACAAAATGATTAGGTATTTTTACAAATTATAAAAAGGTTTTTGTTCTTCCTTGCTTAGCTTCAGTTGCACAAGCAAAAAAACTGACACAGTTTTATCATCTCTGGAAATTGTGTCATTGTATTTGCAAAAAAACCATTGTATTGTTTCCATCCACTAGTCTGTTGCCTTTTCCCCAAGTGGGGATGTTTTATTCTGAGCACTCTGTTCAAAATCAATGGCCAAGTAAGGTATTTTTCAAAGCAGGAAAAAAAAATTACGGGATTTTATATTTGCTAGATGTTATTGTTGCACATAAGAAGATAGAAGGACAGAAAATAATTTCTAAAGTTATGGAGACACCTTAGAGGGTTTTTTGTAATCTTAGTACAAATCAAATTCACAACATCAATAGATCCTTCCTGTGCTATGTAATTACATTACAGGCATTTAATTGAAACTAAATAGAAATGAAACTTTGCCTAGCATAGACATGTTCTGATGGTAGAAACTCAGCGGGAGGTCACTAGCCTATTAAAAATGTTCTTCATCTATCTGACACTTCAGGAAATAAATATGTCTTGTTTCTAAGTACTCTTTGTCATGTAAAACCATCATAACCACAAAACTAAGAATTTTTCAGTTAAATAGAATAGTAAATAAGTTGAATTTTACAAATATGACCCTATGAATTATAAAGGTGAAAAAAAAGGTTTATCTTTGACTGGGTTGGGGTGAAACACCCCCACATTCAAGCAGGCAATTTAGTTAGGGAAGCAACTAGCTGGGGAAGCTAGTTAGCTATGGAAGCAACTGATTTTACTCACATACAAAATACATTGACTGCAAAAATAAACTCTTTACTTTAGTGGATAATTTGATATATTGCTTAGGGAAAGCAATTTTAAAAATTATGAACTGACTTGAAAACTCCAAGGCACACTTCCCTTCCGGAGAGGACCATAAATAGTTCCTGGAAAAAGGATTGTGTAGGAGTGTGTTTTGCACAGAGAAGAGTTTCCAGTAACAAATGTACAGTAACAACTTCTGACAAGCAGTAAGAAATTACTCTGAAAGATTTTGAAAACACAGCTAAGCCAGCAAAACCCTATTGTGCCCTAAAATCCAAGCTAGAAGGTATTCTGTTTTAATTGTGATATAATTCTGTTGAATATCTATGTGTCTACAAAAAGGATCGAGTTAAAGAATTACCTAAAGTTATTTCCATATGCCTCACTAGCTTTGTACTAGTTTGAAAACAA
>VXBT01004833.1:0-12548 GCA_013400235.1 Oriolus oriolus
AAAATCATCATGGCATCACCAGTTCTTTTCAAAAAGGTATAATGTGGAGATTGAAGTGGAGTGGTAGATGTTCTGCTTTTGGCAAGCCTTTTTTTGAAGAATTTGAAGTCCACAATTACAGTAGCAAAACACATCCTTTAAAATATAGTGATTCCAGAGGCCAGAGTGGGACTTTTTGAATGCTTAGATATAACTCCTGATACAGCAAAATACTTTTGTTGAAACTGGCAGGCATTTACATTTTTCATTTCTACTGAATGAAATCACATAGCTTCATGTCTGCTTGATGTCACAGATCAGTACTCTTCACTCATTCAGTGGTGTTTCTGCCTTAGGGAAGCATATAAATCTGTCAAATCTCTAAATCAGATCAACACATTAAATGGTGATATGGACACAATAGAGAGTTACTAAAGCATGCAGTCTTGAAACAAAGGTAGGTGAGAACGCCCTTTAAATATGTATATGCGAACAGTCGCTGGGATGAACCAACATACTGTGGTATTCCAGATGGGCATCTCTAGTTTTTTCTTTCAGACACCTCTGATTAGGAATCAGTTAATAGGAAAAATGCAAGAAGCCTTGGAGTATGTAATACATAATCCTCAGAAGTTCCAGGATGAAACGCCTTGGGTTCGAGCCTGACTAATAGAATTTTGTAATCTTCCAATAGGGTTTGCTCTCTCTTAGTCATCATTTCAGTTCAGGTTAGTACTCCTAAAATTAAACCAGATGTCAGCTACTGCCTGGGCTGCAGTGAGGTACAAAGAATTGCCAGAGATGCTGCCAATACCCTCATGTGCTCCTGACAGCACTGAAATGGGTGTGGGAACTTACACAAACTGCTTCTGTCTTAACATAAGTGAGCCAAGCACTGCCGTACCAGTGAAATACACTGAAATATCTCTAACTATCAAATCAGGTCAGTTTATGTCATATTCTCTAGGGACAACTTGTTTATTTGGGGCTGGGAAGGGGGGTTTTTCTGTTGACGAAGTAAAAAGTATATTTGGAATTAATGTGTATGGGACTGGGAGAATACAGCTCAGTAAATATTTAAAGAGGAACCTAACCAATTGATTGCAGATTTCAGGAAGTCAATTTCACAAAGAGAGTAAAACAGCAAGAACTGTTTTCACATTGTAGAAGAAACAATTCATCAGCACTCTAATGAAATTGTCCTGGCTGACTTGATCTGCTAAAAGTCATTGTTTAGCTGGGAACCTGCCAAATGCTCCTCATATACACAGAGTGGAAATACTGAAAGAAATGAATGAACAAATAAAAGCTGGTACAGAATTAATCTCTTATGCAAAGAAGTCTGTGAGCATAACAAAATTAAGTTGGGGAGAACTTTGTCACTAAATTATTGGTAACTGAACTTTTAATACCCTGGTCAAGGGTTTATGCTATGTTCATTTTACAGCTAGAGTAGAAAGAAGTACAATAAAAATTATTGGCTGGAGTGAATATAATCTGCCATCAAAGAAAGCCATAGTTTAAAGAACAATCCTTCCTTTAAAAGAAAATTATGTAATAGCTCTATCTAGCTTATAGCAGTTATAGCTGCATATATGTTATATATGCAAATATTGGAGCTTGTGAGTTAAAAACAGAAAGACCATCTCTCCTCCAAAAACCCTTCCTGCTCATACTCAGTAAGTTTCTCATTCCTGTAGGCATAGAGGTCAAACACTGTAGAAGCTGGCTATGTGCTATAGGACCAAGAGACAGCAAGCTCATGTGTTTGTGTACTCTCCAGGATCATCTAACCTCAGGAAGCCAGACTGGTTTTGACAAATGGTGAGAAAATGGACAGAAATATGTCTGATCAATTTTTAGCTACACATATCCACTATTTATCATTCTGAGATGTGGAGTCACACTTGACATGAAGTAAAACACACATTTTTGTAGATTATGAATATTTACACGCTGGGAATTTCATGGACATCGGGGGGAAAAAATTAGGTTAACACTAAGTACAACTAAAAGTGTTTCTCTAATGGAAAGAAAGTAGCAACAGAACAAGCAGGCATTTTCTTTTATTTAATTACCACTTCAGTTTTTAGTATCTTTTAATAATTTAAACAGTTTGGGAAGCATCAGCCATTGACAGCACCCAGTTCTGTAACCAGATTCAGTATAAACCAGGCAGGCAGCTCGCCCTGTTCCAGTCAATTAAATTGGAATGCTCTTGGGCACCAAAATGAGATGTGTGAAAAGGCCCACAGCTATGCTGACAAACTCTCTTAGCACCCAGAAGGTGGTAGTTGATACAATATGTCTCTTAGTAACACCACAGAGGCACAGGAATAGACTGGAAGTGCAAATGACCAGAGATGAAGGCATGCCAAGGGAAGTACATCTGACGAAAAGTAGATTCCAGTGCATGGGCACATTTTAGCTACTGCTTAGCCAATTGGGAAGCAGTAGTTGGTAATTCAGGTGTGTTGCTACATTTGTAACTTGATGCCCAATGTGTCATACACACACCCCTGTATGCAAATCTGAACACTTAGAGTTGCACACTTTAAGAATTTTCTGTGATGAGCTGCCCAGACTCCAGGAGAGGAGGGATTGCTCCTTTATCTAAACAGATACAAATTCATATAGTTCTAAATTTTGTTAATCTACTTCACTTCCACACCCAGATTTTCTTCTGTTCATTTCGTTTCACGTTGGCACTAAACTAGGCTGCAGCCTTGGCACAGGATTGCTGCAATGGGATATTGCTGAAATTAGCAATATCCATAAAATGAGAAAATTTGCAATGTCTGGTTATGCAGGATCCTCAGCTAGTGAAAAAAAAATACTTTTTCCAGAAATTGACAAAATTAAATCCTGAAGGAATCTCTGATCATTTAGTCTGGTCTTTTACATGGCACAGGCTGTTCTGTTTCTGCCAGTTGCCCCAATACTTATCCAAATAATTTATTATCCAATTTTGATTTGAAGGCATTTGATCATTAAAAAAACCAAAAAAAACTTTGATAGTTTGTTCCAGTATTTCACTTTTTTTTTGTTACAGCCCATGCTCAACATCCAGTTTTAATTAGTCTCATTTCAGTTTCAAGTTCTAATTTACAGCAATTACACTTCTAAAATTTCTTTTTCTTTACAGACAGAGAAGAGACTGTTTAGCTGTAGAATATTCCACAGAAGGAAAATTAAAGGATTACTGTAACTTTCAGAATAATCATCTCTCCCAGTTTTGAAAAGCCTTTTAAAATTTTGTGCTACATTTTCTCACTATACATCTCCATAAAAGGTTGTATTCACCAGCCGGTTTGGAGGTATTTCTACATCTGTTCACAAGCATTCAGCTGCTTCCCCTGGTTCACTGTTCAATCATTAAAGTACTCACCCATTTTAAAAATAAAATCATTCAAAATCACCTTTCTTTTCAAGGAAAATCTGGTTTTAGAATATTTTCAACCTTAACAAAGCCTTTCCCATTCTGTGAATATATAATCACACATAAATTATATTCACACTATCTGGGCAAGAAAAATGCATATTTAGTACACAGCACTTCTCTGAATATTAAAAAAAAATCTGTCATGCTCAGTAATTAATTTGCTTTGCAGAGGTTTTTGGGTCATCTGCAGAGTACTGGCCATTTCAGGCAATTTGAGAACTGGTAGACTCAGGGCAAAGCCAAGGGTTTGGCTGCAGTCAGAATCAGTAGTATGTTACACTGCCCCTCCTCTTTTTCTTTCGCTGGTAATTTTAGTTGTCATATATGGTTTTGCACCTTTTCTCCCACAACAAACCTTGTTTCGTCCAGAAGAGCTTCTCAGTTTTATTGCTCATGATGTGCTACACACCCATGACTACTCATTCCTACCTCATGCCACAAGGCGTCACACCTCAGCTGGTTTTGCACAGCTTAGTGGAATCTGCAGATTTAATCACTGAAATTTCCCAGTCTAAAAAGGAGTAAACAAGGAATAATATTTTGGGGTACACTTAACTCCCATGGCCCAGGGTGCCGCCCAGCTCATGCATTCTGGCAATGCCAAAAATGGTGAGGTGGTGACAGACTGCAACATAGAAAGAAGAACATACATTCTGTCCTGATTTTGTCTGGAATAGAGATAATTTTCTTCCTACTAACTGGTACAGTGCTGCATTCATCATGAGAATAATGTTGATGACACACTGATGTTTTAGTCGTTGCTAATTTGTGCTTACCCTAAATCAAGGGCCTCTCAGTTTCCCATTCTCTGTCAGTAAGCAGGTGCACAAGACACTGGAAGGGAGCATGGCCGGGAGAGCTGACCGAAACAGGCCACAGGGATGTTCCACACCACAGAACATCATGGCCAGGATGTAAACTGAGGGAAGGTGGCCAAGAGGATGGGGAATGGGCTGGGAATTGGTCAGCAGGTGGTAAGATCTTGTGTTGTGTGTCACTTGTTTCTCTTGTGTTTTATTCTTCTCTCTCAGTCTCTCTCTCCCTCTCTTTTCCACAGCAGTCATTACTATTATTATTGTTATTATTATCATTAATATTACTATAATAACAGTATTTTTCTTTGCTTCAATTACCAAATTGCTCTTATCTCAACCCTCAAGTCTTACTTTCCTTTTCCATTTTCCTCCATGCTGGAGGGGAGGCAGGTCGCAGGGGAGTGAGCAAGCAGCTGCACGGTACTTAGGTGTGGGGTTAAACCATGACACATGAAAGGAGGAGTTTTTTCTACCAGTTAGGGTGTACTTGTGAAAATAACTGCAACCAAGGCATTAGTCCATAGTTTCATGACACACTGAGTCTGGCTTTAGAGCTCACAGAACTAGATCAAAATCAGTACATCACATGACACAAAAGCACTGATCCAGCACAAATTACTGGCAACTTGAAATATTTTTACCCCTTTCAATGGGCTGATTTTGTACCATAAGGCCAGTATTATCTGACCTCCTATATATCTGGCTTTTGGCATAAAAGCTGTCATGAATTTCACCATATGCTTTATGTAAAGCAATATAAACACAGCCATAAACTGCATGCTTGATTTGGATCAATTTCTTTTAAATGAGTGATTCAATAATGTGGTTTATTAGTATTGATGACTATGAAACTATGGCCTCACTCTGGAGTGATACACTTTAAAACAACAGTCATTAAAGAGATGTCCATGGTAAAATTATCTCACTATTTTTTTAAGTGTGACATCTGATATAAATTTTCAGGAGAAGGTGGAAAAGTTCCAATTATACAGAGTTTAGGAGTGAAGAGAGGCGGTTGAGTCAAATACCACTTTTTCTGCTATATACACATACATACACTTCAATTATCCACTACTTTTTCCACTCAAGTACAGATTTGGCACAATAAACTGGAATCTTTCTCTGAGTTGGGGATTGTGTAAGGAGGACAATGTTCTGTTCCACTCTTTTACCCTTTCTTAGCAAGAATTCAAATAGCAGATCCTTCGTACCCTGTCATAAAGAATTCCATAATCTTTCTGATAACTATTGTTCACATTATTCACAAAAAAGCAGTCTAGCACAATGACTGAAGGAAAGTTTTTGTCCCCACAGCTTTCCTGGTCTCAAATCACTCTCTTAACACCCTCACAGGAAAAGTGGACCAAGGATTCTACTAATCTAATGTCTTAAAACAGGGAAAGTACATAAGGTTTCCCAAATATCTTACCACTTCAGCTCATAAAACAAACACACAAAAAAATTACAGTTAGAAATGTTAGAGGGAGCCCCCCATCCTTGTTTATTCTAATGAAAAGCTCTGGCGTCACACCTCATGAAACACCACTGCAGACTGTATTCCATTTCACACCAAATGGCAGGTGGTCAGACATGCCTGAGTCTCTACTGACACATTTCCAAGAAAAAACTAATGCAACTGCACTAGGGGAGCACAAAAGGAGTCAGCAGACTGCAATACCAAATACAGCTGGGAAAAAGTTCACAGTCAGTTTCAGGAGCCATTTTCCACAGAGAAAATCCACAAAGGAAAAACAGATATCAGGAATATCTTGTTTTGCTGTGATAAAATTATTCTCCGTTTGTATAAATTGGTGTTGCCAGTTTAGACATCCTGATGGTGTGTTTATGTATCCTCTCCCTAGCGGTAACAATATGGCCTGTAGTGCAGAATACGACATTAGCTATTCTTTTAAATTTGCTTTTTCACTGTCATCCTATAATAATAGACTCTACCCCTTCTGTTCCCTTCCCACACATTCCATTAGTATCTCTCCTCAGAGTAATCAATTCTGTGATTTTTCCCCACATATCTTATATATGCAGGGCCAATGATCCTGATGGATCCCTTCCAACTCAGTTTATTCTGTGATTCCATAATTCTGTGATCATATGATATGTGATTATGCTTGATTGCTTGTTCCTTAATGGGCACTACAGTTTATTTCATCTATCCAGCCTGGTTTGTTTTTCTGGGTTAAGTTAAAATAGCTTCTAATCACGTCAGTTGCTCAATTAATAATGAGAATCTTACTCAGGTATTCCTCAAAAATATATACAGATCTCTGTCTTGTTGTGGGGTTTAGTGCAGTGAATTACAGGGTTACTCAATTCTGCAAAGATCACTGACTGCTAATTAAGACATTTTTCCCTAGCGTCTATATACTTACGCCATGAATTTAAAGAAAAACGAACCTTTAACAGTATTATATGTACAAATAAAGGTAATATTATTTCCATTTGGTTTTTAGATATGATTCACAAAAGTAATGTTCTTTTGAGTTTTAACTCTTTATTACAATAAGACTGAATGCCAGTCCTCCTATCTTACCTCCAAAACATTTAAAACCCTTGTTATTCCAGCAATATTTTCAGGCTTTTTCAATATGTTCTGTTTTCCACCATCCAGGCCAGGACTAAAATCTTGAACAGAACCATGCTATAGACAGGCTTATGCAGTACTGGAATGACTTCTCAGACTGACAGATACAGTCGAGAAATGTACAGTGTTTCCCCACTGGATGACCATTGCATATGGATCATCCTTCCTTAGTTTGCAAAGAAGAATGTCAAGCAGAATGATGACATACCAAAGCCAGTATCTCATACAACCTATTTGTCCCTTGTTTACTCGTCTTGTTCTACCAAAAGAGGAAATTACCTTGGGTTCCACTTTTTGATCTTGAAAAATCTACGTTGGATCCTTAATAGGTATTTTGGTCCCACAGACACTCACAAAAGGTGTTGTTCTAGCACTTTAACCAATGTTACCACTAGGCTGAAAAACTTAAAAGTCTTTAAATTCTTTCTTCCCTCTTTTCAAATTATGTTCCATACGTGCCTTACCTTTTCCACATTTGAAGCAGTAATCTCGATTGCTTTCAAGACTGCTCAGGACTTTTTCATCAAACAAAACTGAGCTTCACTAGCCCTTGCAACCTGTAGTCATATAGCATATCCACATATTTTATTTTTCTTTATGTTATGGTCTGTTTACCATTGTAAAGGAAGTTCATTAACCAAGTGGTAATAAACAGCTCTTTGACAGCTATTTTGTCCTTTCCCGCACTTACGATTATTTAACCATCACTCTGCTTTACAGATTAAGTCTGTTTCATTCTCTCACAAAATATTGTCTGATTCTCAGTGGGGTTTTTTGTTTCATTTATTCTCATTTAGTCTTTTTAATTTTGTCCTTCCATATCTGTTTTTTCTCATCCATTAAAGAACAGCACATGCAGCCATATTTCTCCCTTTTTGTTAGTCTTTTTTTTCTCCACAGCAGGTCAGTTTGACATCCTGATTTCAATAAAATTTCTTTTATACTTACTTTCTCTTACATATTCCTTGAAATGATCATGCTAAGAGTCCATTGACTAGCTCTTTGCATTCATTTAGGTGTCCTTTCAGGAACATAAGAACAGCTGAATTCTGTCTTATTTCAAAGTTCTCCCAATTTCTAGCGTAATTGTATTCTTACTTCTACATTCATGTTTATGACTATTAATTACGTGAATCTAAACAGTTTCTACTTGCTATGTAGTAATTCCTCTTCCCTCAGTAATTTTCCTTTTCTTCAATAATATTGTTATTCCAATTGGTTCGCTGATATAAAGCGCTAGCAAACACCTTCTACTAGCAAACACCTCCAGCTAGTTGTTTCCTAATCATCTATTTGTTTCTCCTAGAAAAGACTCCAGCCACAAATTCAGAACAATTCCAGATTCATTCAGGATCATGTGCTGGAGTAAAAAAACTTAGAATAAGTGTTATCCCTTATCTCAAGCAATCAAAGGTGATTCCAGCCAAAAGGTAATAGTTCTGCAGTCTGTGGGTTACTCATGTATTATGCTATATATTGGGGGAGCACTCATTTGATAAGTGAAATGTTCTGGTGTGCTATTTCCCAGGGGCAATATTTCTCTCTAATTTGGTAGGCAAAATGAAAACCAAGCTGATTTATGAGTGGTCAAGTGGGTTTGCTTTAGAGCAAGCAGTGCTATCAAGGAGCTAGGCAGGACGGTTAGGGCTGGAAGCTGTTTGGTTTTGCTGTGACATCACCTCACAACTGGTAAAGGGATTCAACTCTGGCAAGTTGCTCGGGACTACTACACATTTCAGCCATATCGAGCCATTAGGTTAGGACTTTGCTCAGCAGCAGATTTGTTCAAAAATCCGTACATGTATGTCTTCTGCAAGACTAGTCTGAGCATTAGCAGCAGCCAGGTTCTACCACACCTCCAGGACAGGCCAGTTAGTGAACACTTAAAACACTGCTTAGCTGTCTCCAGGTACTTCTGGGTTCTGCTAGTGCAAAAAGGATGAACAAAAGTTTTTATAACTTAGTGTTTTGTCTTTATGCTATGTAAGTCATACATGCCCAGCGTAACGGGGCAGAACAGACAGGCTTGTGCTCACATATTACAAAGGAAAACATACAATCTTAAGTAACTCATACACGTAAGTCTGTACTACACAGAACCTATTTCTCTTCTTGTGGATTATTTTGTCCCTTATTACCTATAAAATTCTCCACTTTACAATAATACATAGTAAAAGCTAAAATGATGCTAATATCAGATGAAGTATTTTGTTCCTTCTGCTTTGATGCATACCATACTATGCACAATAATAGCAACTTACTCTTTTAAGGACCTAATCTCCATATAAAATGTAGCAATAAAGAAGTTTCTGTTTTACATTTCTTAAATGTGAATAGAAAAATGAGTTTGTAATTTCTATCTGCCTAAAGGTGGTGAATCACTCTTGCTATGCAACACTTAAAAACTGTCAGCAATATTTTTCAGAGGCATCTAATCTTTTAGAAATCTCTCTGCAGTATTTACTGATTATAGGAATAATATACAGCTGCATACCTGCATCATGTAGGGGGAAGGGTCTATTCTTTAATATAGATTTATTCAGCCATTGTATAATAGTTGCTGCAATGGAACTCACGTTTAGTGATGAATCAGTTTCTACTGTATCTGCATGAAATCACTAAAATAATTAGTCAAGATTGAAATGTAAGAGAAATAAACCTACTAGATACAACACCAAAGATGTGTTAGTCTCACTGTTTCTCCATATTTTTCTGGCTGAACAAGATACCAGAAAGAATAAGGCAGGTACAGCTTCTCAAAACTATACAGACTTTATACAACCATGGTACACACAACACAACAATAAAACTCTCTTTCCACTAGCAATCCTCATGCTTGTTACAAATCAACCTCATTAGCTGGGAAAGAGAAACCCCTCAAGCTGTTCCTCTTTCCTTCTCAGCATGTAGATCTGTAACATATGCAGCAGGACATCCTTCAAAATAGGGCAACCATTGTGTTTTTGTAAGCAGGATCCCAAAGACCACGCTGATGCCACAGGTGGATTGTCATTAGTTCCCTTGCGGCTGTTGTGCCAAAATGTCTGACAGGACTCATTCATTCACAGATCTCCACTTGTGTTATTAGCATTTTCCCAAGGCCTGTTCTCATGTGCCCTAGATGGTTCAAATGGCAGTACAGCGGCATGTGGGAGGAATCCTCCCCTTGTTATTAATGTTTGCCAGGTGTAAATTCAGAAGTAATCTGTGAATTCTGGCACATCTTTACAAGAAAGCGTAAGTATGAATCTTATATGTCATACACACTCCTGATGAACAGCTGTACTTCCCTTCCAATACCCAAGAGTGTGTTTCGGGATTTTTGGTGGGTTAAGTGATTCCTGGAGATGCCATCATGTGTGTCTTCTCCTTAGCAGCTGTTCTGATCCTTCTAGAAAAAAAAAATCTTGTTATCACAGGTGCTAATTCCACAGTTAATCAAACCAGTTAGAATGAAATTATTTAATCTGTGGGAAGATGCTTGCCCTGTCTCCCCTGGGATGCTCTGTTCTCTCATTCTTTTGCCAGTGTCTGTGGTGCTGACATTTACCACACTCATATGGTTGATTTTATACAATTATAACTCAAGAAATGTAACTGACTTTGAAATCCCAAACATACTTGCTAGTTTTTTCTTTCACGGTGACCCACACAACCATATTTCTGGCATAATCCTCTAGGAATAAAACTTCCAGTATTATCTGTGAGAAGCAAGCTAATGTCTGCACGCTAATATTTTTCATCTGCTCTTCCCATGAGAACTTCAGGGTCTGTCTTCTCTTTAGTCAAGATACTTCCTTCTCAGTATTTGCCACTGGGTGAGGTGGATTCTGTACCATCAGCAAATGTTAGCAAGTATAGTTTTATTCCACCGGTACGTAACAGTGCAAGGTTTTGCATGAAGATGGACAGCGATCAGAGTGAAATATATGCAGGAAATATTTTCCCAAAGACTGAAAGAGCAGAAAACACAGCAAATGTCACTGAAAGTTGGACAGTTAAAAAATTAAAAACAAAGTATTAAAACAACATTTTTTAAATGAGCAGTTGCATTTTTTGTACACAGTTCACAGAAGTGAAAATAATTGCTTTCTGCTCAAAATAGGACTTAGTTATAGCCCTAGGAATGAAAATATTGTATATTTTTACTCTTTTATCTATATCCACCATATAAAATTTTATTCTCTTTAGAACACAGATGAGTAAACTTTTGCATTAATACAGAATTCTTATGTGCATTAGTAGAAATGTGATTTTGCACGTTTGTCCTTTATTTGATTTAAATTCATTGCTGATAAACAAGATGTTTTCTTCACCTCTCTTTTATCCAGAGCGATTTCTCCTACGCGGTTCACTGGCATAGAGTCATAAAATTAGAGAGCAAAGATTAGGTTGTCCTTTGAAAACAGATCTTTTGACTTCCCTCCAGCAGTAGGAACTTTCCCCTGATGGTTCTGTGATAAGCATTTACCTCAGTTTTGCTACCTTTAACATCCAGTCACCTTTAGATAACTATCTTTTGAAAAAATCTAAATCAACTTATTCTCTCAAAGGTATTGGTTTGTTTTCTTGCTCATAAAGCCCCTTAACAAATACAATGTACCACAGATTCTTTTGAAGTAAGGGGTTTTTTGTATCTTTAACTTGACCCTTTACGCCAGTTAGAAAATGAAGAGTCCACCATGTTTCCAAAATAAAAGATTTTCTGTTTTGGCTTAAGGAAAAAAGAAACAAAAATCTGACCCTGGCATTAAGCCTAGGTAAAGTTGCACAGTCTTCTAGACCCAACAGATTCTTATCTCATAATAAAAAACAGTTTTTCAATATTCAGACATCTGTTATGATTCAGGATGCCATGAGTTATTTATAATAGCAACTCCCTGGGAAAATCCTATGGAATGCAAAAGTGCAAAAAACGAGGAAGATATTAGAAAATCAGATTGCAGAAATTGTTCAAACAAGCTATGATTTATACTCTAGAAATACATCCCTCCAAAATGATTTTATTCAAATAATTATACATTCTCAGATTATTATTAAAAATGCAATCACTTTTCCATCAAGTTCTGTTGATATTTCCCTTTATAAATACTACTTCAGAAAAAGTGAATAGTATCTGACATTAGGACAAGTTAACGTGATACAAAAATTTTAAAAAGGGAAATAAGAGTTTAAATGCACCTCGACAGTTGAATACTAAGAAATCCTAGCAGAAAGGTCACTGTCTTCCAGAACAGGGAAATAAAAGAACTCTATTATTGTAACATTTTATTATTTTCTTATACTTCAGGTTTCACACATACTAGAAAACAAGTTCTCAGTTTTAGACTTGTGAACAGAGAGTGGGGTATTAAGAGCACCTTTGTATTAATAGCTAGATAAAGACGATGAAACTCAGGGGCCAAGAATACTTGAGAAAAAAGCCCATGGTAGGCTGATGACAGCTGTCATAGGCTAACACACCTTCCTTGGCCAAACTTTCAGAGACTTCCCGCCTCCATTTTATTCTACTTAAATATTTCCTTTTCACTTTTTTATCCTGGAAAGTCCCATTCACAATCTATTGGATAAGACAATTAACTGTTCAAAAGATATCAAAAAGTGGTATCTTCCAAGGGCAAATCTATCTCACAGAAAAATTAATATGATAAAACTGTTTTACGGAAAGCTAGCTTTTACTGGAAGCCTGTGTGGGTTTGCATGGCCAGGTTTT